>WNGS01166011.1:4188434-4208185 GCA_020271785.1 Procambarus virginalis | reverse complement strand
TTGGATACAATGGGTAAGTCTAAAATAAAACACTACAATTGTTTACACTTTAATTATATGAATCGCCGGCTTCAGTGACACGCTTGAACGAAACACACTCAACCAATCAATCATTTGAATGTTCCACCGAATAATTTTTCCGAATACAGATGTTCGGATCACCGTTGAATTTGTTAAAGAGTGGGGTTTGATAGAGCGAGGATGCCTGTACAGAGCACCACTTGGTTTCCGAACCCTTGGGGACGAGACCCGTAGTTAACATGTAAGTTCGTATACGAGAAATGGAGAAAAAAAATAGTAATTTTTTTAAACGACTCTAGGGGAAAAATCGACAGGTTCATAGCGTAAATGCACCGTATTTTGTTTGTACTCACCAATAATTGAAGTCCTGATCCGCTTATGTTGATGATCATGTTGATGAAGCATAGTTATTTACATGGAAGAGGTGGTGGTGGATGTTGAAGTTGTTGGGTTGACTGGGTCAACATGCGATGAGTCAGGTGCAGGTGATGCAATGCGAGCTTTCTTGGAAGACATTGCAAAAGACTCTTTAATTGACATTTGTTTCATTCCCTTGGTTCTTGTTTTTAAAAACTTCATATACAAATTGTACCGACTCATCATGTCCTTAGTTTCATACTCGCTGTAACTTTTGAGTAATTTTCATTGCTTGGTGAAATTCACAACGCCTTTTCCACGAGCAACCAGCCTGCCACTGGTTTCTTCGTCACCTCACGTCTCTGTTTATACCACTCTCACACTGCGTTATCAACACTCTCCACCTTTGCTTACTTACTACCTTTCTATTTCGTATTGCCTTATCACTTTCACTTCTAGAGAAATAGTAAAAATGATAGGTTTAGCCTTAAGAGATAAAAAACAGTACTTTTACTAATGCCATATTCAGCACACACGACACTTCTCGGGACACCGCTCTCCACCTTAATTATTTCAACTTTCTTCTCAAATGTCATCACTGACCTCTTTCTTTTACGTAACCGCTTGTAGATGCTTTACTGACACAATGCGTGCATTTGGAGTCGACATGGTGCACGGATGTTCCTTGATTGTGCTGATATGTAAAACAAAGTCACGAATGAACACTCCAGTCTTGTGACAAATTCAAACAATGGGAACAATAGGCCGTGAATCTGTGATGTCACAGGGTAGCAGGCACCAGAGTGGTGGCGCCCGACACGGTCAGTGAGCAAACTAAACCATCTCCCACCCACCCACCACCACGGGCCAGCGCAACGCTTGGCAGACCGCTTCCTCACCCAAACTTGGTTCGTGTAGGGTAACCCCAACATCAGCCGGCGTGAAGCTTGGCGAACTACTTCCTATCCGAACTTAGTTTGTGTAGCGTGACTCCCCAACCCCAATCGGGAAACTGAAAGTTTCGGATAACTAAAGTTCGGAACCAAGTGGTGCTCTGTACCAGTATACAATATTAGTAAATATAACAAATCATTGCCCATGTCTATGCTTATTAATATGAAGAAATTCCTCCAAAACTTGCAGAAATGAAAAAGAATTTACAGAGATATCTTATATTAAGAGCTGTTTTTAAACATTAAATTTATCAATTAAAACAGAGATAGTTGGATGCTGAATATAACGGAGAGTATGCAAATATCAACTGTCAAGAACTATGTACATTATATGGTACAGTATATAAAGCAAATATATAATATCGTATGCAAACAACTTTTATCATAACCTTTTGTACACATATGGAAAAAAACTGACCCCAAAATTTCTATGATGTCATGCAGTTTAGACATGATCATTTGAATGATGACTGAAGGAACTGGTGCTGGGACGGCTATAATACATCTCTATAGTTGTTTTACACTTCTGTATTCATGTATAGTAATCTCAACTCTTACAGACTAAATAAAACACTTACGGCACAGTACACTACAAATATGAAAACAAGAGGACAACATGTCCGTTCTTACCGACTAATTTCTGTTAATGGATTCCCTCAACCTTCACCTGTGTCTAGTATTAAGCAGCAACAGACATTCAAAACTTGTATGCGAGTTCTTAGATAAAAGTACTACACATAAATGTGCAGAATATACAAACCTCACTATTAGTGACTTTGGGTGTGGAAGGGTGAAAGGGATCCACATTGCCTCCATCACCACCACTTCTGGCACAAAATGGCACTATCACATGATAATGCATTCTCCCATCCCCTTCTTGCATCCTTTAGCCATCTGTATAATGTTAATGTTTCTAGTATACACATCATTAAGAGAAATATAGCCAAAAATAAAAGTTCTCTTACTTTGTCAAGTTTACTAAATGCCAAGTTGATGTAGAAAATGCGAGTGTGAGTTATGGTCAGTTAACCAAATACGGTATTATCAATAAAATTTTATATAACTTTCCTAAGCTATCCAACTCGGTCACTTCCTAAAATAAGATCCATCCCACTTCCAGATACAATCTTCCACAGACAGAGCAACTTAACACTCCCTACTAGGTAAGGCAGGAAACTTTTCAAACTGTCCTTGTCCTGTCATATTGATGCTAGGAAGAAACTGGAGAATGTAGATACAAGTGATTTACATGAACCCAAATAAATTTCCCAGGTGCAACTTGTCAACACCGACATCAAAAAGCTAATGTGCCTTGGCTAATATCACATGGAGCAAGTGGCACCCCATCCTGGGGGGGAAGGGGAAGGTGGCAAGTAAAACAAAGGAATAGGCAGTATATCTCCATAGTAACACCCAACAGACAAAAAATAAAAAAATTGAAAAACACAAAATTGAAATAAGTTAAGTGAGAAGGCAACGGATGCCAAACAATCAGTAGTTTCAAAACATCATATGACAAAGTACTGGGAAGATGGGGCACCTTGAGTGTAGCTCTCGTCCTTAAGTAATTACATGTTGTGATAAGGGTATGCTCTATGTTAAATTTGGTCTTTACTACAAATTAAGGAGATATTTGACATTCAGTATCTTACTCCATTGGGCAAGAGCAACCATGTCCTTTTGGAAATCAATATGCAATATGTTATAATCTAGAAGAAAATGGGGAAAAATGAAACAATTGAAAACCTTGATTTTATGAGAGAACAATATGGGGAACCTGGCAAATTCTTTAATGAATTTGATTGGAAATATTTATTGTTAGGCAAGGAAGAAAATGGAAGTAAATGAGTCCAGATTTTGACCTCTAGTGCCCAATTCATGAAGCAGTTACGCAAGCACTTACAAACCTGTACTGTACGTCTTTTCTCAATCTTTGGCGGCTTTGTTTACAATTATTAAACAGTTAATGAGCTCCGAAGTACCATGAGGCTGTTTATAACAATAACAACAGTTGACTGGGAAGTTTTCATGCTTGTAAACTGTTTAATAAATGTAATCAAAGCCGTCAAAGATTGAGGAAAGATGTACATGTTCGTAAGTACTTGCGTAACTGTTTCGTGAATCTGGCCCCAGATAGACAAGAAAGAATGATAGGGAATTTCCAGATGAGCCCTCCACAGAACGTATACCCGGTATTTTACAGCAATGCATCCCCATGTAGTAGCATCACCTGTACCTAATATTTCCAAGAATACATTTACAAACTGCAGTACGTTAGTACAGTACCTGGAGCAGTATGCTGGCCGAGCACACACACAGTGGAAACATTGTGGTGATGGTGAGGATGGCAATGATTAATGCTGCCACACTATCTGCTGCTTGATAGTTGCTGTAAGGAATAAAGTACAAATGTGTTATTGTATACTCAACAAAATATATATATTTATATGTATTTTAAGTTTACAATATCATATTTTTTGTATAATATGGCAGCAAATAAATTTTAGAAGTGATATACACTCAAGAAATTGGTGACCTGATGAAGTCAAGTCCTCTACTACTTCAGCTATATTTTTTAAATTAAAAAATATTATTAATTTTAGGAACAATCTATGAATTTAAATAATATAAGGAGTAAAAGCAGTTTTGTTATAATAAACAAAACTATGCTATATGTTATGTTTTTAATATACCAAGGACCCAGGCATTCACACAAGCTTAAATAGGATATTCATTGTGTCAGGGAAAAGGCAGCCAGTTTATACATACAGTCCATGTTAGACTTGTATCAAGGTCCCACCCCCCCAAAAAGTGAATTTATAACCCTGCCCAGGATGCAACCCCCATAACAGGCTGACTAACTCCAGGGTACCTATTTACTGATAGGTGGACAGGAGCATTAGGCGATAGAAAATGTGCCCAACAATTTCTGTCCCGCTCGGGATTCAATCCCAGAATCCTCGATTTTGGGGTCAAGAAGAACCCACCTGGAATACTGATACCCTGGAAGTACAGTATATCTGTACAGTATACCTGTTACAGTATAATCCAGTGAGACATCGTCTATAGTTGCAGGACCAGTACACCATCTCTCAAAGTCCCCACAAGTATTATCCATTGTCAGATCATCTATAGTCAGTCATGCTATATCTTTAGGTCAACAGCAAAGGTCTGACACTGTACATGATTACTGCAACAGGTATACAGTATTTCATCTAGACTCATATAAGACATTTGAAAAATTTGAAATTCAAGATCTGTATTGTAAGGAAAAAACCTGATATTGTAATTAGATCCACCTCCCCACTTTTTGGGATGGGGGGGGGGGGGAAGTAGCCAACCTGGGTCAGCCGGGCCGCCAACATGGCCAGCCACCCGCCCGCCTACCTGCCTGCCTGGCTGGCTGGCCGCCCACCCGACCTGTCCAGAGGTCACAAGGGCCCAAGCAGGGTCAAAAGGAGCCCAAGAGCTCCAAGTGGACTTCCCCAGAGCCCCAGGAATCCTAGACAAAGGCCCCCATCCATGCCCACCACCCATGAAGAAAAAGCGGAGTCCAGGGGAAAACTTCCAAGAAGCACTGGCGGGAAAATGGACTCTACCACGTCTGCGGCCAAATCGGAAGGAGCAGCCCCCGAAGCCACAACCCGTCCTCGACTCAAGTCCATTACATTCAGCGGTCAACCCCACAGACGCATTCATAAATTTTAACATGCTGTTCATTCAAAACGGGAATTTTCTCAAGTATAAATTAATATTATAATATATTAGCATATTGTGTATATATAGGCATAGGATAGGTTAGGTTAGGTGTTTAGGTTCTGTTGGCGATTATTGTATTTGTAGTACGTGGGTGAAGCATTTAGCGTGTGGTTCGAACAAAATTCGTCAGTGAAGCACTTGTTCCGGATATGTTCGAATGTCAGCAGTTGTGAGTCGTGTGTAAACCGCTTTTCATTCATAAACAGGGGGTTTGGCGGGTGCATGGAATCACTTTTGGATCTTTGTTTGGAGGACGGGCTGCGAAGCCAACAGAGCCTCATCTCAAACTGAACCTTGCTCCGACTCTGAAACCCAAAGACGTTGGGGAGCAAGGGGGGGGGGGGGAGACAGGGCAACCCACGCCCAACTGGAAGGAAGAGGGGGCACAGACTGAACCAAGGCCGAAGCAACCAATGCCACCAAAACACAAGCGTGGCAGTTCTTCAGCCTCCAACCAGGCAACCAACCTGACCCGATGCAAGAATGAGAATTGAGTATGCAACACAGCTGCTGCCTGATCCCTGAGATCAACCAACAAGTACATTCCTCGTGTACTGCATGAGGAATGTGAAGTACAAGCGGGAAAGAAATCCCACAAGACTCTGGGTTGTAGGTGTCCCCAACCCCACTGGCAGCCTGACGGAGACAGTACAGATGATCGCCTCCCCGAGGCAGGGGAAACGAAAAACCTTCAACCTGACACAAGGAGGGAGTGGGCTCGGAAGAAGTATCCATGCTACGACCGAGCCCACAGGGGTTTTCCAGGTCCTGTAGAGTGAATGAGCCCTACAGGAAGCCCAGGCACTGGGGCCAGCTAAGCCGGTAGAACTCTGTCTATTAGCAGGCAACCGCAGGCAATTCGTTTCAGCAGACATGAAACCTCAGGAGCAACCGAGGAAAACTACCACTACAAACCTAGGCATGCCTATTAAGTAGCTAATCAGACCACCTCCGTTAACACAGGCGTAAATGGCAGAAAGTTAAAAACAAAGCCCCCGAAATCACATAACTAGCAAACTAGCAGTCAGAGAGAAACATCAGCCGTCATGTTGGAAGTAAAGCTGACTGCGCCAGCCGCAATGCGCCCCAACCAGCAAAAACACATTACTACCCAGAGCAAGACGGAAGGCCCCAAGACCCCCGACGCACCCCAAGGGCAAATACAACCTCAAGCAAGTCAGTCTTAAACAGGGAGCGAGTCTCTAACGCCCCAGGGAAGATGACCCTGACATGCAAGGGTAGTTATTACTAACAGAGCACCTAGGGAATCTTGAGGTTATCTTGAGATGATTTCGGGGCTTTAGTGTCCCCGCGGCCCGGTCCTCGACCAGGCCTCCACCCCCAGGAAGCAGCCTGTGACAGCTGACTAACACCCAGGTACCTATTTTACTGCTAGGTAACAGGGGCATTGGGTGAAAAACTCTGCCCATTGTTTCTCGCTGGCGCCTGGGATCGAACCCGGGACCACAGGATCACAAATCCAGCGTGCTGTCCGCTCGGCCAACCGGCTCCCTTAAAGTCGGGAAGGGAAGCACTTAGGGAAGGTGACATACTTCCCTAAGTGCGTACGTAGGAAGGTGAAGTACTAACATGAGCACCTAGGCTCATGCTGCTCCTGTACACTAAGACACCTGGCCACCACACACACAGCTGGAACAGCCACACAGGACAAAATTCCATAACAGGAATTTAAGGCCAGAGGTGACTGAAGTGGTGGGCTGCTGGCACCCCCTCCCCCCTTTGGGGAGGGGGGAGCACTACCGACCGGGAGTGCTAGTCGTATGAAGTATTGCTTGTTTGTTTTCTTTCTGGGAAAGTTCTTTTGCTTTTTCCAGACGTAGGTCTCAATTTTCACCAGACTGTAGTTTATTTTGTTTCGCCTATCTTTCTAGGTGCTTTTCCCAGTCTATGGCAATTATGACATACTGTACTTCAAATGTAAAGTGCTCATAGACCATTAATCCCTGCACCTATCTGAAGGGGCCAGGTTCTGACTCCTGGTTCCCGGTAGGCAAAGGACTCCTGTGACTGATGATCCCAAACTAATATAGCACTATACCAGTTTGGATAGCTTTAGGGAGCCGATGGAGCTCCCCACAGAAAAGATAAGTTTATCTCCTTACTCTGATAAAGGGCAGTTACTTGAGAAACCTTTGAAGATGTGGAAGAATTATCCGTTTTATACGAGTAAGGGCAAATTATTGACAGAAGGAAATTTAAGTTAATTTTCCAGAAATCTGTGAATACTGGCACACATTAAAGATTTTTTTCAAAAAGTTTGTTTTGAAAATATTTAGCTGTATAGCCAGCAGGCAGTGCCAAAAATCATTGTGACAGTCTAAATGTGACCCTGGCACACTGTTCCCATTTGAATTCTTGCGACCTCAACCAGGCTATGTCCATCCCGTATCCCAGACACCAATGCCATTTTTGGAGATGCTAGCCCCAAGTGTGTGGCATTGTGGAAGGTTCTTGGGAGACATACATGTTAAGGTTGATGATCAACTGTCTGAAGATCAAGTCGACCAGGTTACTCGACTGGTAGCAGAGTACAAGGAGGTACTCTCTGACGTCACTAAGGTAGCAAAAGTAGAGGGTTACCGCATACCTTTGCTAGATCAGCAAGCGGTACGAACAAAACCATATCCTGTTCCTCATCACCTTGTACCACAGGTGAGAGAAGAACTGGCATCTATGATTAAAGCAGGAGTAATAGAGAAGTCGACCTCACCATACTCAAGCCCGATGGTGTTAGTGAAGAAGCCTGGGGTAGGTGTGCGCATCTGCCTCGACTTCAGGAAGTTGAACTCCATCATAGAGTTTGATGCTGAACCGATGTTCAATCAAAATGAGATCTTCTCGAGGTTAGCTTCCAGTTGCTATTTCTCCAAGCTTGATCTGACAAAAGGATTTTGGCAGATTCCATTACATGAAAACAGTAAGCGCTGCACTGCCTTCATGACAAGCGAAGGTCTCTTCCAGTTCACAGTTCTTCCGTTTGGACTGGTGAACGCCCCAGCCGTGTTCAACAGAACTATGCGCAAAGTCTTGGGGGAATTACTGGAGTAGAAGTGTTCGTGGACGATGTGCTCATCCACTCTGCTACGTGGGAAGAACATCTGACCTTGCTAAGGCAGGTGTTGACAAGACTACAAGAAGTAGGAATGGTTGCAAAACCCACTAAGTGTGAGTTGGGGTGCAAGGAGGTCAGGTACCTTGGTCACGTGATAGGGGGAGGGTTCACCAGGCCGCTGCCTGAGAAGATCACCAAGATCAGTGAAGCCACTCCACCCGCTACCAAGACTCAGGTTAAGTCATTCCTGGGACTTGCAGGGTACTACAGAACTTTCATTCCCAATTTCACGTCTATAGCAACTCCGCTAACTAATCTCACCAAGAAGAATGCACCTGTTAGAGTACGTTGGACAGAAATGGAGAACTCAGCATTCTCGACGCTCAAGAAGAAGCTGACTGAAGCACCCATCCTTAGACTACCAGATTCTACCAGGGAGTACATCCTTCGGACAGATGCCTCAAATACAGGTATTGGTGCTGTACTCATGCAAGAGTACGACGGTGAAATCTGGCCAGTTGCGTACTCCAGTCGTAAACTGAGCAATGCTGAGCAGAAGTACTCCACTGTAGAAAAGGAACTCCTTGCTGCTGTCGTGGGAGTAAGGAAATTCTACCAGTATCTCTATGGTAAGCGTTTCACGTTTCAAGTAGATCACCAACCCCTCAGCCACATCGGTACGCTTAAAACGCCAACCCTAGAATAATGCGCTGGGTGTTGTTCCTTCAACAGTTCACATTCCGCGTGGTTTACATAAAGGGAGCCGACAACGTAGGTGCTGACTGGTTGAGTAGGTCGGGGGTGATTAACGAGACGTCGAACGAGGGAGACATGAGCGAGGAAATGCGACGCGCATCACCGGACACTGGTTCCCAGTGTGTCTCTGATGTTTCAGGCATGACACAGGTGGAGAGAGGCAGTGGACAGACCAGCGCCACTCAGGGTTTCGAGGCGTTGAGCCGACCCAGACCTGGAGCTACGTCCAACCACAGTGCCTGCTCAAAACCTGAACAGATAGCCACATGTGATCCGGTGACTGAAGAAATTCCTCACTTACCAGAAGAGAATAGTCTAGACGAGGCCCGCCTTGCCTAGAAGGATAGAAAACGGGGTCCGCTGGACCCGGCCGCGCAAAGTGCACTCAGTTTGTGCACATGTTGTCAGCGGTGTGAGTTGGAACGAGCGCCACGCTGTGGAGCTCGATCTTTGTTGGGGGGTGATGTGGGAGTATGTCTCCCAAGAACCTCCCACAGCTGACTTGAATGGCTCATTGCAGTGCACAGTGCACTGATCTTCGTGCACAAAGCCTATTTCCCTCAATCCTGGATAGTTTCTGGCATGTTGGGTATCTCCAGAATGCCCACTTAACCAGGAACACTGTTAAAATACGTAGGCCGCCGTATGTCCAGGCAGGAAGTAGATACAGGGAGCTTAAGCATACTGGCCACCAAGGGTCAGTGAGTACATTGCTGGTGCCCGTGGGACCGAGGGGAGACGCCAGCAGCGTCTGACCTCTGGGGTCAACCAGCGCGATGTTGAATAACAGCTATGACGTGTTCATGACGTCACTCCTGCTACTGCTCATCGAACGAGCTAATATGATTGGTTCCCGCTCATTTGCTGCAATGCTATTGGTCAATTGTAACTCTTTGTGTGTGTGCCACGAGACGCCGGAGCTTCAGGCACGATTCATTCTTGTGAGGGATCTCTTGCAAAGTGGACGTGTTCTGTTCTACCGGCCAATAGACTGAACACCGTCTAATCCTCACCGTCAAGTTAACTCAGCGTCTTTGCGATATACCACACACTCGCCAGAATCACGAGTGGGAATATATTGTTTAGAAGCCTAAAGTGACAGATCTCCAGAGCGAAACAGACTGGTATCAGGTAACCCTGGTGACAAAGATCGTCGTGAGTGACTTAGTGAACTAAGGCAGTGCCGCCGCCCTACTCACGAAATCATCTCGAGATACTGCGAGTACCCTCCGTGTCTACGAGCGAAACCAGCTATCAGGCCACCTACGAGTGCTTGTATAAACGAGTCTGAGTGAGTGCGTAAGGAAAGGTACCTTATCTGTAAGTACAAGATCTTGTCATTGTTTTATTGTGTCTGTGTTGATCTGAGGGATCAACCACAGTTCTCACCTTCTTATACCTG
This sequence comes from Procambarus virginalis, assembly GCA_020271785.1. NCBI lineage: Eukaryota > Metazoa > Arthropoda > Malacostraca > Decapoda > Cambaridae > Procambarus > Procambarus virginalis. The sequence goes on along the minus strand of WNGS01166011.1, from coordinate 4,197,864 downwards.
TCGCAGGTTATAGGTGAATCGACGGTGTATGCGTGTTTATCTGTGTGGTATCACAGCATTTCACTCGTCTGTGGATGTGAGCTTCACATACACCACACATTTAGTTATTGTGTGATTATTATTGTGTTTATTGCATATCATCATTACCGAGTATCCGGTTGGAACTCTTGTGATCCCTTTGCATACCGGCAGTTAGGTTGCCGTGTTAGTGATTGGCTGTCAACTGTGTTAAGTTAGGTGTTCTCCACGAGTGGATACGAGTCGATTAGCCAGACGTCAAGAGTCTCGCTAATGCAACCATAGCTTTGCTGACGCCAATCTAAAGTAAATCACACACCTGTGTATTAGTGGTTAAGTTAGTAAATAAACTACTGTTAAGCTTTATGCGGTGTTTCCGTTGAACCACTTCTGAATACTGCCAATATTACTCCAGCCTTCAGCTCTAAGTGTCTTCAACACCGAGTTGCCTGTAAGTCACTAAACTATAAATTTGATGAGGACCTTAGGAGTCCCTTAAAGTGTTACATCATTGAGGAGATTCCAACGACCAACGTGGAGCAGGACCAGGTGAGGCTAGTCTGAGAAGAGACCCACAAGGACTCTAACTCGACCTTGCTCCCAGGCCCTGTACGGTTGCTCTCGTAGTTTCTATTCTGCTAATTCCGACAGCTTCGTGAAGCGTCTGCCTCATGTACATTGGCGACGTACGCATTGCAGTCGTGACAGCAAAAAAAAAAAAGAAACACCCCCACAGGCATCCAATTTGAATAAAGACAGACATTCTCTCCCTTGTAGTATAGACTGAAACCAGAGGATTATGCTTAAAATGTAATACTGTCCAAGTCATTTTCCTATGGATTTTGAAAAAAACAGACACACACATGCTTTATTAGGCAAAAGTAATCAACTTACTACATCTGAAGAATTAGATGATCTGTTAATATTGCTAGAAATCCAGCAATTGATATTAAAACAACTGGATCCACTCTTGGTAGAAGAATCTTGTTAAAGCCGGAACATAGTTGCAGAGACTGAAACAAATGCATACATTATTATTATGGAAAATATATCAGTTGTCTAAAATAAAAAAAGAACTGGGGGAACGATACTGGGGAAAGAGAAGATTATTATGAAGAAGAGGAGAAGGTCAAAGGGAAGGAGGGGAAAGGGAAGATGAGAGAGGGGGAGGGAGAGAGAAGGGAGAAGGATAATATGGTTTTAGGAAAAGTTGTTCTGCTGCTGACCTTTGTTGTGCTGAACTTTTCAAAACACTTCAAGCTATACAGAAGAGGGAGAAGAAAGTATGTCAGAAAAAAATAAAAAAATGTAGTGCCAATGAGGAAATCAAAATCAAGACACAAACTATTGGATAGAATTCATTGAAAATAATAATAATAATGAAAGTCTTATACGTATGGAACCAAACTTTGACAGAATGGAAGAAGGCATATCTGGGAAGAAAATCTATACTGTTTGCATTTTGGTAACTCAAATTTTAAAGAAATAAACTTGATTAATAAACATGGAATAGAGACGCGTAAGTTTTTTAGAATTTGTTGACGAGTGCTTCTTATAGTGCATAATAACATATGGAGATAACATAGGAAAATAATATTTGACTTACTATTAGCCAACACACACAAACATCATTAAAATAGAAAAGAGAGTTAGTGAAGAGTCATCAGGGGAATTAAAGTTAATACAGCATGGAAAAGTTGTGAGAGAAAACTTGTTGAAGTATCAGTTACCATTAGACTGAATTTGAAGAAGTGAGGAATACATGGAGAAGGGCAGATAGGACAGACCTGATCATGGAAGGTGAATAGTCCTTGGGATGTGACGTGACTTCTGCAACAGGTGACTTGCCACTGGGTTATAATGCAGTTGCAAATTATTACGCATTTAAAACTTTCTAACTGAAACCCAAGGATGGAGTATGCTTGCCATATAAATTATTAAGTAAAATAATAATGACAAAATGGATATCATGGGACAAAAAAAAAAAAGTGTTGAATGTAATGAAACGCCATTTTTGGGCGAGCCCTTCGGTCCCTGTAGCTATCGGGCATATGTGATATAGTAGACTAGGGCATTAGTCAATGGAGTTCAGCTTACGGGGACCACGAGCCAGAACCTGGTCCCTTGAGAGAGGCACAGGGAGCAATAGCTCCTGGAAAACCCCCATGGATGGGGGCTTCCTAATCTGCCATCAACTGGGGTTAGGCACCCAGAAAGGTAGACATAACAAAACAGACCCCACATGGTAAGAAAATTGCGACCAAAAACCGAACAGAGTCAGAACTTCCCCAAATCTCAAGGAAACACGCAAACGTCACGCATTGTCGTTCATGCAGCCCCCCAATAAACCCAAAGGGGCAGGGGGGAGCCCCAGACCCTCCACACTGGCAATCCAGCAACTCTAGTTCGAAGGCTAAGCATCAAAACAATGCAAAAAAACGTTGACAGGAGGCAGGGAGGGTGCCAGGGAGCCTCCCGGAGGCTCACTCAGAAAATGGCGTTTCATTACATTCAACGCTGGCTTTCTGAGGGCAGCCCCCTTCGTCGCCCTGGAGCTACATTACCAAAGATGAGGAAAAAGAGAGACTTACTAGGGAGGCAGCCGCCATTCAATCATCAACTTGAAGTCTAAATAACTGGCTGTAACCTGCGACCCAAAGCCACACACACACACACACGAATGCCCAGGATCAGAAATGTTCACCAAATACCTGACTGCCAGGACCCTGTTCGACCTCCAAAATCCCAGTGCCCAAATATCAACCCAAGACATATTGCCGAAGACGGTAACCAAAGCAGCAAACTTATGTAAGTCATGGGCACGAGGATAGACCGCAGGCTGGCTAGACCAACCAAGCATCAATGACCCAAGGACCCCGCCAGAAAGCGGCTGTCTCGTTCTTCGCCAGAAAAGGAGAAGGCTGCAACCGAACAAATCAACTACCAGGACCAAAAGAGCAGAAACCCCTGTCCATGAGGAGAGCATGAAGCTCACCAACCCGACCCCCAGAGGCCAATGCTAACAGAAAGAGACCCTTGGAAAGGGAGGGGAACTATCAGGAGAAAATGCCAAGCCAATTTGGAAAAACAATCCTGAACCAAAGGTGCCACCATGAACCGGGAGGAGAGAGAAAGGAGAGCACTCTGTCCAAAGACCATGACTGCCCAGGCAGTGCATGAGCAAGCCGGAGGTGAAACAAAGCACGAGAAGGCTTACGGAATGGGGCGGAAGAGACATTCACCCCAAACACAAGCTGGAGCGGCTCTGCCAGCACACACAATACGAAGTGACACTATTTTGCATCAGATAACGGTCCAGAAAAAAAGCCAAGAAAGAAAGTACAAGACAACCCAATCAGAAATAGAAGACAACCTACGAGAGAGAGAGAGAGAGAGAGAGAGAAAATGGCTGAAAGAACGCCAGGAAACTTCATACTGTCGCCGAGACGAAACTCTCAGGTGGGGCACCATCAACGAAGCCACCTGATCACCATGCAAGTGGTGATAAACCCGCATCAGAAAGACTGGACGCGAAGAGTGGAGGAGAAGCCCGAACAAGCCACGTACCGGACCGGTCTGACCTGCTAAAATGAGGCGGAGCCGTGGAAAACGCCCCAGGTTCGCATACTGAGCAAGCAGCACCTGAAACCAAGGCTGGGCCGGCCACCAAGGGGCCATGAAGAAAACTCTCCCGTCGTAAGACTCCAACTGATCCTGAGATTTCGCAAAAGCCGTTGACAAATGTGACCATGGTGTTATTACACATAAAATGCGTGCAAAAGGAATTACAGTACCAGAAAAACAGGCAGATGGATCTACAATTTCCTGACTAATAGAACCCAATGTGTAATAGTCAACAAAATAAAATCCGGACCATCAACCTTAAAGAGCTCAGTCCCCCCAGGGTACTGTGCTTGCTCCAGTACTTTTTCTCATCCTCATATTGGACACAGACAAGGACACAATCTATGGCACTGTATCATCCTTTGTAGGTGACACTAGGATTTTTATGAGAGTAGACAACAGAGAGAGCACAGCGACCCTCCAATCAGATGTAAATCAGATCTTTCAATGGGCTACAGAAAATAATATGATAATTAATGAAGATAAGTTCCAGCTCTTGTGCTATGGAAAAAAATGCAAGTATAAAAGTAGAAACCACGTACAAAATGCAGTCAAATCATAACATATAACGAAAAAGCAATGAAAAGGACTTGGGTGTACTCATGTCGGAAGACCTTACCTTTAAAGAACACAATAAAGTAGCCGTCACAACTGCAAGATAATTGACAGGTAGGATAACAAGAACTTTTCAAATTAGATATGCTATACCAATGATGATACCCTTCAAGATGCTAGTGCTTTCTAGAGTGGAATACTGCTGCACAATGACAGCCGCTTTCAAAGCTGGAGAAATTGCTGAACTGGAAAGCGTGCAGAGATCCTTTACTGCTAGAATCCACTCAGTAAAACATCTGAACTATTGGGACCGACTGAAGTGCCTAAATCTGTATTCTCTTGAGAGCAGGCGGGAGAGATACATAATAATTTACATGTGGAAAACAGTAGAGGGGCTGGTCCCAAACCTGCACACAGAAATAACATCACACGAGACCAGAAGACATGGCAGGATGTGCAGAATATCCCCGTTGAAGAGCAGAGATGCAACAGGTACTCTGAGGGAAAACTCTATCAATATCAGAGGCCTGAGACTGTTCAACACGCTTCTACTACACATAAGCGGCATAACTGGCCGACCCTTGACAGTGTTCAAGAGAGAACTTGATAAACACCTCCAAAGGATACCTGATCAACCAGGCTGTGACTTATACGTCAGGCTGCAAGCAGTTGCATCCAACAGCCTCGTTGACCAGTCCAGCAACGAGGAGGCCTGGTCAATGACCGGGCTGCGGGGACACTAAGCCCCGAAAACATTTCAAGGTAACCTCAAGGAGCCAGAACTCGAAGCAACAGTTGGACCAGGGGAAAGGAAGAGGTGCAGGTACCACCTCGCTCAGTTCTGCCGAAAAGCGTCCACCATGAAGGCTCCACAGTCAGGAGGGCATCACATAGATCAGGAGACCGTATGTCCGGCAGAGCTAACAAAAGGAGTCGGGTCGACCATCCATTCCGTGGACAGGGAAATGAACCGAGACAAGCCATCTGCCAGGATACTGAACACTCCCCGGATATGAACCGTATGGAGAGCCAAAAACCAGCAGGCGAGCCACTTGAAGAGACCAGCTCCAAAGAGGCAAGGACCAAAGGAATCCCCCACAGTTCAGACAATGAACCACTGGAGAACAGGCCGAATGGAGCCGGATCACAGAGCCCCGAGTGACCCGAACCCTCCGAAGTGACAGCCAAAACACCGCCAACTCTTGCACCGTTCTGCGAGCATAATGGAAGGACGGACCCTACTGCCCCTGGCGGTGAGGGTCCGATAAAGATAAATTATCAGAATTATGACTGAGCAATTACCAGAAGATAAAGAATCTTCTGTAATTGCTAACCAATATAATCTGTATTTATTGAATAAATATTTATCCATGCAGAAACCGTAGGTCTTTCATTTTATTCCAGAAATAAATAAAGCTGCTCCCACAAATCTTTAATTAATATTTAGCTCAAACATTGACTCAGCTGCTAACCTCTGGCACATATCAGCAACATGTTCTTGAAGAAGTGATGACTGGGACGCTCTCAACACCTGCGTAAGAGGAGGGTTGTGGGCCAGGCTGGTCATGCCCAGGTGCAGCACCAAACCAATCATACCACCAATACTTAACATTCCTCTGAAAGAATTACTTTTTTATTTTGAAAACAAAATAATTAAGTAACAATGATTAATAAAACATGATTAATATATACAACATACAGTTAAGTATTAATTTTTTACTTATCTGGTTAAATAACAAAATTAAGTCTCTGTACACCGGAAAACTCTGCCCAACATATTTGGTTAAGTCCCAATTGATCAATGAGAGGTAGTCTTAAATGAATAACATTTAATAGTAATATTCTGTCTCTACATCACTCCACTTCTATCTCAGATCTGTACATGGAAATAATGTGCATATATTGTTAAGAAGTCTTGCTTTTACAGACCTAATAATACATGCTATAGTCTGCATGTCTATACTTTACTGATAGAGAAAACAAAAGTATAATGAGAATGGAATAAGCATTATAGGTACTCTGAAATCCCCTGCAGAGCAACTGCATTTGATGCTGACAAGTTAGCAACATTTTAAACGAGTATGAAGTCCCTCAATTGGAACAATATTCACACAACACTGAAGTACAGTACTTACGTATGAACCATTTCTGGTGCAAATATCTCTCAATGCTTTCTTTAACAATGATAACAGCACCAAGTAGAGAGAGAGTGACAGAAGAAAATACTGCAAGGGCTCACATCTTAAATAGCCATATGTGAATGTATGAGATGCACGTTGACCTTCTGCCCACACACACACCAGGCAGGTAATCAAACTGCACAAAAGGAACAAAAACATAAAACTGGGGGTATTTTAATTGTAGCCAATCAAGACAAGTATTCCATGGCTTGTAGAGTGATGTAATGAATAGTTGCAGAGATTGCAATGATTACAAGGTGCTGCAATGTGCATTTTGCATAATAACAATTATAATAATAATAATAATAATAATAATACCTGTAATAATAATTTAATCACAAGAAGGTACAATGGGTGGTGAGATTACATAAGATTGGTATTTTTACATTCTTGCAAAGCCATTAACATGCACATTATTTCAGGCAGGTCCTTAATCTATAATATATCAGTAAGATGAAAAGGTACATTGTAGTAAGTTTCTGGGGGGAGCCCGTCGGCTCCCGGAGCTATCCAGGCTGATATGCTAATGTCAGACTTTGGCATCAGTCATGTGTATGGAGTTCTTAGGCCTACCGGGAACCACGGCCAGAACCGGGCCCCTCAGAGAGGCAAGGGGAGCAATGGCCTATAGAAGCCCCCGTGTGGTTGGAAGCATTCTATGTCTGCCATCGACCGGGACAGGCACCCAGAAAGGTAAGCGCCCCAAAACAAACCCCTATTCTGGTTAAAATGCTACCAAAAGCCGAACTAGGGGATAGAACTCCAAAAGAAAAACTAGCAAACTAGTGTGACGTCACACGCTGCCGCGCCGCTGTCTGCGCAGCTCCCCCTCCCCGGGAGGGGGAAGGGGGAGCCCCAGACCCTCCGCGCCGGCTACCCACCCTCAGTTCTTGAGGCTGATGCTATAGGCGAAGGTCGTGTGCTCTGGCTCCGGTGTTCGCTACAACACTGTGCTTGCGTGTGTGTGTTTGTTTTCTGGGTGCGAGAGCCAGGAGTAATTTTGGTACTCGGGCTGCATGCGCCTAGGGTTTCCTTCCCTAGGTGCCCTGTAAGTACTACCCTTGGGGCTTGGGGCCACCTTCCACAGGCTCCTTGGGATCTGCCTCTGCTGGTCCGTTTACCTTTTCGGTTTTTCGGCCGCCTGTTGGCTCTTGGGTGTTTTGTTCTCCCTTGTTACTGGCAGGTAAGAGGCAGTTTGCACTGGTAGGGGCGCAGGGTGCTGCACAGCTTGTATTCCCGACATAGCGGCCGGCTCTGTTCCCTGGGGTTCGCTGTCCTCTTGCGGGTTTTGTTTTTCTTTTTGTTTTTGCCTGGTGGGGGGTTCTGTCATATTCGTTCCTTGTTCTAACCCTGTCACGGTTATTCTCGATGGCGCCCCCTGCTAGGTCCCCGTGAGTGTACACGTCCCTGGGGTACAGCTTTAGAAGTTCGATTGGTAGTTTTGGGCGCCGGTTAGCAGCTCCCTGCCTGGGACTACCTGAGCGCGAGTCCTCTTAAAGTAAACGCTCAGGACCCTGGGAATCCCTAGGGGGCGCGTGGGTCCGATGGATGTGACCCCGGAGTCCCCACTCGCGGTGTGCGAGTTTGAGGGTTGCTCGGTCCCTTTGTCTCAGGGTGACCCTCATGTTTTTGCCTCTGCCATGCTGCCTGTTGGGTCGGTGATACTTTCGACCCTGAGTCCTGTGAGTGTTGCTGCTTGCTTGTGACTCAATTTACCCAATCCTCTGATGATTCTCTTCGGGTACAGGCGGCGCGTGCGTTGCAGGCTAGGTTTCGTCTGTTGCAACGCGCAGGTTGGTTGCTCACCCGGATGCCCCGGGCTGCCCCGCTTTGCTTTTCGTGACCCGGACTTGGGGTGGGGGTCGCTTCGATCCTGGTTCAGTCCGCGCCTCCTCGTCCTTCCCCTACTGCTCGTTCTGGTCCCCCCCCTTGCTTCCAGCCCCGAAACGTCTGAGGGTTTCGGGTCGGAGCAGGGGAGTTCCTTGATCTTGAGACTCGGGCAGCTTCGGGGGGTGCCCCTTCCGGGGGAGCGGCAGAGGCATTCGAGTCTTGTCTCCCGCCGAAGCTTCGGGGTCTGACCAGTGGGCCCCCCTTCCTTCCGCTGTTCCGCTGCTCCGTCCTTGTCTTGTGGGGTCGGGGCTTGGGGAGAGGACTCGGCCTCGGGTCCTGTGGTGTTGACCTCGAGGCTGGGGAGGGGCTGACTTGGGGGCCTTGGGCTCCGCTGGACCCCGGGTGGGTTTTTCTCCCTCTGAGCGGGGCTTACTGTTACAAGGAGTGGGGTTCTCTTTTCCCCCTCTGCGTACGAGTTGGATTTGGTGTCGGCCCCTCCCCGGTTCGGTTCCGTGTTCCCCCGGGTCGTCGGTTCCGTCTTTCCGGAGGTTTTCGGCTTATCGCATCCAACCTGGTGAGGTGCGAGCGGCCTTTGCAGCTTACCTCCTGCGGGACCCGGATTATGCCTCTGATATGGATCCATCTGAGTTCAGGTTTGGGACTTCGTTCCCTTTCTGGCTCCGTTACGAGGTTCCGGAGTCTTCCTGGCTAGCAGCCTGCCCTTTGCTTGTTTTGGATTCCTGGCATTCCTTCTGTCGTTCCCGCACGTTGGAGTGGCGGGAAGCTTCCACGGTGATTCAGGTTTTCCTGGGGGCGAGCTTGAGTACCTGAATAGTGCTGTGCTGTTTGCCAGTTCCCTCCCCGCGATGTGGGCGTTATTCAGCTTCATGTGCAGTTCCTGTCCTTTCGGCGGCGCTGGTTGCGGAGGATTTGCGCGCCCGGGCCTTTTGGCTTCGGCCTTGCGGTTCTTTTCCATCCTGGAGCTGTCCTCGGATTGGCTCGTGGAGGATGTGAGGACGCTTGGGTCCGTCCCAGGGTCTGGCGCCTTGTCCTCGGCGTCCGCTCGTTCGCTGCCTTGTTGAAGCTGTTCACGCCGATTTTGCGGGTGCGGTTTTCCTGTTTATGCTTCCCGTCTCGCGTGTCGGCAGGCGGTGCTGGGTTCCTCCGTGAATCTGCTTGGGCTCTGGCTCTTAGGCGTTCTTCCCCTTTTGTCCTCTTCTTTT
>WNGS01166011.1:4169218-4187346 GCA_020271785.1 Procambarus virginalis | reverse complement strand
AACAGAGCCTCATCTCAAACTGAACCTTGCTCCGACTCTGAAACCCAAAGACGTTTGGGAGCAAGGGGAGGGGGGGAGACAGGGCACCCACGCCCAACTGGGAAGGAAGAGGGGCACAGACTGACAAGGCCGAAGCAACCAATGCCACCAAAACCCAGCGTGGCAGTTTCTTCAGCTCCAACCAGGCAAACCAACCTGACCCGTTGCAAGAATGAGAATTGAGTATGCAACACAGCTGCTGCCTGATCCCTGATATCAACCACCAAGTACATTCCTCATGTACTGCATGAGGAATGTGAAGTACAAGCGGAAAGAAATCCCACAAGACTCTGGTTGTAGGTCCCCAACCCCACTGGCAGCCGACGGAGACAGTACAGATGATCGCCTCCCCGAGGCAGGGGAAACGAAAAACCTTCAACCTGACACAAGGAGGGAGTGGGCTCGGAAGAAGTATCCAGATACGACGAGCCCACAGGGGGTTTTCCAGGTCCTGTAGAGTGAATGAGCCTACAGGAAGCCCAGGCACTGGGGCCAGCTAAGCCGGTAGAACTCTGTCTATTAGCAGGCAACGCAGGCAATTCGTTTCAGCAGACATGAAACCTCGGGAGCAACCGAGGAAAACTACCACTACAAACCTAGGCATGCTATTAAGTAGCTAATCAGACCACCTCTGTTCCACAGGCGTAAATGGCAGAAAGTTAAAAAACAAAGCCCACGAAATCACATAACTAGCAAACTAGCAGTCAGAGAGAAACATCAGCCGTCATGTTGGAAGTAAGCTGACTGCGCCAGCCGCAATGCGCCCCAACAGAAAAAAACATTACTACCCAGAGCAAGACGGAAAGCCCAAGACCCCCGAGCACCACAAGGGCAAATACAACCTCAAGCAAGTCAGTCTTAAACAGGGAGCGAGTCTCTAACGCCCAGGGAAGATGACCCTGACATGCAAGGGTAGTTATTACTAACAGAGCAACCTAGGGAATCTTGAGGTTATCTTGAGATGATTTCGGGGCTTTAGTGTCCCCGCGGCTGGTCCTCGACCAGGCCTCCACCCCCAGGAAGCAGCCTGTGACAGCTGACCAACACTAGGTACCTATTTTACTGCTAGGTAACAGGGGCATTGGGTGAAAAACTCTGCCCATTGTTTCTCGCTGGCGCCTGGGATCGAACCCGGGACCACAGGATCACAATCCAGCGTGCTGTCCGCTCGGCCAACCGGCTCCCTTAAAGTCGGGAAGGGAAGCACTTAGGGAAGGTGACATACTTCCCTAAGTGCGTACGTAGGAAGGTGAAGTACTAACATGAGCACCTAGGCTCATGCTGCTCCTGTACACTAAGACACCTGGCCACCACCCACACAGCTGGAACAGCCACACAGGACGAAATCCATAACAGGAATTTAAGGCCAGAGGTGATTGGAGTGGTGGGCTGCTGGCACCCCTCCCCCTTTGGGGAGGGGGAGCACTACCGACCGGGAGTGCTAGTCGTATGAAGTATTGCTTGTTTGTTTCTTTCTGGGAAAGTTCTTTTGCTTTTCCAGACGTAGGTCTCAATTTTCACCAGACTGTAGTTTATTTTGTTTCGCCTATCTTTCTAGGTGCTTTTCCCAGTCTATGGCAATTATGACATACTGTACTTCAAATGTAAAGTGCTCATAGGCCATTAATCCCTGCACCTATCTGAAGGGGCCAGGTTCTGACTCCTGGTTCCCGGTAGGCAAAGGACTCCTGTGACTGATGATCCCAAACTAATATAGCACTATACCAGTTTGGATAGCTTTAGGGAGCCGATGGAGCTCCCCACAGAAAAGATAAGTTTATCTCCTTACTCTGATAAAGGGCAGTTACTTGAGAAACCTTTGAAGATGTGGAAGAATTATCCGGTTTATACGAGTAAGGGCAAATTATTGACAGAAGGAAATTTAAGTAATTTTCCAGAAATCGGTGATAATGGCACACATTAAAGATTTTTTTCAAAAAGTTTTTTTGAAAAATTTAGCTGTATAGCCGGCAGGCAGTGCCAAAAATCATTGTGACAGTCTAAATGTGACCCTGGCACACTGTCCCATTTGAATTCTTGCGACCTCAACCAGGCTATGTCCATCCCGTATCCCAGACACCAATGCCATTTTGGAGATGCTAGCCCCAAGTGTGTGGCATCCAATTTTGAATAAAGACAGACATTCTCTCCCTTGTAGTATAGACTGAAACCAGAGGATTATGCTTAAAATGTAATACTGTCCAAGTCATTTCCTATGGATTTTGCAAAACAGACACACACATGCTTTATTAGGCAAAAGTAATCAACTTACTACATCTGAAGAATTAGATGATCTGTTAATATTGCTAGAAATCCAGCAATTGATATTAAAACAACTGGATCCACTCTGTAGAAGAATTCTTGTTAAAACCGGAACATAGTTGCAGAGACTGAAACAAATGCATACATTATTATTATGGAAAATATATCAGTTGTCTAAAATAAAAAAAAGAACTGGGGGAATGATACTGGGGAAAGAGAAGATTATTATGAAGAAGAGGAGAAGGTCAAAGGGAAGGAGGGAAAGGGAAGATGAGAGAGGGAGGAGGGAGAAGAGAGAAGGATAATATGGTTTTAGGAAAAGTTGTTCTGCTGCTGACTTTGTTGTGCTGAACTTTTCAAAACACTTCAAGCTAATACAGAAGAGGAAGAAGCAAAGTATGTCAGAAAAAAATAAAAAATGTAGTGCCAATGAGGAAATCAAAATCAAGACACAAAACTATTTGGATAGAATTCATTGAAAATAATAACAACTTAATGAAAGTCTTATACGTATGGAACCAACTTTGACAGAATGGAAGAACGCATATCTGGAAGAATATCTATACTGTTTGCATTCTTGGACTCAAATTTAAAGAATAAAAAACTAAATTAACCCTTAAAGTGCGCTCACGTCATATGATGCTAGGCGTTTACCAGTAAACTGCGCTTCATCAAATGACGTGTATGGGTACCGCGCACGATTTGAATGTCCCGCCGGGTATCTGGGGTTCCCATACGCTGCCCACGGGCTATAGTAAACAGCGGCCATTTTGAAAAAATTCCCGCTCACGCTCCGAAGGCTGGGAGGCCTCAGTTTAGCGACAGTCACCATGGCGAGCGCACGGTCAAACGCCTCACGGGCACGCACCACTCAATCCCTCACCCCAGAGCAAATAGCCCACGAATTATTTTCTGAAGGTGAGGAAAGTGTGTTTGATGATTCTGACAACGACGAGGATTATACACAGTTGTCGGGTGATAGTAGCAGCAGCAGTGAGAGTGAGAATTCTCGCCATGCCAAGGCGAGGCCTCTACACTCACCCATGCCTCCTCGCCCAGTTTCTACCCCAGTTCTACCACGACCTCACAGTTCCTGTGGATATTATCTGTTTGAGGATGACGAGTCAGAGGGAGGTGACTCCTTTTCTGGGTTTAGTGACTCAGATCACAGTTTTATTGAGCCTGTGGCTGGTACCAGTGGTGTAACTGGGCGAGAAATTGTCGCGTCAGCAGCATCTCGCCCAGCCAAGCGCTACCGCATGGCACATGAGGGACCAAGACCCTCGTGTTCACGTGCATCCACCTCACGTGCACCCACCTCACGTGCACCCACCTCACGTGCATCCACCTCACGTGCACCCCCTCACGTGCACCCACCTCACGTGCACCCACTCACGTGCACCCACCTCACGTGCACCCACCTCACGTGCATCCACCTCACGTGCATCCACCTCACCAGAACCCACCTTACGTGCACCCACCTCACGTGCACGTAGCCGCCGTGCTTCTCGCAGACGGTATTCAGCTCCTGGTCGCCGGTATGCATCGCTTCCTCGCCGTCTTTCATCTGCATCTCGCAGGACGCCTGGTGTACTTGAGTGGAGTGATGGTGACGATTTTATTCCTAATATTCCTCACTTTGACGATACAGATGTAGGGATTACAAACCTTTTCCCTAATCAAGGTGAGGACATGGCTGAGATGGAATATTTTACAGCATTCTATGATGAACCACTCATGGAATACATTGTACACCAAACGAACCTGCATGCTTTACCTGATTGAGAGGGAAATCACAGAATTTTCACGACTGCAGCGTTGGAAAAATACCACAGTTGCGGAAATGTATGTGTTTTTGGCACTCTGTTTGTTGATGAAGCACTGTCACAAACATGCAATAAGTGACTATTGGAGCAAGGACCATACAGTGCCAACACCTTTATTCGGTAAATATATGTCACGAGACAGGTTTCAGATACTCCTCAGGTGTCTACATTTTGGAAGTGTTCAGGACCGAACACCTGATGATAGACTGTGGCGAGTGAGGCACTACATGAACGATGTTATTGGAAAATTCAGAGATTTTTACGTACCAGCACAGAAGCTGGTGGTTGATGAATCTCTCGTACTTTTCAAGGGACGTGTTCCATTCAAACAGTACATTCCCTCAAAACGAAACCGATTTGGCCTGAAATTTTTTGTTCTTTGTGATTGTGAGACAGGATACGTGTTACACATGATTTTGTACTCGGCTAGTGATGTAGACATTCCCGGTAACGACGAACATGGATTCTCGGGTAGTGTAGTGAAGACCATCATGGCTCCGTGGATGAACAAGGGACACATTTTATACACGGATAATTACTATACAAGTCCCTTGCTAGCTCGGTTCTTGCTAGAAAATAGAACCGGATTGGTTGGTACAGTAAAGCCACAACGAAGGGAAATGCCTGTGTTTGACACCGACATTGCAGTTGGTGAGTGTCAGAGAAGGAAATGTGATAACATTCTGTCAGTTCGGTGGAAAGACAAACGAGAGGTGAACTTGTTGACAACAATTCATGATGGAACAATGGTGAACAGTGGGAAAGTGAGCCATAAAACAAACGCACCACTATATAAGCCAGACTGTGTTTTAGACTATAATATCAACATGCGGTTGATTGATAAATCAGACATGATGATTGGCACTGCAGAGTGTGTGCGGAAGACATGTAGGTGGACGAAAAAAGTGTTCTTCCATCTTGTGGACATGAGCATGCTGAACTGTTTCAACATGTACCTTGTGAGGACTGGACGTAAGCCCACTTTCCGTGACTTTGTATTTGATGCTGCAATACAGTTATTAGGAAAGTTTGCAAAAGATGTCCCAGGGATTCAGCGGCCCATCATAAACCCACTGTTGCAGCATGCTGGTACTCCACGCCTCGCTCACACTGAAGGCTTCCTAGCTCACAGACTCGAGTATTTGCCACCAGCTGGGAAGCGTGCAATAGGCCAACGTGATTGCTTGGTGTGTAAAACAACGACACGTAGAGACCAGAAACGGAAGCTTGTACAAACATGGTGTGAAACGTGTGGTATCCCATTATGTGCTGTCAAGTGCTTCAATGACTACCACAGTCTAGAAAACTTCTAAGTGTGCTGCAAAGTGTGTACAGCGTGTGCGAGTGTGTAAATATGTAAACATATAAGCAGTTAGCGTGTGCGTGTGTGTAAATATATACAAATATAAGCAGAACATACAATATAATAGACTGTAATGACATATTATATTGCCGTAATTGAAAACATATGTGCGCCTGTGTATACTCAAATATGCAACAATTATTGATACAAAATATGTTCAAACATTATTTGAAACAAATTTAGTGCAAAATAAATGGATAAAATGCGCCTAGACATTGTAAATAAATAGCGCGAAAATATATTTGTGGCAACTCTGGCTGTTGCGGGACGCCGCGCAACGCCTCGGGGCGTGTACTGCATGAGCGAACATGCAGAGTGTGACGTCACCAGCAACTTTACGGCTCTATTGCAACAAAAGTAAGTACAATAGATTTTTTTTTTATTTTTCCCGTGATCAGTGAACGAAACTTAACAGATTAGCAAAAAAAAAAATTTTTTTTTTTTTCAAAATGACATGCGCCTGTGCGGATAGCAGTATATTAGACCCGAGCATGTTAAGGGNTTTTTCTATGTATTTTCAATGCGGTTTTATTTGTTTCTTTTATCGTATATGATGCATTTTGTGACCTTTACAATATGTATACAGTAGAATGTTCATAATTTTCCATGGCACTGTGATACATGTGTCAGTAATGTGTCCACAATAAATGTTTATTGTCACAATATTACATGGTAAAAAGCACTAAAATTACAATATGTACAGTTTCACATACTATTTACACAGTAACACACTGTATTACACACTCAGTACTTTGGAGGTGCGTAATAGTCAATGAAGTAGTCCATGGTACACAGCGCGACTTTGCTCTCCTTGCACCAGCTACAGATAGATTTTCGTTTCCCGTTTCATCGTTCTGTGTGCTTGCAAATACTGTACTGTAACACACTCACGTGCACCCTTGGCTTTAGTACTTGTAGGTGGTATGTAGCCAAGCTTGTAAAGCATAAGGTAATATTGAAACAATTATAGGAAAAGCTCAATTTGTAAGGTAGTCTTGAAAAGATCGCTCTGTAAGGTCCCACACAGGAAGAGATTCAGCTAGCCTCAAAAAGTGTCCATCAATCAGGAAGAGATTCAGCTAGCCTCAAAGAGTGTCCATCAGTCAGGAAGAGATTCAGGTATTCTTGAAAATACCTATGGACAACACCACCATGGAAGCCACTAACACTGTTCATCTATGCTACTTGATGCATCATCATTGAACGCAGAAAACGATTCATCTATGTATCATCTATATAAATTGGAGATGGCAAGGATGGGGCTCAGAGCTACAACTGGATACGCTCGCTGTATCATCCCCATAGGTGCTGTATCACTTGCATCTGACCGTTGTGTTAAGTCCTTATTGCGCCTAGCTTCACCAATATTATGACCCTTATGTTCTTCAAATAATAGGGTCTGAATTGCACCGACTGAGCGCAGTCTTTCAACACCGTGTCAGACAGGTGTTTGAGAGCCAGAGGCACGTGTGCCACAAATGGTTGCTCACGCAGTACTAACCCAGCCAGCAGCCCTTGTCTTTCATATTTGTTATAGAAAAGGTTCGTTCAGTGTTTGTCGGGTAGGCTGCTCCATTATGACGATCTTTCTTTGTTTCAAATGTATTCCATTTGTTTTGTATTTGTCACTTACGTCTCAATAATGGAGCAGCCTCCTCGACAAACACTGAACGAACCTTTATGGCATTTGTCCATTTTTCAAATTATTTCAACAGTTCTTTTATTTTTCGTTTTTTCTGATTTAAGAAACATGGAGCAGCCGACCTGTAGACCACCGAACGAACCTTTTTGACATTTGTACTGGTTTTCAAAATTCTTCATTTTTTTATTATTTACATTTTCTGGGGGAGCCCCGTCGGCTCCCCGGAGCTATCCCAGGCTGATATGCTAATGTCAGACTTTGGCATCAGTCATGTGTATGGAGTTCTTAGGCCTACCGGGAACCACGGCCAGAACCGGGCCCCCTCAGAGAGGCAAGGGAAGCAATGGCCTATAGAAGCCCCCGTGTGGTTGGAAGCATTCTATGTCTGCCATCGACCGGGACAGGCACCCAGAAAGGTAAGCGCCCCAAAACAAACCCCTATTCTGGTTAAAATTGCTACCAAAAGCCGAACTAGTGGATAGAACTCCCCAAAGAAAAACGAGCAAACTAGTGTGACGTCACACGCTGCCGCGCCGCTGTCTCCGCAGCTCCCCCCTCCCCGGGAGGGGGAAGGGGGAGCCCCAGACCCTCCGCGCCGGCTACCCACACCTCGGTTCTTGAGGCTGATGCTATAGGCGAAGGTCGTGTGCTCTGGCTCCGGTGTTCGCTACAACACTGTGCTTGCGTGTGGTGTTTGTTTTCTGGGTGCGAGAGCCAGGAGTAATTTTTAGTACTCGGGCTGCATGCGCCTAGGGTTTCCTTCCCTAGGTGCCCTGTAAGTACTACCCTTGGGGCCACCTTCCACAGGCTCCTTGGGATCTGCCTCTGCTGGTCCGTTTTACCTTTTTCGGTTTTTCGGCCACCTGTTGGGCTCTTGGGTGTTCTGTTCTCCCTTGTTACTGGCAGGTAAGAGGCAGTTTGCACTGGTAGGGGCGCAGGGTGCTGCACAGCTTGTATTCCCGACATAGCGGCCGGCTCTGTTCCCTGGGGCTCGCTGTCCTCTTGCGGGGTTTTGTTTTTCTTTTTGTTTTTGCCTGGTGGGGGGTTCTCTCATATTCATTCCTTAGTTCTAACCCTTTCACGGTTATACTCGATGGCGCCCCCTGCTAGGTCCCCGTGAGTGTACACGTCCCTGGGGTACAGCTATAGAAGTTCGATTGGTAGTTTTGGGCGCCGGTTAGCAGCTCCCTGCCTGGGACTACCTGAGCGCGAGTCCTCTTAAAGTAAACGCTCAGGACCCTGGGAATCCCCTAGGGGGCGCGTGGGTCCGATGGATGTGACCCCGGAGTCCCCACTCGCTGTGTGCGAGTTTGCGGGTTGCTCGGTCCCTTTGTCTCAGGGTGACCCTCATTGTTTTTGCCTCTGCCATGCTGCCTGTTGGGTCGGTGATACTTTCGACCCTGAGTCCTGTGAGTGTTGCTGCTTGCTTGTGACTCAATTTACCCAATCCTCTGATGATTCTCTTCGGGTACAGGCGGCGTGTGCGTTGCAGTCTAGGTTTCGTCTGTTGCAACGCGCTAGGTTGGTTGCTCACCCAGATGCCCCGGGGCTGCCCCGCTTTGCTTTTCGTGACCCGGACTTGGGGGTGGGGGTCGCTTCGATCCTGGTTCAGTCCGCGCCTCCTCGTCCTTCCCCTACTGCTCATTCTGGTCCCCCCCCCCCTTGCTTCCAGCCCCGAAACGTCTGAGGGTTTCGGGGTCGGAGCAGGGGTTACTTGATCTTGAGACTCGGGCAGCTTCGGGGGGTGCCCCTTCCGGGGGAGTGGCAGAGGCATTCGAGTCTTGTCTCCCGGCCGAAGCTTCGGGGTCTGACCAGTGGGCCCCCCTTCCTTCAGCTGTTCCGGCTGCTCCGTCCTTGTCTTGTGGGGTCGGGGCTTGGGGAGAGGACTCGGCCTCGGGTCCTGTGGTGTTGGACCTCGAGGCTGGGGAGGGGCTGACTTGGGGGCCTTGGGCTCCGCTGGACCCCGCCTGGGTTTTTCTTCCCTCTGAGCGGGGCTTATTGTTACAAGGAGTGGGGTTCTCTTTTCCCCCTCTGCGTACGAGTTGGATTTGGTGTCGGCCCCTCCCCGGGTTCGGTTCCGTGTTCCCCGGGTTTGTCGGTTCCGTCTTTCCGGAGGTTTTCGGCTTATCGCATCCAACCTGGTGAGGTGCGAGCGGCCTTTGCAGGTTACCTCCTGCGGGACCCGGATTATGCCTCGGAACTGGATCCTTCTGAGTTCAGGTTTGGGACTTCGTTCCCTTTCTGGCTCCGTTACGAGGTTCCGGAGTCTTCCTGGCTAGCAGCCTGCCCCTTGCTTGTTTTGGATTCCTGGCATTCCTTCTGTCGTTCCCGCACGTTGGAGTGGCGGGAAGCTTCCACGGTGATTCAGGTTTTCCTGGGGGGCGAGCTTGAGTACCTGAATGAGTGCTTGTTTGCCCCTGCCCTCCCCCGCGATGTGGGCGTTATTCAGCTCCATGTGCAGGTTCCCGTCCTTTCGGCGGCGCTTGTTGCAGAGGACTTGCGCGCCCGGGGCCTTTTGGCTTCGGCCTTGCGGTTCTTTTCCATCCTGGAGCTGTCCTCGGATTGGCTCTTGTACCTCTTTCCCCCGGTTCAGCTGTTGCTCCAGGTCCTGACTCGCTTAGAGACTTACCAGGGGAGAGTTGTCCTTCTGGCCCCTTGGTGGCCGCCCAGCCTTGGTTTCCGGTGCTAGTTGCTCGGTGTCCGAACCCGAGGGTTTTTCCGCGGCTCTGCCTCTTTCAGCAGATCGGGCCGGTGCGTCACGTGGCTGGTTCGATCTTCTCGAGTCTTCGCGTATGGTTTTTTTGACTCGAGTTTATCATCATCTCTATGGTGATCAGGTGGCCTCCTTGTTGGTGTCTCACCTGCGGGCTTCATCTCGGCAGCAGTATGAAGTTTCCTGGCGGTCCTTCTCTTTCTTTTTGCGTCTTCGTTGTGTTCATTCCTTGTCTGTTCGGGTGGTCTTGTCCTTCCTCTCGTGGTTGTTTCAGGACCGTCATCTTATGCCTAACACTGTCGCCTCCTATCGTGCGGCGCTGGCGGAGCCGCTTCAGCTTGCTTTCGGTATCGATGTCACGTCTGCGCCGTTTCGCAAGCTGTCTCGTGCTTTGTTTCACCTCCGGCCTGCTCATGCGCCGCCTGAGCCGTCCTGGTCTTTGGACAGGGTGCTCGCTTTCCTTTCGTCTCCTCGTTTTGTTGTGGCCCCTTCGGTCCAGGATTGTTTTTCCAAGGCTCTTTTCTTTTTGGCTTTGGGCTCTGGGGGTCGGGTCGGGGAGCTTCATGCTCTCCTCCGGCGCAGGGGCTTCTGCTCTTTTGGTCGTGGTGGTAGTTTTGTTCGCTTGCAGCCGTCTCCTTCTTTTCTGGCAAAGAATGAGACTGCTGCGTTCCGGAGGGGTCCGTGGGTGGTTGATGCTTGGTTGGTCAGGCCAGGGGTGCATCATGTTTTGTGTCCGGTTGCGGTGCTTCGCCATTATTTGCGCGCCACGGCTTCTGTGTCCGGGGATGCGCTCTGGGTTGATCCGGTTTCCCTTCTTCCCTGTTCGCGGGTGCGGGTCTCTCAGGTCGTCCGCAGGGTTATTAAGTCCAGCCAGCCTGCGGTCTATCCCCGTGCCCATGACGTTCGGAAGTTCGCGGCACTTGCTGCCGTCTTTGGGAATATGTCTTGGTCTGATATTCGGGCGCGGGGTTTTTGGCGGTCGAACAGGGTCCTGGCTGCTCGTTACCTTGTCAATGTTCCTGGGCCCCGGCGGGCCTGTGTTGCTTTGGGTTGGCGGTTGCAGCCAGTTGTCTCGGCTTCGAGTTGAGGAGTGAGCGACGACCGCCTCCCGGGTAAGTCCCTCTTTTTTCCGTCTGTGGGTAGTTAGCTCCGGGGAGCCGACGGGGCTCCCCCCAGAAAACCAGCGTTGAATGTAATGAAACGCCATTTTCTGGGTGAGTCCCGGAGGCTCCCCGGCATCCCTCCCTCCCTCCGGTCGGCGGTTTTTTCGCGTTTTTGACATCCAGCCTCAAGAACTGAGGTGTGGGTAGCCGGCGCGGAGGGTCTGGGGCTCCCCCTTCCCCCTCCCGGGGAGGGGGGAGCTGCGCAGACAGCAGCGCGGCAGCGTGTGACGTCACACTAGTTTGCTCGTTTTTCTTTGGGGAGTTCTATCCACTAGTTCGGCTTTTGGTAGCAATTTTAACCAGAATAGGGGTTTGTTTTGGGGCGCTTACCTTTCTGGGTGCCTGTCCCGGTCGATGGCAGACATAGAATGCTTCCAACCACACGGGGGCTTCTATAGGCCATTGCTCCCCTTGCCTCTCTGAGGGGGCCCGGTTCTGGCCGTGGTCCCCGGTAGGCCTAAGAACTCCATACACATGACTGATGCCAAAGTCTGACATTAGCATATCAGCCTGGGATAGCTCCGGGAAGCCTCCAGGACTCACCCAGAAAATGGCGTTTCATTACATTCAACGCTGGTTTTTTGTATGTAAGAAACATGGAGCAGCCTACCTGCCGACAACCGAACGAACCTTTTGCTATAAGACAAATGAAAAATAAATATTGAACACATTTGAAGAAAGGAAAATGTCATCATGGTTTGTTGAGTGTATATGTAAGGTAGGCTTCTCCATTATTGAGACGTAAATCACAAATACAAAACAAATGTAACACGTTTGAAACAAAGAAAGATTGTTATAATGGAGCAGCCTACCTGCCGAACACCGAACGAACCTTTTTGACATTTGTTGTATATCAGACATTTCGTTTCTTTTTTCCTACAAAAACGTCAATGCTTTGCAACATTTCAGCAGTCACCCCTTTATATCCCAGCATCATTAGCATCTTTGGGGCGATCGTTATGCGAGGTACCACTGTACTTTCCCTACTGTTCTGAAAAGCCTTTTCCTAAAATATTTTTACTGCTATTCACATGCTAGTGCTCATTTTGTGGATGGGTTGCAATCTGCTGGTGGCATTGTTTTCTGTCATTTTCCTGGTAAAAATCTTTGTGCTGCCTTTCCTCCAGAAGAGTAGTTATACTACAGTTTTGTTATTTTAAATACACTTTCACTTCAATATCTATCCTGTAGAATAGCAAAGAAAAGCAAAGGTGTGGGTTGCTAGACACTTCATTTGAACTGTGCCAGAAACAAATTTATTCACTATATATGTGTCCAGGTTACATTATACGCCTGTATATAGTACTTAAGACTTAAACTGCCCAATGCATCTATAACTTGGGGTGAGAACTGTTGCGGAAGTACGCACCACAGCTATGATTAGTTGGGAGTACCATGTATGATTTAAAAGTCCCGCGGCTACACAGGGTTCACATCGTCTTCCTGAGGGTTCTTATAAATAGATGCTTTTTTTTTTTTTTAAATTGTGGGCAACATAACCAGGTGTGAGAGCCTCAGTACTGAGTGAGCAACCAAGGCTGATGCACACAGCATGAACTAACAGCACTGCTGTTCAGCTTGTGACCACAGCATTGCCCAAAAATTTCAAAATATATATGTAACTGGTATTATTTAGTGATGATAGTATTACAGAAGAAAAAATCCCCCTGGCTGTGATAAAAATTACCATGATTGTGATAATAGCAGGATTGTTGTGATAATTAGCAGTGTGCATAGTATGGTGGGAGGAGTGATGCTGAGGGAGGGAGGTAGCATCGTCTGCTAACACTGTGTCGCCTCCTATCATTGTCTAGAATCACCATATCAGCTTAGTGGTTGGCTATGGTGAACACAGTTGTAAATACAGTACTTATATATAACACGAGTATATAGTGCAATAACAGCAAAAGGAGTACGCTATATGTTGGGAGGAGCCATTTCAGTGAGGGAGGTGGTGGCATCTGCATGACTTGTCATGAAGTGTATGGTGGCCATTATGCTTTTTGGGCACCATATCAGCTTAGTTGAACAGTTCTGGTGAATAAAACATGTAGATACTTGCATATAATGTGAGTATATAGTGTAATAACACCACAAACAGTATGTTGGAGGAATGTTAGTGCGTCTGGCCTTGAAAGAGCGAGGGAGGCAGGCTGACTGTGGTGCGACCTGTTACTGTCTGCACTCACCATACCAGCTTAGTTGTACAGTTATGGTGAACAAAACATGTACCCATAGATACTTATATATAACGTCTGTATATAGTGAATAAAAGCGAAAACAGTTTGGTGGAAGGAGGAATATTGGTGAGTGAGCTGTTGGAGGAAAGGCGGTGGCATTGGCTGGCTGGTGTGTGGCAGCCACTCCTCGTTGTTTTAACTCGCCATACTAACTTAGTGGTTTTTTATGTTGAACAAAACATGCAGGTACTTGTACATAACCTGTGTATATGGCATAATAACAGCAAAACTATTTGTTTATTGTTATATGAACATAATAATTGAATCACTAATAAGCACCATAATTTTGAGTATAGCGATGATTCACACATTTTATTATATAAATATATCGCACTACACATTATTAAATATTACTGCAAAAAAACAAAGAACAAATCAGAGACATTGATGAAATAATTAGGTAATGATATCTTTGTGGCAACTCCCACCTGACAGCTCGGGAGGAGCTGACTGCCTCTGACGATTGCTCTGTTAACGCCTCAATTTTTCCAGTCTTCCTCACCCTATTGCAGCTAAAATATGTTGCCTACGATTTATTTTTTTACTTTTTCCGTGGTCAGGGAACACAAATAAACACTTCTAAGAAGATTTTTTATTTCTTGCACCTTGGCGTGTTGCAGGCTATAATCACGAGCAGCCCAGGGGTCAATCACCGTTTGTAATTTTTGTGTACAGTACAGTATATGAATTGAATTATTCCACACATTGTGAAAACTAAAGCGAATATGTATGAACCATTTAATTTTATTACACACACAAATCACAATAACGTGATGCATCAATGAACAAATCCACAAGGGCCGTGATGAGGATTCAAACCTACGTCTAAAATCATCCCAGACGTTGCCTTAATTGACTGAGCTACGACAATAGCCGAGCGACTGTCTTAGCTCAGTCAATTAAGGCAACGTCTGGGATGATCTCAGACGTAGGTTCGAATCCTCGTCACGGCTCTTGTGGATTTGTTCATTTAACTTTTAACATCACAACCCTCACCCCTACATGACGAATTGGCAAAATTGCATCTCCACGATCTCTGTAGCTCCTTCACCCAGCTTCCTCCTCATGTGTATGAAACTGAAAATCGAGTCATATTTGCTTTGCCTTTTCTTTGTGATAGTCACATTAATCCAGCGATCAACATATGACAATAGCCCATTCTTTAAAAAGTTGATAAATTTTATTACTAAAATTAATAATACTTTTGCAAACAGGCTCCTCCACAAGTGGACAACTGGGAGTGATCGACCAGCATCTGGCAGTCTTGTGCAGCTCATCACCAAGGATAACAAGACAGACTTGGTTGTGGCTTAACAAGTCTTTCTGTCACATAATGGGACAAGGAATTTTGTTAATGTTTTAGATTGTTTTTTGTTACTGCAAACGTTTCCAGGGTTTAGTTTTTAATAGTTGTATTTAGTTATTAAAGTTGTGACAGTCTGGTTTTTAAGTGCTTAAAATATTTTGGCAATTAACTTTTGTTCTTTATTGTGCAAGTGCTGATGCTTGCTGCTTAAATAATACAGTATAGTAAATATTCATATTGTATTGGCAAATATTTTCAGTGCAACATACAGGATGAATGTTGCAATGATGGTCTAGTTAAGGTGATAAGTCCTGTATGTAATTGCCTAGCTTCAGAGTAACAGATTACTATATTTTTATACAATATTTTGACTAAACAAGAAGACAGTAAACCAATGAAAGTGCTTCCTAGATCAACAAGAAGTTAATAATGCTTTATTCACTGTATACTAGTATTGATCTTTAAGAGCAAAATGAAAATGACAAATGGTATCACTTTTTTAGTAGAAAGTGATCAACCCACTGGCATTTTTAATATTCATGGATGTTATTTTTAAATATAAAGGATACTTACCACTGCAGTAATTGCATTTCTTGTCATTTTTCACCAGAATAAACCTTCCTGGCTTGGTGCCTTATTTTGATAATTACTTACCAGAATAAAAAGTGTGGTCATATTTGCAGCAATGAAAGGACAGTAATGTGCTTCCCTAATAATGCAAGAAATCAATGAAATATTTACTCTATTTGTGCAATTATACAAGTTATTTGTATATAAAGTTTTATGAAATTATTTGTTAATGCCTTGTATTTTTAGGCGGTGTGGCATCCATTACAATTTATGCATCTAGTGCAATGTTTTTTTGACATTGTATACTAGTTTGAATTGTAAAAACTTGGGTGTGTTACTCTGTGCGCTTCCCTATACACATCTGGGTTTTTCACATTTCCTGTTAGTGTACTTTAGAATATTAAATCTGAAATGTTATGTACCAAGGACCCAAAAAGTCTATGCAACACCATCCAAGATAGCTTCAAAACATTATATACAGTATACCTGCTTACGAGTAAAAACTAATTTGTATTCAACACACGGCTTTACATTCCAAAAATCTAAATTGTTACCGAAATAAAATTAAAAAATATACTTGTTTGTTTCATGAATCCACGAAATCAAGTCGGCTTGCTATTATACAGAAAATATATTGTGTACAATTTGTTTTAATTTCTTAATAGATATTGATAAAGCCACTTTTCCTCTGTTTCCCTTCACTGACACGGCCTAGCAATGATGAGGGGAGGTTATGCATACCACTCCTGGACTTCCTGTGTGGCTTCCTGTAGCAAATGCCTTCCTCTATCTAGATTTAGTTTGGGAAGCCTTAAAATCTGCAGAGGAAAAGTGTATTCAGGCCTTGATATGGTACCTGTAGAAGAGTCTAACTCGTACTAGGATGGGGGATAAGAAAATGCCTCCATCTGGAACAATAAGTATTCACCTTGATTAACAGTGCAGCTCTCCTGGGGCCATCAGGTACTAAATGACCAGACCAGTACACAAACAGGTAGGCGTGCCATATGCTAGGGAAGCACTCGGCAAATTATACACCTAATCCTAACCTATTTGCCATAATATCCAGAAGAGACACCAACGGCTCAAAAAGAGCATATCTGTAAAGGAGGAACCAGACCCCTTCGGAGACGGTATGATTGAGCAAGAGAAACACAAGCCGGACGTCTGGGATACCTTGAGGTGCTTCCGGGGCTTAGCGTCCCTGCGGCCCAGTCATCGACCAGGCCTCCTGGTTGCTGGACTGATCAACCAGGCTGTTGGACGGGAAGGTAACCTTGGCTCACAGGAGGAAAATACAAGTGAGGATAGCCTTCTTAGCAGCAGCATCATCTTGCTCATTTAAGGCAATACTGTACCAATATTGCTGGAAACCCAGCAAACCTTAACTAGGAGGCATAGAAGCCTGACTTGAAAGGTAAAGCAAAACTTTACAAGTTACATCTTCCACAGGGACAAGAATGGAACATAAGGAGAGATTGCAAGTATGAACCATAAGGGAATAGTGTAATTGAGATATCCGTACAGAAAAAGGAAACAGGGCCCACAGGAGGATTAACAGTGAAAACACGGCACAAGTGAGTGTGAGGATGTTGCTATGTAGTGAAGACTAACAATCGAGATGATTCTGTAGAGACAGGACACCAATTTCAAAATACTGTACGAGTTTTGGGTACGGGATGGACGAAAGGTACCAAGAGCTGAGGCATAACCCAGTATGGTGCAGAGCATCAAGATTGCAAAAGGGTTGAAGGGAGAGGCAGAGGAGTAAGCAGTCATCATTAGCAGTTCAGATAGCACAAGAGTAGTGCAATTAGTGCATCTATAAGCTCGCCACGAAGAACTGTATGAGCTTGGTCACCCGAAGCCGCTGAACCGAATACATGGTGTATGTTAATCTTGTAGTATGTTGTAGTATGGTGTCTATTAATCTTGTTAAATTACCAATCAAGCTGTCATGTCATCAATCAGAGCTTTAATATACCAATGTACTTTAATATACTTACTAATCTCTCTCATCTCATTTTTTTTCTTGCAATGTACAGGTATTTGTTATCATTTATTAATTCTGATAGAATTTACCTACTTAAAATTATCTCTTAGATTAAGGACCTGCCCGAAACGCTGCGCGTACTAGTGGCTTTACAAGAGTGTAAGTACTGTGCTATGCTATGTATTCTCACAAACTCAATGTACCTTCTTGTATATAAATAAATAAATAAATAAATAAATAAAAACATATTTGGGTTATCTGGCCAAATCGGGTTCAGATAATTTTCTGGAAAACTTCGCCATTTCTGAACAGAAATTAGGATAACTGGAGATAGGTTACGAAATTTTCAAGAACTACACATTCCAAGACCTACAGTATCACACAAGATAAACTACAACAAAGTAAGCGGCAGTTTCTCTTTTAAATTATATTATTTTTGATTTATAGTGTTGTGTGTGTGGTGAAATAAGATTATTGGTGGTTATGGTACAAAATATTGCAAATATAGTAAATATAGTATGGTCGTTTTTTAACTTCCCCGGTAAGAATTCTGATTTC
Organism: Procambarus virginalis; assembly: GCA_020271785.1. Taxonomy (NCBI): domain Eukaryota; kingdom Metazoa; phylum Arthropoda; class Malacostraca; order Decapoda; family Cambaridae; genus Procambarus; species Procambarus virginalis. Next base: position 4,169,671 of record WNGS01166011.1, on the reverse strand, counting down.
CGAATGTCTGATTTATCTGGCAGGGGGTTCTTCCCATAGTAATTAGGGTAAGGCCTTAAGAGTATTCAACTCGGAGGCGGGATATATGGGGCAACCAAGACAAATGAGTGTCAAAGATCAACCCCGTAAGTTTAGCAGAATCTTCACTATAGGGGGATTACCATAAAGGGATGACAAAATATGACCTGCTTCTGAGTACAGTCATAGTACAAGTTGTCAGAGAACTTGAAGCTATGAATGGTGGTCCAGGAATACATGGCTCCAATTGCAAGTTGGTGTTGGAGAAAAGGGGAAGTCATCACCCCAACAGCAGAAATATAACCAACAAAGGGCCGAGAAAATGCTAGAGAGACCATTAGGGCAACTAAGAGTAGTGCTCAGAACGCTATCTTGGGAAACGCCTTCATATTGAGTCGAGTAAGTAGTAACAAATTCACTTTAAACGAATGACTG
>WNGS01166011.1:4113546-4156110 GCA_020271785.1 Procambarus virginalis | reverse complement strand
GACGACCTAACGTTTATGGAGCACAACCAAGCAAATATTGCATCAGCCAGAAAAATGATCGGATGGATTACGAGAACTTTTAAATCCAGGGATCCCATCACAATGGTTGTACAGTATCCACTCAATTTAACGGCCTATATGGGGCTGTACCCTGGTCGTTATTTCCGGAGCTCCGGTATTTCCGAAGTTAAGATGTCGGTAATTTTTCAAGTAACATTCAGGTAGGATATACTTTCTTCTTCTTTATAGAAGGTGCAGTTTGCATGAAGGGTTTGTCCTCCCGATGACTGCACGGATATACTTTATACTGTATAACAAGTGGACCACACGGGGGAAGGAGGTGTTTGGTTTATATGGTTCACTTGTTGTGTNAAAAAACCAGCGTTGAATGTAATGAAACGCCATTTTCTGGGTGAGTCCCGGAGGCTCCCCGGAGCTATCCCAGGCTGATATGCTAATGTCAGACTTTGGCATCAGTCATGTGTATGGAGTTCTTAGGCCTACCGGGGACCACGGCCAGAACCGGGCCCCCTCAGAGAGGCAAGGGGAGCAATGGCCTATAGAAGCCCCCGTGTGATTGGAAGCATTCTATGTCTGCCATCGACCGGGACAGGCACCCAGAAAGGTAAGCGCCCCAAAACAAACCCCTATTCTGGTTAAAATTGCTACCAAAAGCCAAACTAGTGGATAGAACTCCCCAACAGAAAAACAAGCAAACTAGTATGACGTCACACGTCACCGCGCCGCTGTCTGCGCAGCTCCCCCCTCCCCGGGAGGGGGAAGGGGGAGCCCCAGACCTCCCACGCCGGCTATCCACCCATCAGTTCTGAGGCTGGATGTCAAGACACGCGAAAAAAAACGCCGACCGGAGGGAGGGAGGGTTGCCGGGGAGCCTCCGGGACTCACCCAGAAAATGGCGTTTCATTACATTCAACGCTGGTTTTCTGGGGGAGCCCCGTCGGCTCCCCGGAGCTAACTACCCACAGAGGAAGATCAAAAGGGACGGAACCGGGAGGCGGACACCACGCACCCCTCCCCCTGGAAGCGATACAACCGGCAGCAACGCCAACCCAAGGCGCCACAGCCCCGGAAAGTCCTGGGAACAACACAAGAACAACGAGCAGCAAGGCCCCCGAACGAACACCAAAGATCCATGCCCGAAAGACTGCTCGAACACGTCATCCAGACGGCAGCGAGAGCAGCAAAGCCACGAACATCACGGGCAGGAGTTAAGAACACAGGCAGCCGAGCCGCAAGAACACGGCTGACAACCCAGGACACCATCACAGGCGAACCGGGAAGAACAGAACCGGATCAACGCAAAACGCGCTCCGGACACAGACGCCATGGCACACAGCGGAGACCAGGATGGTGCAAGCGGCGCACGAACAGGCCGGAGGGGAAACGACGCACAAGACAGCGTACTAACGGTGTAGAAGCAACACCAAGACCGAAAGCAAGCCAAAGCGGCCCCGCCAGCGCCGCACAAAAGAGAGGCGACAGTATGTGGCACGACGACGGCCCCCAACCCCCACCAAAAACCAAGCCGACGCTAACAAGAGGAACCACCTAAGAAGGGACAGGAAAAGGAAGGACCGCCAAAACACCCCATACTGCCGCCAAGAGAAACACGCAGGTGGGACACCGACCACCAGCTGGAGGCGAGACCACGAGGCAGACGGAAGCAGCCCCGACAAGGCCCCTCCAAGCCCAGGAAAAGGCGGAGCCGCAAGAAGATCTCGGGCGCGACCACCGAACTCAGGTGGCACAAGAAGATGGAACGTCTGCCGACCAGCATCCCAAAGTATCTCCGGGAATTCTCATCATCTGTCGATGGAGACCTGACCAAATGTAAACTGGGTCAACAAAATTATTCGCACACCCTCCGTCACTATGTGATGGAGTGCGAAAAGATACGTGAAGTTAGAGACAATTCTATAACCAATGTTCCAGCGATGTGCAAAGATTTCATTCAAAAGGATCTGCCACCAGAAATTGTAGCCAAACATCCCCAGTTTGCTAACAGTAGGTAGCAACTGAGTGATTGTAACCTATCCACCGCTGCCCACTGGATGGGGGGCGGTGTGCAGGACAAACATATAAATTTTGACACTAGCACTTCACATGTCAGTTGCTTAATTTAGAACCTGTACTTGAGGTCGATCTCGAACCCATTGTTGATGTGACGACTTATATTGAATTTGTAACTAGCTCATCAAGATTGTAACTTGCTGAGCTAAATGAAGTGTGGGGTTCAGTCCCTGAGCCCATTATGTGCCTCTAACCCTTTCCACTACCGCCCACAAGATGGGTATGGGGTGCATAATAAATGAACGAAACTAACTGCCGAACAGAAGAACTCCAAGCAAGCAAACCTGCCAGGAGTTCAGAAATGACGGGTCCGACGCGGGACATCGCCAGACCCCGAAAAACCCAATTGGCAGGGCAAGCAAGGAAACCAAAGAAGGCGGACGGGTTGCCGCCAGAACCGTACCCGAACCAAGAGGTACGAGCAACTGCAACAGACAGAGACAAAGAAGCACACCACAGGACCCAGGCCGAAAAAAGCCCAAGAAGCCAAGGAACACACATAGAACACCCCTGCGGCAGAGGAGGAAAACAAGGGAACGCACAAGCAAGGAAGTGGTGGAAACCGACCACGCCCCCCAACATAGCAGCAAGTGCAGGCAAAACAGACAAAAGGAGATGCCAGGAAAAACGACAGGGGTGAGACAGTACGAAAGAGCAGAAGCATAAAAACCCCAGGAATAAGGACACGCCACCGCAAAACACGGTACTAAAGCACACGCGCAGTAGTAGCAACAGGCACCACCGCAACATGCCACAGGTAAAGAGCAACTCGCTTCTGCAAAGGCAGAGAATGGAGCAGACAGACCCCAGACAGGGCCCACGGAGACACGACAGAACCCAGCAGGCCCAGGAACCCGCATACCAGGCGACCGACGGCGGAGAAACCCCGCTCAAAATCGGCAGGATGGGGAACTGGGAGCTCACGTACACCCCAAGCCTGGCCCGAGGCCAGGCTAGACCGGCCAGAGGGAGGCCCACCAGGCAGCCACATGGAGCGGCCTGCAGGCCCACAGACTCCCCACAACCAGGATGGCCATAACTAATTCGAAAGCAAGCTAGCGAGCCCCGGAAGTCCACGGATGGACCATAAGGGGCATAACTGGCAATCCCCCACAGTGTTCAGCGTTGTTACACCTATAATAGGGTAAGTAACAATTGTAATTACGAAACCATAAGACGCTCATTTCAACATACTAAGTAGGGTAAGGAAGGTCGGTGTTTTCCATGAAGTTCCGAAAAGGAAAACGATGATGTTTAGCATGTCACCCATGCACGTAACTAATAAGGCAAGAACGACTTATTAAATGTTGCGAGGACGGGGTGGTTCAAGAGAGAACTGGAGAAGCACCTCCAAAGGATACCCGATCAACCAGGCTGTGACTCGTACGTTAGGCAGCGAGCAGCCACGTCCAACAGCCAGGATGAGCAGTCCAGGAGGCCTGGTCGACGACCGGGCCGCAGGGACGCTAAGCCCCGGAAGCACCTCAAGGAAAACCCCAAGGTAATTTTCCAGCAAGAAGGCGTATGCTCGCACGTAGGTCTTTTAACAACTGCAGACCTCTGAAGGATATACAGTGTTCCCCGATGGTGCCTATAGCACCACTGCACTCCACTGGTACTATCCCGCAAGTTCTACCAGATAAGCGGGACCCAAAAACCAGAGTGCAAAAACCTTGCAAGCACAGCCAGGAGCCCTACCAGGCGAGTACAGAAACCAACACCACAACCCCCACACCTCATAACACTAACAAAGGTGGAACCCCTGAATGACCCTAGCATGGGTTGGACATGCACAAGAGTGGGACAGGAAGGGGTGAAAAGGGGGACAGACACTGGTGTGCGAACGGTCTCAGTCGTACAAAAAGATACCCAAATAAAGACAGGTATATAACACCGCATCCAGCACCCTGCCAAAAGACGCCAGACCGCAGAAACTCACCTGGCTAACGGTAGCACGAAGTGACACGACTCAACCGAGCCCAGAAGAACCTGGGAGCACTGACAGGTGAAGACGCCAGAGCCGGACCTGCAGGAGAGCAGGGGAGAGGCGAAGAAGGCGGCCCACACCCATGACACAGAGAAAACCTCTGCGGCCTCCCCACAACTGGAACCCAGGACACCCCCGGAGCGAAGGGGCACACACCGCGCCAAGGGAGAAGAGCGAGAGGCGAAGCACTGGAGCAAGAAGGCGTCTAACACCAGCACTACACACCGCCCAAACCAAAACAAACTCCGCGGCGCACGCGCATGACACGCTGGCCGAAAACGCGCAACAGTCTCTGCGGGAAGGCGGCAACCAGGACTACTGCACTAAAAAGAAGCCAAAAGAGTGAGCAGGAACAATAAAACCGGCCAAAGAAGCGAAGACAGAGCCCAAAATAAAGCACGCAGCCGGGCCACAAGCAGCCCAACAAGGCTACAAGTAGCCCAACAGGGCTACAAGTAGCCCAACTCGGCGACAAGGACGAGGAGCCGACAGACGTTCCAATAACGCGGGAAGTAGCGAAACACCTTCCCGAACCCTCGAGAACACGGAAGCCAAAACCAGTCCCGAAGGCACACAAAGGCGCAGGTGCACCCGAGACCAGGAGTCACGTAGAACCCCCAAAACGGGGAAACATGACGAAAACACCGTCCCAAAAGGGGGTGGGGGGAAACATCCACCCACAGGACGGAACCAACCGACTCAAAGGCCAAGGAACCGAGCCCGGGGAGGGGCTGACACCCAACAGCACGTACGGCGAGTGGGGAGGAAAACCCTACTCCGCGTAACCACAAGCCCCGCCTAGAGGGGGAGAAAAACCCCCACGGGGTCCAACGGGGCCATTAAGGCCTCCCAAGTCAGCCCCTCCCCAGCCCCGGGAACCCACACGACAGGCCCCGGGGCCGAGCCGTCCCCCCAAAGCCCCGGCCGTACCAGAAAACCGGGGCAGCCGTGAAAACACGAAGGAAGGGAGCCCACTGGCAGACTCTTACAACACGGCTGGAGGAACAGGCTCAAATGCCCCCGTCACTACCCCGGAAGGGGATTTCCCCGAGACTGCCCGAGTCTCAACACCAACAAACCCCGCCCTGAACCTACAGACGGTAAGGAACCGGATGCAGGCAGGAAGGGGAATCCAGGGGAAAAACAAGAACCAAAACGGGGCAGCCCCGGGGCTCCCGGGGAGTTACCACGAGAGCGTTGCCACCACCAAGGCTCAAGTGCAACGCCCCTGCTGCCCGCACCAGCTGTGCACAACTGGGTAAGCGAGCCACAACGAGCAACAAACTCGCAGGACTCTGGGTCGAAGGTGTCACCGACCCCACAGGCAGCAGACGGAGGCAAAACAGAGAGTCACCCAGAGACAAGGGGTGAGCAACCCTCAAACTCGCTGGAAGCGAGGGGGGGGCTCTGGGGTCACATCCATCGGACCCTCGCGCCCCCAGGGGTTTCCCAGGGTCCCGAGCGTTTACTATAAGAGGACTCGCGCTCAGGTAATCCCAGGCAGGGTACTGCTAACCGGCACCCAAAACTACCAAACAACTTTCTAAGAGCTGAACCCCCGGGACGTGTACACTCACGGGGACCAAGCAGGGGGTACCACCAGAAAACTCAGAACACAAGGGACACCAGGGGCAAGAACGAAGGCAGACCCCCCCACCAGGTAGATAAACAAAAAGAAAAAGAAAACCCCGCAAGAGGACAGCGTACCCAAGCGGAACAGAGCCGGCCGCTATGATTGGGAAAGACAAGCTGCACAGTACCCTGCGCCCCACCAGTGCAAAACTGCCCCTTACTCTAAGGCGAACAAGGGAGACAGAACACCCGAGCACACAAAGAGCGGCCGAAAACCAAGCAGTAAACGGCCTAGCAGGGGCAGACCCCAAGGAACTTGTGGAAGGTGGCCCCAAGTCCCAAGGGCAGTACTTACAGGGCACCTAGGGATGGGAACCCTAGGCGCATGCAGCCCGAGTACTGGAGAATCACTCCCGGCTCACGCACCACCTAGAAAAACAGACACCACACTCTAGGTACAGTGCTGAAACAACCACTGGAGCCGGAGCACATAACCGGTGCCTATAGCATCAGCCGAAGAACTGATGGGTGGATAGCCGGCGTGGGAGGTCTGGGGCTCCCCCTTCCCCCTCCCGGGGAGGGGGGAGCTGCGCAGACAGCGGCGCGGTGACGTGTGACGTCATACTAGTTTGCTTGTTTTTCTGTTGGGGAGTTCTATCCACTAGTTTGGCTTTTGGTAGCAATTTTAACCAGAATAGGGGTTTGTTTTGGGGCGCTTACCTTTCTGGGTGCCTGTCCCGGTCGATGGCAGACATAGAATGCTTCCAATCACACGGGGGCTTCTATAGGCCATTGCTCCCCTTGCCTCTCTGAGGGGGCCCGGTTCTGGCCGTGGTCCCCGGTAGGCCTAAGAACTCCATACACATGACTGATGCCAAAGTCTGACATTAGCATATCAGCCTGGGATAGCTCCGGGGAGCCGACGGGGCTCCCCCAGAAAAAAACATTGTATTCAGTATAAAATTTTTTATGTTAATATTTTGGAGGGTGGGGAACGGATTAATTCAAACCTTTATTTCTTATGGGAAAATCGCTTCGACTTCCGATATTTCGACATACGATCCGTCTCTAGGAACGGATTAGCATCGTAAATCAAGGCCCCATTGTATTTCTATTTCCATCATTTACACTGCTGGATACCTCCTGGATGGGGTTCTAGGAGTTCTTTTACTTCCCAAGCCTGGCCTGGGGCCTGGCTTGACTTGTGAGAGCTTGGTCCAACAGGCAGTTGCTTAGATCGGCCCGCAGGCCCACATATCCACCACAGCACGGTGGTTGGCACTTTTTGAAGAAAACTATCTAGTTTTATTTTGAAGATGTCCATGTTTGTTCTGGTAATATTTCTTATACTCACTGGAAGTATGTTGAACAACCGTGGACCTCTGATGTTTATACAGTGTTCTCTGATTGTGCCTATGGCACCCCTGCTCTTCACTGATTCTATTCTGCATTATCTTCCATATCTTTCACTTTGGTATGTTGTAATTTACTGTGTAGATTTGGGACCTGGCCCTCCAGTATTTTCCAAGTGTATATTATTTGATATCTCTCTCGTCTCCTTTCTAGGGAGTACATTTGAAGAGCTTTGAGACGATCCCAATAATTTAGGTGCTTTATCGTGATTATATATGCCATATATGTTCTCTGTATTCCCTCTATTTCAGCAATCTCTCCCGCTCATACAGGGAAAGTGAGTACTGAGCAGTACTCAGGACAGGACAGCACAAGTGATTTGAATAGTACACCACTGTGATGGGATCCCTGGATTCTAAGATTCTCGTAATCATTTTTTCTGGCTAATGCAATATTTGCTTGGTTATGCTCCCTAAACGTTTGATCGTCAGACATCATTATTACCAGGTCCTTTACATTCTGTTTTCCTACTATGGGCAGATTTGATTGTGGTTTGTACCCTATATTTGTTAAAGTCCTCATTTTTACCATACCTAAGTGCATACCTGGAATTTATCACTGTTAAACATCATGTTATTTTCTGCTGCCCAGTCAATAACTCACTGGCTCAACCTGCTGAAAGAGGCTGAGCTGCAGAAAGACTCCCGGGTTCGGACACTGAGCAAGCAGCGCCTGAAAATAAGGCTAGGCCAGCCACCGTGGGCCCGGTGGGAAAGCACTCTTCGCTGAAAGGATTCCAGCCGAGCCAGAACCCAAAGCAACAGCTGGACCTGGGAAATAAAGGTACAGGAACCCCCCACCTCGACCAGTCCTGCCGGCAACGTCTTCCGTGAAGGCCTTGCAATCAGGAAACCGCTACGTATTTAAGGAGATGCCAAGACCACACCGATGCAAAGAGGCCCACCACCGGGCACCCATATGTCCGACAAAGCCAAGGAAGGAGGCAGCAATGACTGTCCCTCTGGGAAAAATGGAATGAAGCGCACAGGTTGTCTGCCAGGACGTGGAACACACCCATAATATGAATGGCACAGAGAGAGCGAAACCCCAAGAGAGCAAAATGGCTACCAAACAAACAACTAAACCGCCACAAAACATCCAAACCGAAGTTTGAATGTTTGCACCCGACAGATGGTTGTGCCCGACGCAAAGGTGTGTAATGCACACCGACAAATATGGTAAACCATAGCAGAAGGAAAGGGAAGGAGGAGACAAAGGGAAGGAGGGTATTGGACATGCCAATATGCGTCCTGGACACCATCCAAGTGCCCTACCCCAAGAGAAGCCAGACCTGGGACAGAGTAGTCATCCGAAAGAAGGGACAATAGACCCAGGGGTTCAGACGGGACAAGTCCAGAATGAACCTCAGGTCCGCACAGTCCCATTTCGAGACAGGAAACAGACGGGAAACCCACCTGAGGGACGTCGTCGTTTCAACCATGCCCAAATGCACCCACTCCGAGATGACCCGACAGAGCACAGGAGAAAATGCATGCCCCGCCAGCCCCAAACCCCCGAAGGAGGGGAGGACCACCAGTGCCACCGCAGGCCGATCGAAACAACCCGAAAGGCCCACAAATCGTAGGACCAGGCATGTGCAAACAGAGCGATCCTCCCCCCCATCGCCCCATCTATGGGACAAACCGCCAAAAGGCCGACGTCCCTTACGTGAACCCGACCTTCGCACAGAGCAATCACCGCGCCGACCAGACGAAGACGGTTCCGAAGGCTGCGCCGGCTCTAAAACTGGCACCACTGGCCTATCACGATAGGATGAACCCGAGCCCTGGCTCGACCCTTCCGGGAAGACCCCCCACAGGCCCCGCTGAAGAACCAACAACTCTGACATTGGACGACAACTGGAGGAAGCTGCCTGCAGATACTGCCCAACCACAGAGTCCGCAAACAGCAAGGGACAAAAAGACGATGAAAACCTAAGAGCCAGAGCCCAAGCAGATTCCAAAGAGGTCGCGAGCACACCTGCCAACACATGAGACGAGAAGCAAAAAACAGAGACACCGCATCCCGCAGGATCGGCGCAAACAGCTTCAACAGGGCAGATGATGCACGCGCCACCAAGACCAAGGCACCAGACCCAGGAACAGCCCAAGTGCCTCCACATCCTCTTCAAGCCAATCCGAGGACAGCTCCAGAAGGGTAAAGAAACGCAAGATCAAAGCCAAAAGGCCACAAGCGCACAAGTCCTCAGCAACCAGTGCAGCCGAAAGGGTGGGAACCTGCATGTGAAGCTGCACGTTGCCAACATCCCGAGGAAGTGCAGGGGGCGAATTAGCATGCATTGAGGTGCTCAAACTCGTACCCCAGGTAAACCTGGACCACCGTCAAACCTCACGTCACTCAAGTGTGCGGAAACGACAGAACGTATGCCAAGCTCCAACGAAAAACCAGGGCAGTCTGCAAGTCAAGACAACTCCAGAACCTCATAACNAGCACTCATCAGGTACTCAAGCTCGCCCCCCAGGAAAACCTGAATCACCGTGGAAGCTTCCCGCCACTCCCCGTGCGGGAACGACAGAAGGAATGCCAGGAATCCAAACAACAAGGGGCAGGCTGCTAGCCAGGAAGACTCCGGAACCTCGTAACGGAGCCGAAAAGGGAACGAAGTCCCAAACCTGAACTCAGATGGATCCATTCCAGGCATAATCCGGGTCCCGCAGGAGGTAAGCTGCAAAGGCCGCTCGCACCTCACCAGGTGGATGCGATAAGCCGAAAACCTCCGGAAAACGGAACCGACGAAACCCGGGTAACACGGAACCGAACCCGGGGAGGGGCCGACACCAAATCCAACTCGTACGCAGAGGGGGAAAAGAGAACCCCACTCCTTGTAACAATAAGCCCCGCTCAGAGGGAAGAAAAACCCAGGCGGGGTCCAGCGGAGCCCAAGGCCCCCAAGTCAGCCCTCCCCAGCCTCGAGGTCCCACACCACAGGACCCGAGGCCGAGTCCTCTCCCAAGCCCCGACCCCACAAGACAAGACGGAGCAGCCGAACAGCTGAAGGAAGGGGGGCCCACTGGTCAGACCCCGAGCTTCGGCCGGGAGACAAGACTCGAATGCCTCTGCCGCTCCCCCCGAAGGGCACCCCCGAGCTGCCCGAGTCTCAAGATCAAGTAACCCCTGCTCCGACCCCGAAACCCTCAGACGTTTCGGGGCTGGAAGCAAGGGGGGGGGACCAGAACGAGCAGTAGGGGAAGGAACGAGGAGGCGCGGACTGAACCAGGATCGAAGCGACCCCCACCCCCAAGTCCGGGTCACGAAAAGCAAAGCGGCAGCCCCGGGGCATCCGGGTGAGCAACCAACCTAGCGCGTTGCAACAGACGAAACCTAGACTGCAACGCACGCGCCGCCTGTACCCGAAGAGAATCATCAGAGGATTGGGTAAAGTGAGTCACAAGCAAGCAGCAACACTCACAGGACTCAGGGTCGAAAGTATCACCGACCCAACAGCAGCATGGCAGAGGCAAAACAATGAGGGTCACCCTGAGACAAAAGGACCGAGCAACCCGCAAACTCGCACACAGCGAGTGGGGACTCCGGGGTCACATCCATCGACCCACGCGCCCCTAGGGGATTCCCAGGGTCCTGAGCGTTTACTTTAAGAGGACTCGCGCTCAGGTAGTCCCGGCAGGGAGCTGCTAACCCGCCCAAACTACCAATCGAACTTCTAACTGTACCCCAGGGACGTGTACACTCACGGGGACCTAGCAGGGGCGCCATCGAGTATAACCGTGAAAGGTTAGAACTAAGGAATGAATATGAAAGAACCCCCCCCCAGGCAAAACAAAAGAAAAACAAAACCCGCAAGAGGACAGCGAGCCCCAGGGAACAGAGCCGGCCGCTATGTCGGGAATACAAGCTGTGCAGCACCCTGCGCCCCTACCAGTGCAAACTGCCTCTTACCTGCCAGTAACAAGGGAGAACAGAACACCCAAGAGCCCAACGCGGCCGAAAACCGAAAAGGTAAAACGGACCAGCAGAGGCAGATCCCAAGGAGCCTGTGGAAGGTGGCCCCAAGCCCCAAGGGTAGTACTTACAGGGCACCTAGGGAAGGAAACCCTAGGCGCATGCAGCCCGAGTACTAAAATTACTCCTGGCTCTCGCACCCAGAAAACAAACACCACACGCAAGCACAGTGTTGTAGCGAACACCGGAGCCAGAGCACACGACCTTCGCCTATAGCATCAGCCTCAAGACTGAGGTGTGGGTAGCCGGCACGGAGGGTCTGGGGCTCCCCCTTCCCCTCCCGGGGAGGGGGGAGCTGCGCAGACAGCGCGCGGCAGCGTGTGACGTCACACTAGTTTGCTCGTTTTTCTTTGGGAGTTCTATCCCTAGTTCGGCTTTTGGTAGCAATTTTAACCAAATAGGGGTTTGTTTTGGGGCGCTTACCTTTCTGGGTGCCTGTCCCGGTCGATGGCAGACATAGAATGCTTCCAACCACACGGGGCTTCTATAGGCCATTGCTCCCCTTGCCTCTCTGAGGGGGCCCGGTTCTGGCCGTGGTTCCCGGTAGGCCTAAGAACTCCATACACATGACTGATGCCAAAGTCTGACATTAGCATATCAGCCTGGGATAGCTCCGGGGAGCCGACGGGGCTCCCCCCAGAAAAGTAAAGGGCACTCCAAATTTGGAATATATTAGAAAATACAGTACATCACCATATACCAATTCTTGAAAACCCCATCCAACACATTAATAATACAGTACTGTACAAATAAAAAATTAACGAAAATTTTATATTATATGGGAAAACGACATTCATGTAACACAGAATCATCATTGATAACATTGATCCTACATAGATTTAACATTATTTAAATAAATTTTGCCCACTAGAACAATATATAGTGTAACCCCCACAATCCAGATACCTAATCCAGAAACCCCCAAACAGAGAGGAGGATTTGGCAACAGAATAGATCAAACAAATCTGGAAGAGGATCAGGAGTCCTGAAAACAATAAATAATTATGATGCTGTTGTCCAAAAATAATTCACAACTCATGGATTAGTTATGGCTTCTCCATTACAGTATGATTTCATATATTATCCTTGTATATAATGTTGCATCTTCTATGGCTGCCCTGCTACACCACTCCTTCAAGAGTGGTGACTGTTAGGCAGTCAGATACAGTGGCACCTCGACTTATGATTGCCCCAACTTATGACAATTTCGAGTTATGATGTAAATTTGATAAAAAAATGTGATTTGACTTACGATAGTGTCGTCGACTAACGATATTTGTTGGTACACATTTGGGTCTATCGAGCGCATGGTTCCCGGTCACGCGAGCCGACCTGCCTCAGTTTACTATAGCTGTCCGCTTAGTGACAATCATGCCTATAAGAAATTCCGTTTTTGTGGTGATTTTTTGCTTTTTGAACATAAAAGTGATTATTATATATCATGCCATGGGTACCAAGAAAGTCAGTGGTAAGGTTCAACCTAAGAAAATAGTTGTGAGTAGAGGCAGTAGAGGATGTCCCTTCCTCATTAAGAAAATGTGTGAAGTATGGAAAGAACTGCAATATTTTGTTGAAAAAACACACCCAAATAAAGCTGTAGCAGGCCATTGCATTGACCTTTAAATGACAATGTGATGTCTTACTACAGACAAGTGTTAAAATGTAGGGAAAAACAAGTGTCTTTAGGCAGATTCTTAGTAAGACATGCAAGCAAAGAGCCACAAGCAAGTCCTAGTGGTATGCAGGCAAAACGTGCCAGAGTGTGTATCCCAGAAAAGTCATCACTGCCTGATGTTATAATAGAGGGGGACTCCCCTTCAAACAGTAACACCTCTCCTCCTCCCCCCCCTCCTCACCATCTTCCATACACCATCAAGAGTCCTCCATAAAGGTAAGATAAACATATGTACTGTATTGTAGTTAGAGAAAAAATTGTATTCAGTATAAAATCTATTTGTAAGTTAATATTTTATAGGGTGGGGAACGGATTAATTCAATTCAATTTATTTCTTATGGGAAAAATTGCTTCGACTTACCATATTTTGACTTACGATACGTCTCTGGGAAAAGATTACCATCGTAAATTGAGGCCCCACTATAATTAATATAGGGTACTATACAAGTTCACTCATATTGAATTATTCATTGTTCAGTGAATAATAATAATCCCTACATTAAGAACCTTGTAATTTATCTTTTAATTTTGTTCTCTTAGTGTTCACTTATAAATGTGGGGATTAAATATGAACACAGGCACTAGCTCGATTATGTGTACACTTACAACTGCTATATAATTAGCTATGACTAAAATATTATCAGATACTAGAAGCACATAATTATCCCTCAATATAATTAATTCTCATACTGTATACACTTCATGGTAGGCCAATTGAATACATTGAATACCAATTGAAAACCCTGATAATTTCTGTACTTCTTTTCCTTGACTTTACTAAACGTTGTCAACATTCGTAATAATGTAACACATTCTATGAAGTGAACACTGATTATAATTTGCACTCATTTAGCAAACTGATTCTGCAACTAATTGCTTATGTACTGTACATAATCACTAGCCATCTTTATTATTTTAATAAGCACATTACTATGTTTTCAATGTTGAATGCAATGAAATGCTTATTTCTGGACTGTCCTTCAGTTTTTCCCCTAACTGCCCACCTGCGTAGCTGACAAGCTTCAACATTTCACACGCACCTACCAGAGACCAGAACCTGAATAGTCCCCCCCTCAATGCCAGTGGAGGAGTTTGGAGATTTAGGATCAACCACAGTCCCAAGAGAAAACCATTAGAGAGGTAAAGCTCTCTAAAACAGACAACAGCATGGTAACAATGACAACACTGACCCAAACTATGTAAACAATCATTACCCCAAGTTAAACCACTGGTCTACTGCTCAATAATAATTTACCTGGTTTAACTCAGGTTTTATTTCCTTATTTAAGCAGTAGCCTGTTTTATTTTTTTTAACCTTTCTAATGAATTTTTCATGGCTTTGATTAGATCTCTAACCCACAAACTCCCCCTCGCCTTGAAGATATAACTAGATTCTTGTCCTGGCTTCCAATAGTTGTTTTGTTGTTGTTTTAGATTCAGCTACTCGGAACAAAAGTCCCAAAGTAGCACAGACTATGGTGAGCCTGTAGTGGACTTACCTGGCACAGGAGCGGAGCTGTAACTTGTCCTCCCAGTAGGTTAGTGTGGGTCTCAAATGCCTGGTGCAATTCTTAAGGCTTGGCTACACCAGTCTGAGGAGTTCAGGGAGTTGAGGAGTTTTCAGGAGTACACTAGTTCTGAGGAGCTACTGATGGGATCTCAGTAAAACAAATTGTTGTTCAAAAGATACTGATCTGAGGATGACTAGGGCTGTGTGTAATGAAAGTATTTTGTGGGAGAGGATGAAGGATCCAGTCTAGACCTTACATAATTGACAGAGGAAGTGCAGTGAGTTATGTTGACATTGTTCCAGGACATACCTAAACATCATCACTTCGTTTACTTTCAGATATGTAGGTTGGGTTTTTAATGCCGAAACACAATAGGCGGAAGATACTCACCGACTCATTGTATGCAAATTAAGAGCTAAATTATATGAGGGCTACATTGTGCTTAATCCAACTCATTGCTTTAGGTAAATTGGAATATGGATGGTACAATAAAAAGAATTTATACAGTACTCCACAATAATACATTGGTCCATACTTTTGAGAAATAGTCTTTCTCTTCACTTCAGAGAGATTCATTCTAGACACCAATTCATCTTTCTTCAAGGCAGTCTGTGATATATTGTCATCCAGATTTATAATGGCTTTGCTAAGGGGTGCTTCGGATGGAACCTATAAAAATGATAAGAAAATATGAGGCATAAGCAATAGAAATATAGGTGTGAACATCAAGTAAAAATTATAAAACATTAAATTTTTTACCTCAATGCCAGTAAGTTACTAAACTACTGTATCTGAAAACATAACAGAAATAAAATAAAAAAGGAACACATGCAGGGCATTATAAGTGCATCATTGAAAATGAAAGAAGCGATAGGTTTGTGGGAGGCCAACTGATTGACTGATTGTATTTAACAAGAGGTCAAGAAATGCCTAGTATTAGTCAAATTTAATACTTCAAAATTTATAGAGTAATTTGTTAATAATTTTTTTTAAATATGTTTGCCTGAATATATGAATATGATAATTTATAAATCTGTAATTATCAGAGTAAATTACAAAGCCAATATAGCTATATAACACCACATGGGAAAGGAAAGATGACAAGTAGAGAGACAATACTATAGTAGATATAACAGCAACGTGGCAAGTGCTGCCTGAACAGAGTCCAATGGCAAAATTCCTCCAGGAAGTTCCAGATCAGCCAGGATATGTGGACCTGTAGGTTCCTGCAAGCAACAGCTTGACTGAACAAGCTATCACCAAACGAGCCTGGCCACTTGGGGAGTATAAGGAACCCTCGAAATAAACTAGAGGTGGTGCAAATATAGTAACTTACTGAATTAGGAACATTAAGTCTGAGGACCTAGTATAGCAACCAAAAGGGCCATACACAGAAGAAAGTAAGCATGGTAGAGGTGAGGCTGAGAGAAATTAAGAAAGCCATAAAGCATGGCATGTAGTTTTGTAGTGAATGTACTATGAGTAATTACAGTATAAATTCAGCAGTTCAAGGCTGGCATCAGTGAAAGATCTGAAACAGTGGTGCTTGTAAGACATGCACAGCACCTAGTTGAAATTGGTAGCATCCTAGAAGATATGTTCACAAGAGTTGTTGTTTACAGTGTGGTGCATTTTTTATGTACTGTATAAGGAACATGACAGCTCCTGAAATTTAATAAATAATTTTTGGAAGAAATAACCAGGAGTTCCTTTCCAGAGCTATATTCTTGGTGATTAATTATGTACAATCTCATATTGTATACCAAACATGGAAACAGTTGGAGAAATTTAGTTTAAGAATTTCTTGATCATAGTGCCAAATGATTTTCATGTTTGGGCATACATAGAAAGAAAGATGTTTCTATACAAGAAACATCTTGTATAACACTACAGTATTTCAGTAGTGATGCTGTAACTGAAGCTAGAATTCAATTGCAGTTATGCACAACCAAAGTTTTATTTTAATCTTGGGTCAAGTCTGTAATTTTAGTGTACCTGCTTGATGGGGTTCTGGGATTTCTTCTACTTCCCAAGGCCAGGCTTGACTTGTGAGAGTTTGGTCCAACAGGCTGTTGCTAGGAGCAGCATGCAGGCCAACATATCCACCACAGCCTCCGTTGGTCCGGCACTTCTTGAAGAAAATTATCTAGTTTTCTCTTGAAGATGTCCACTAAATTATCCGACAATATTTCTTATACTCACTGGGAGGATGTTGAACAACCATAAACCTCTGATGTTTATACAGTGCTCTCTGATTGTGCCTATGGTAATCCCTGCTCTTCACTGGCTCTATTCTGCATTTTCTTTCATATTGTTCACTCTAGTATGTTGTTATTTTGCTGTGTAGATTTGGGACCTGGTCCTCTAGTATTTTCCACGTGAATATTATTTGAAATCTCTCTCATCTCCTTTCTAGTGAGTACATTTGGAGAGCTTTGAGACGATCCCAATAATTTAGGTGCTTTATCGTGTCTATGTATGCCATATATGGTCTCTGTATTCCCTCTATTTCAGCAATCTCTCCTGCTCTGAAGGGGAAAGTGAGTACTGAGCAGTTCTCAAGATGGGACAGTACAAGTGATTTGAATAGTACAGTACAACCATTGTGGTGGGATTTGAACGTTCTCATAATCCATCCTTTTTTTTTTTTCTCTACTTGTCCTCCATCATTTTTCTGGCTGATGCAATAATTGCTTGGTTATGCTCCCTAAACATTAGGTCATCAAACAGCATTATTCCCAAATCCCTTACATGCTGCTTTCCTACTATGGGCAGATTTGATTGTGTTTTGTACCGTGTATTATGTTTAAGATCCTCATTTTTACCATACCTGAGTACAGAGGATCCTCAATTAACAAATTTAATCTGTTCCGGTACCGAGCTCATCATGAGAAATGCTAGTCTTGCGAAACGAATTTCACCATTTAAAATAATGGAAATAAAATTAATCCGTTACACCACCGAAAAACAACAAATGATAGTCAATTTTTTTCATAGAAAATGGAGCAGCCTACCTGAATACACTGAACAACCTTTTTGACAGTTCTTTTTCAATTTTTTTCAATTTAGTTTTTCATTTTTTTTAATAGACAATGGAGCAACCGACCTGATATTCACTGAAACTTTTTCTTTTTTTTTTCAAATTTTTAATTTTTGTTTTAATTTTTATAGAAAATGGATTAAAATGGATATGGATATAAAAATGGATAAGGAAAAATTTTGGTGAGGGGGGAGAGAATTGAGGTACCCTCACTGTGTGGCAGTCACTCTTGTTTTGCTCACCATACTAGCTTCATGGTTCGCTATGGGGAACACATATGTACATGGGTATATACAGTTGTGTGTGTGTATATAGTGTAATAACAGCAACAGGAGTATTGAGTGGAGCTATTTTGGTGAGGGAGGTGACGTCGTGATCGTTAGTGTGTCTGCTGTCTGCTGTGTGATTTTCTCATGCAGTGTATGGTGGCCCACTGTATGTTTGGATACAATACCAGCTTACATGCATAGTTTGGTAAATAAAACATGTAGATAAGTATATATAACATGTGTAAATAGTGTAATAAAAACAATAACGTATGGTGGGAGGAGAAATGTGTGGAGTAAAGTAAGATGTTGGAGTGAGGGAGGGCCTGTCAGTGGCTGCTCACGCTCCCGATGTTCTGAATGTGTTGATGTAAATGTATTAGTGTGTGAGTGTATAGTGTGTACATATGCTGTAAATATACATAAATAAACATGGATCATTGGTGTGAATAACTGTATGATGGGGAGAGAATGTTGGCAAATACAATGTTGGAGGAGTGAGGGAGAACTGGCTGGGTGTGGCTGCTCACACTCGCCATGTTCAGAATGTGTTGATGGTGAATGTATATAGTGTGACAGTGTACAGTCTGTAAATAGATTGTATACATATACAAAAATTAGCATGATACGTACATGGTAAATATGTGCAACATATGTGTACACAAGTGTCAGCACGTAACACAGTGTTCTTGGACAGCACGGATGTTTTACTGCCATAATAGTGTACGTGTTCATTATATATAGGATTAGCATGTAAAACAAATAAAATGTATTTGGAACTGTGCGCAAAAAAATGAACAAAAATATATTCGCGGCAAACTCGCCGCCCCGCCCCGTCGCCCTACTGGCCCCGGGAGTGTAGCTCCTGGGTGAACGGGGCAGGCCGTCCTCCAAAAAATGGGGTGGTAAATGTAAGAAGACAAGTAAGTGCAATTATGTACTATTCATAGCAGTTAGGAATTGTACTTATTTTCACTTAGTATTAAATCGTACTGTCAAATATATTGTGAATATTTGAGTTTACCTGAAAAACTGAATAGAAAACCACCTCACCTAACCGTCTTAGTTTTTGAAGGTAATAATTTTATTGCTTCTTAATTACAATTAGTACTTAACCTATAGCTATATTGATATTACAGTTTTATAAAACTAATAAAACAAAACTAAAATATATCAATAAATTGTAAAATAACTCAGGATATTTTACAATTTTGTATAAAATCTATATTGTTTAATAAACCTGAAAAAGAAATTCCTGATATTTAAAACTTGTGTATTGCAAATTGAAATTGAAAACTTCATCCTAAAATTCTGAGTGTCTTAACAGAAAACGAGGAGAATTAAATCGGGGGAGGGGGTTGGGTAAATGTAACAGCCCCATAAGTGTAATTATGCACTGTTTATGACAGTAAGAAAGTGTACTTATTACACTTAGTATTAAATCGTACTGTCAATTCAGAAGATGGGTTGCAGCGGGGAATGATGACATCACGCGCCAACTTACGAACCCCATAGCAGCCAAAGTAAGTACAATTTCGAAAAAATTTTGACATACCCATACTGAGGGAAGGGTTTTTGACACTTTAAAAAAACAAAAGAATTTTTTCAAGAAAATTTATTTCCTGCGCACTGGGGGGGTGTCATATTTGGAGGCGGCGCAGTTAAAGGGTTAAGCTCAAAGGCAGGCAGAACTGGAGATGGTGAAGAGGCAAACACAGTTTCTCAGGGAGATTTAAAAGAAGCTATAGGAAAAAAACCAGTGTTGAACGTAATGAAACACCATTTTCTGGGTGAGTCCCAGAGGCTCCCCGGAGCTATCCATGGCTGATATGGATATCCTAACTATTTTACATCAGTCGATGTGGGTGGAGTTCTAGCTTACCGGGGACCACTAGCCAGAATCTGGCCCCCTCACAGAGGCACGGGGGAGTAATGGCCCATAGAAATGCACATGTGATTTGGAGCAGTCTATATCTGCCATCGACCAGGACAGGCACCCAGAAAGGTAAGCGCCACAAAACAAACCCCTATTCTGGTTAACTACGAAAATTGACAAACAAGTGGACAGAACTCCCCAAAAGAAAACGAGCAAACAAGTATGACGTCACACGAGCCGCATGTCTGCGCAGCTCCCCACCTCCCCGGGAGGGGGAAGGGGGAGCCCCAGACCCCCGAGCCGGCGATCCACGCCCCAGTTTAGAGGCTGGATATCAAAACCCGCGAAAAAAACTTCGACCGGAGAGCGGGAGGGATGCTGGGGAGCCTCCGGGACTCACCCAGAAAATGGCGTTTCATTCGTTTCATTCGGTGCTCCACTCAACGCGAAGACGAGACAATGGGCTGCAACGGCCGACTTAAAGCAACACAGGCCCGACTGGGCCCAGGAACGTTTACAAGGTAGCGTGCAACCAGGACCCTGTTCACCTGCCAAAATCCCTGTGCCCGAATGTCAGCCCAAGACATATTTCCCGAAGACGGCAGCAAGAGCAGCAAACTTACGAATGTCATGGGCAAGGGAAAACCGCAGGCTGGCTGGATTTCATAACCCCTGCGGACGACTTGAGAGACCCGAACCCGCGAACAGGGAAGAAGGGAAACTGGATCAACCCAAAGCGCGTCCCCGGACACAGAAGCTGTGGTGCGCAGATAATGGAGGAGGGCCGCAACCGGACACAACACATGGTGAACCCCCGGCCTGACAAACCAAGCATCCACAACCCAAGGACCCCTCCCGAAAGCTGCAGTCTCATTCTTCGCCAGAAAAGAAGGAGACGGCTGCAAATGAACAAACCGAAGACCACGACCATAGGAGCAAAAACCTCTGCGCCGGAGAAGAGCATGAAGCTCCGCCATGCAACACCCAGAGGCTAATGCCAACAGAAAAAGCGCCTCAGCAAAACAATCTTGAACCAAAGGGGCCACAACAAACCGAGTAGTGGAAAGATAGAAGAGCACTCTGTCCAAGGACCAGGACGGCTCAGGCGGCGTATGAGCAGGCCGGAGGTGAAACAACGCCCGAGACAGCTTGCAAAATGGCGCAGAAGTAACATCAATACCGAAAGCAAGCTGCAGCGGCTCCGCCAGCGCCGCACGATACGAGGCGACAGTATTAGGCATCAGATGACGGTCCTGAAACAACCAAGAGAGAAAGGACAACACCACCCGAACCGAAAGCAAGGAACAACGACAAAGGGTCAAAAAGAACCGGAAGGACCACCAGGAAACTTCATACTGCCGTCGAGAGGAAACTCGCAGGCGAGAAACCAACAAGGAAGCCACCTGCTCACCATAAAGATGGTGATAAACATGCGTCAAAAACACCAAACACGAAGACTTGCAGAGAAGAGCAAGTCTCATGCCGACGCGAAGAGGTCCACCTCCGGGCGCCTGAAAGTCCAGCAGAGCCAACTGAAGGAGTTGGCATCGACCGTCCATTCCGTGGACAGGGAAACGAACCTGGACAGGCCGTCCACCAGGACCTTGGACACCCCCTGGACTTGAACCGCCAGGAGAGCCAAACCCCAAGAACTCAGCAGACAAAGTCATCCGAAGCGACCAACCCCAAAGAGACAAGGACTGCATCGAACCCCCTCGGTTCATACAATGAACCACCAGGGAGCAGTCCGAATGGAGCCGGATCGTCGATCCGCGGGCAACTCGAACCCTCCGAAGCGCAAACCACGCCGCCGCGAACTCCCATACCGTTCTGTGGACCTGACGGAAGGACGGACCCCACTGCCCCTGGCCGGCCTGGTGAGCACTGGTCACAAAACCCCAGCCTAGAGACGACGCGTCCGTGAACACATCGAGCAAGGGCTCGGGCAGGCGCCAAGGCACTGAACCCCGAAAAACCCAAAGAGGAAGCCGGCGAAGCAGCAGCCGACCCAAAGCCCCCGGGGGTCGAACCCAGCAATCGTGAGAGAGGCGGAAGGGACATCCCCGAAGGAACCAGAACAGCTGACGAAGCCAAACCCGACCCAGCGGATAGACCAACATCGCGAAGTTCAGGCACCTGCACAAACCCTCGAGCAACCGCCAGGTGAATCGGGAGCCCCCCAGAAACAGACACAGGCGAGACCGCAGCCGAATGAGAGACTCCGGAGGAAGAGACAAGGAAGCGGTCCGAGAGTCCCACACAAGACTCAGCCAGGACCGAACCTGGGGGGGCACCAGATGGGACTTACAAACAAATACAAATATTTATTCAGGTAAAGTACATACATACAAGGTGAAATACAAAAGTTGATGGATTTATAGATAGAGCTAGTACATACAATGCCTAAAGCCACTATTACGCAAAGCGTTTCGGGCAGGAAAAACACTAAGATAAAACTTAATACTAATTGAGATTAAAGTATTAATTGTGTTGAGAAAAAATAAGAAAAAAATGAAAAAAAGGGGGGGGGGAACATGGCAGGAAAAGCAAAAAATAAAATTTGGTCAACAAACAGCATTGTTTAAAATCGTAGACATGGGTTGATATTTAGGGGTGAGGTAAGTTACATTGAGTTAATTAGGTGGTACTTAGTTTTTATCTTAAACTGGCTGGGAGAGGTACAGTCTTTAACATAATTGGGAAGGTCATTCCACATTCGAGGTCCCTTGATTTGTAAAGCATTTCTAGTTTTACTAAGTCGTACTCTTGGAATATCAAATAGGTATTTGTTTCTGGTGTGGTGCTCATGGGATCTGTTACAACCTTCTAGGAAGCTTTTAAGGTCAGGATTGACATTACAGTTCAGCATTTTATATATATAAAATACACATGAGAGGATGTGCAGTGACTTAATATCTAACATATTCAGAGATTTGAGTAAGGGTACCGAGTGATGTCTGGGGCCAGAGTTAGATATTGTCCTAATAGCAGCTTGTGTTGAGTAATTAGAGGACGTAAATGATTTTGGGTAGTAGAACCCCAAGCACAAATACCATAGTTGAGATAAGGATAGATGAGAGAGTAATAGTGTCACCAGGGCAGGGCGAGGTACATAATATCTGATCTTAGAAAGAATGCCAACAGTTTTTGAAACTTTTTGATATATTAGAATGTGTCCCTGGAAATTCAGCTTGCGGTCAATGAGAACGCCAAGGAATTTGCCATCTACTTTGTTACAAATTGGGTATTGTTAATCCTGAGATTTATTTGATTTGAGGATTTATTGCCAAACAAAATATAGAAAGTTTTGTCAATATTGAGGGTGAGTTTGTTGGCAGTTAGCCAGTGATGGACTTTATTTAGCTCAGTATTCACTGTGACATTTAGAGCAAGGGGGTCAGGACTGGAGTAAATGAAGGTCGTGTCGTCAGCAAATAGAATTGGTTTGAGATGTTGGGAGGCATTTGGAAGGTCATTAATGTAGATGAGAAAGAGGAGAGGGCCAAGTATGCTGCCCTGAGGAACACCAATGTTGATGGGTAGGGTGGGAGAAATTGAATTATTCACAGAAACATATTGGAGCCTGTCAGTAAGGTAAGATTTAAGGTATTGCAGGGAGTGACCTCTGACTCCATAATGTTGTAATTTAAGAAGAAGGTTTTGGTGGTTGACAGTGTCAAAAGCCTTACGCAGGTCCACAAATAACCCAACAGGGAACTCATTTTTATCAAGAGCTGCATGTATCAAGTTAATCATACTAATAAGTGCATCGTTAGTGCTTTTTTGGGTCTGAAGCCATATTGACAAGAGCTAAGTATATTGTGTTTGGCTAGATAAGAGTAAAGCTGCTTGTAGATTAGTTTTTCAAATATTTTTGACAAGTTTGGCAGATTGATATAGGTCTGAAGTTGTTAACATCAGTGAGATCACCACATTTGTGGACAGGGGTTACTCTCGCTTTTTTTAGAATATCTGGAAAGGTTTGGAGTTCAAGTGACTTGTTGAAGAGCAATGCAATGGCAGGAGCTAAAAATCTGGAGGCTTTTTTGTAAATAAGAGTTGGTATCTCCTCAAGGGCACTAGACTTGGTTTTAAGGGAAAGGATTATGTCAGTAACATCAGTGGAATTAGTAGGCATTAGGTACAGAGACTGTGGATAGTTACCTGTAAGATAGTCCTGAATATTAGTACTGGAAGATGGAATATCATTTGCAAGGGATGACCTAATGGAAGAGAAGAACCTATTGAACTCAAAAGCAGTGTCAGAGGCTGAAAGCAGACCATCATTATTTGACAGAAGTATTGGTTTGTTATTTAAAATCCTCTTTGATCCCAATATTTGTGAAATTGTGCTCCATGTTTTCTTAATGTTGCCCTTTGTGTGGGTAAATTTATCTTCGTAGTATTTAATTTTGGCTCTCCTAATTATTTTAGATAGCAATGATGAGTAATTCTTTTAAAATTCTTTGGAGATGATTCCTAACCTATACTTCTTCTCAAGGTCATGTTTTTTATTAATGGATTTAAGTATCCCCTTTGTAAGCCAAGGATTGTTTAGCCTTTTAGTTGTGATTTGTTTCGTTAGTATAGGACAGTGGGTGTTATAAAGGCTGAGAGTTTTTTGAAGAAAAGATTGCACTGCTAGGTTGATGTCCCCTATGTTACCTAATTCAGACTCCCAGTTGACATTAGCAGCAGCAGCTATAAAATCGCCTATGGCAGTTTCATTGTGCAGCCTAAAGCTTATCTCCCTTGTCTCTAGAGGTGGTTTGTTAATGTTAGTTAGGAGAAATGTGGGGTAATGGTCTGTAGTGCTATCGATGATTATCCCTGAAGTAAGCGGAGAGGTTATGTTAGTCCAGATGTGATCAAGAGCTGTGGCAGTACTATCAGTGATTCTAGTAGGTTTAGTGATTAAGGGTATGAGGAAGCAGGAATTCATACAGTTGAGGAAGCTGGCAGCAGTAGGGTTTTCAGGCTCGCAGAGGTCAATATTAAAGTCCCCTGCGATAATTAGATGGTTTTTGTTCAGTCTGTTATCTAGTATTAGATTTCTAAGATTAGAGTTGAATTTGGACACATCAGTGTTAGGAATTCTATAGACTGCTCCCACAGTCAGGACAGACTCAGCACCCTTGACTCTGAAACTGGCAAAGATATACTCCCCACAGTAGTCTCTAGTTCTAATTACTTTTAAGCATGTTAGTTCTTGGTGGTAGTAAAGAGCAGTACCACCACCTCTCTGAATTGGTCGACAGTTGTAAATTGCTGAGTAGTTTGGTATGTTAAAGAGTTGAGTAGTATCCTCTTTTAACCACGTTTCAGTAAGTATAATAAAAGAGAATTTGTTGTCAATAGTTTCAATCAAGGCACTAACATCATCGAAATGTTTGCTTAGTGATCTTACATTCAAATTAATTACAGAGATATTGTGATTATGTGTTAATACATTGTATACATCATGAGCTGTAAAATATCTGCAATTTTGATCATTAAAGTGATGATTGTCATAGATAGTGGATAAGAGGTTTAGTTCTGGGTCTATACTTGTTTGCATAAGAAGGCTGGTTGTAGGAAAACAAGGCAAGAATGACAATTACAAAACAAAATTTTGATATAAAAGGGGGGAAAAAAAATATAAACAAGACTATACAAGACAAACACAAAATGAACAAAAAAAAAAAGAAAAATGAGGTAGATTGCTTACAAGTACTCTCAGGTACACTATAAGTAATAATTTGCATTTTGAGACACAGGCAAAGCCAGGGGTACAGTGGAGTAAGGGAGTATGGCAAGGTTAGGCAACCTAGATAATAAATGAAAGTAAAGAAAAAAGTTGAATAATAAACATAGGCAAGTTTAATCTAATGATTATTAACTATAAATAGTTTAGTTATGATCCTATAATTAATAAGAACTAGAGAAAATATTAATGCACTCAATTAATTAAGTCCAATAACTGACTAATATAAATTAAATTAAAATTTATTTAAAAAAAAGTGTAACAGAGATTTTGGATACTTAGCCCGCACTAGGTGACAATATTGCTGACATTCATCAGCAGACTGCTCTAGGAAAACGTTTCAACCGTCAGACGGTGCTGCTTCGTTCAAGGCCTCCTGAAGCAAAGGTTTACGGCCCCAAGACACTAACAGCACCATTAAGCATCTTCTAGAGTAGTTATGATTCATTGAGTTATGTTGACTCAATGAGAGGGATACTAAGGTGGGACAAACCACATTGGGAGAGGAAAGTGTTGAGGTTATCCTCATTTGCAATTGTAAACATTTTACCTTCTGAGGTCTTTCTCACTTTAATCACGCCATCTCTAACGAAGCACTGATGAATCACAGCTGGGTTTTGATTACAGATTTGACGCAGGCAGTGGAGGAGTTGCTGTCTTTTTCTAGTGAAGCACTCGTTGATGTAGATTCTCTTTCGTTGGGATGCAGCTGTCCGGACAAGATGCGATTGTGGTAATTACCTAAGTGTAATTACCTAAGTGTAGTTACAGGATGAGAGCTACGCTCATGGTGTCCTGTCTTCCCAGCACTCTTTGTCATATAACGCTTTGAAACTACTGACGTTCTTGGCCTCCACCACCTTCTCCCCTAACTTGTTCCAACCGTCTACCACTCTGTTTGCGAAAGTGAATTTTCTTATATTTCTTCGGCATCTGTGTTTAGCTAGTTTATATCTATGACCTCTTGTTCTTAAAGTTCCAGGTCTCAGGAAATCTTCCCTATCGATTTTATCAATTCCTGTTACTATTTTGTATGTAGTGATCATATCACCTCTTTTTCTTCTGTCTTCTAGTTTTGGCATATTTAATGCCTCTAACCTCTCCTCGTAGCTCTTGCCCTTCAGTTCTGGGAGCCACTTAGTAGCATGTCTTTGCACCTTTTCCAGTTTGTTGATGTGCTTCTTAAGATATGGGCACCACACAACCGCTGCATATTCTAGCTTTGGCCTAACAAAAGTCGTGAACAATTTCTTTAGTATATCGCAATCCATGTATTTAAACGCAATTCTGAAGTTGGAAAGCGTGGCATAGGCTCCTCGCACAATATTCTTTATGTGGTCCTCAGGTGATAGTTTTCTATCTAGAACAACCCCTAGATCTCTTTCCTTATCAGAATTCTTTAAAGATTTCTCACATAATATATAGGTTGTATGGGGTCTATGTTCTCCTATTCCACATTCCATAACATGGCATTTATTAACATTGAATTCCATTTGCCAAGTGGCGCTCCATGTACTTATTTTGTCCAGGTCATCTTGAAGGGCATGACAATCATCTAAGTTTCTTATCCTTCCTATTAGCATCATCAGCAAACATGTTCATATAATTCTGTATACCAACTGGTAGATCATTTATGTAGACAATAAACATCACTGGTGCAAGAACTGAACCCTGTGGTACTCCGCTTGTGACATTTCTCCAGTCCGATACATTGCCTCTGATCACTGCCCTCATTTTTCTATCAGTCAGAAAATTTTTCATCCATGTTAGAAGCTTACCTGTCACCCCTCCAATATTTTCCAGTTTCCAGAACAACCTCTTATGTGGAACTCTGTCGAAAGCCTTTTTTAGGTCCAGATAGATGCAGTCAACCCAACCATCTCTTTCCTGTAATATCTCTGTTGCTCGGTCATAGAAACTGAGTAAATTCGATACACAGGATCTTCCAGATCGAAAACCATACTGTCTGTCTGATATTACATCATTTCTCTCCAGGTGTTCTACCCATTTAGTTTTAATTATTTTTTCCAATATTTTGACTATTACACTTGTCAATGATACCGGTCTATAGTTAAGGGGGGTCTTCCCTGCTTCCACTTTTGTAGATTGGAACTATGTTAGCCTTTTTCCACACATCAGCTACAACTCCTGTAAACAGGGATGCCTGAAAAATCAGTTGAAGAGGAATGCTGAGCTCAGGTTCACATTCTCTCAGAACCCATGGCGAAACTCCATCTGGACCAACTGCTTTGTTCTTATTTAGCTCCTTGAGCATTTTTTCCACTTCGTCTCTATAGACACCTCTATGTGCTCTATGTTGTTCTCTGGAATCCTTATTGTATCTGGTTCCCTGAAGATTTCATTTTGTACAAACACACTTTGGAACTTTTCGTTTAATGTTTCACACATTTCCTTTTCATTTTCCGTGAATCTATTTCCCATTTTCAACCTCTGAATATTATCCTTTACCTGCAATTTGTTGTTTGTGAATTTATAGAATAGACCTGGTTCTGTATTACATTTGTCTGCAATCCCTTTTTCAAAATTTCTTTCTGCCTTTCTGGTGCAATGGAAGTTCACCAGGAACCCAAACCCGGCGAGCTGGGAAAGCACCAAATCCCTGGCAAGCAGACACGCGGACCGACTAGGAGCCCAAACCAGCCAGTCGTCGAGGTAAGCCAATACCCGAACACCGAACAGACGCAGACGGGCTACCACGACCGGGGTAAGGCGTGTGAATATGCGAGGTGCCAGGTTCAACCCGAAGGGGAGACAACGAAAACGGTAACACTGACACCCCACAACAAAACCCGAGCCAGTCCCAGAACCCCACATGAATAGGGACATGCTAATACACGTCCTTGAGATCCGGGGACACCATCCAAGTGCCTGGCTCCAACAGAAGCCGGACCTGGGACAGAGTGGTCATCCAAAACGAGGGGCAAGAAACCCAAGGGTTCAGACGGGACAAGTCCAGAATGAACCGCTGGTCCGCACAGTCCTGTTTCGGAACTGGAAACAGGCGGGAAACTCACCTGAGGGACGGAGTCATTTCGACCACACCCAAGCGTACCCACTCCAAGATGACCCAACGGAGCGCAGGAGAGGAAGCCTGCCCCGTCAGCCCCGAACCCCCCATAGGAGAAGGAGCCACCCAACGCCACCGCAGGCTGCGAGAAACGACCCGAAAAGCCCACAAATCGTGAGACCAGGCGTGAGCGAACAGAGACAGCCTCCCCCCATCGCCCCGTCAATGGGGCGAACCGCAAAAGGGCCGCTGCCCCTTATGAGAACCCGACCTGCGCGCAGAGTGAACACCGCGCTGACCAAGCACAGGTGGGACCGCAGGCGGCACCGAACCCGACACCAATGGCCCACCCCGACGAATAGAACCGCGAGCCCTGGTACAACCCTGCCGGGAAGGAACCCCCCAGGTCCCCCGGAGCACCAACAACTCAGACATAGGGCGGCAAGAGGAAGAAGCCGCCTGAATATAACGCTCAACCTCAGAAGCCTCGAAAAGCAGAGGACAAAAGGGAGAAGACAACCTAAGAACCAGGGCCCAAACGGATTCCAAAAAGGAAGCAAGGACCGCCTGACAACATGCGAACCACGAAATGAAAAACCGCAGCAACGCCGCCCGCAGGATCGGCGCAAAAAAGCTTCAACATCACAGACGACGCCCGAGCAGCCAAGACCAAGGCGTCAGACCCAGGAACGGCCCCAAGCGCCTCAACATCCTCCGCAAGCCAATCCAAAGACAACTCCAGGAGGGAAAAGAAACGCAGGACCGAAGCCAAAAAGCCACAAGCGCGCAAATCCTCCGCCACAAGAGCAGCCGAGGAAGGAACCTGCACTGCACCAACATCCCGCAGAAGGGCAGGAGCGAAAAGACACTCATTAAGGTGCTCAAAATCGCCCCCCAGGTAAACCTGGACCACCGTCAACGCCTCACGCCACTCAAACGTGCGGGTTCGACGGAACGAGTCCCAAGCATCCAGCGAAAACAAGGGGCAATCTGCAAGCCAGGACGACCCCGGAACCTCATAATGCACCCAGTATGGATACGACGATCCAAACCTGAAAGAAGAAGGATCCAGTATGGAGGCGTACTCCGGGTCATGCAGGAGGTAAGCCGCAAAGGCCGACTGCACCTCAGGCGGAGAGATCTGGGAAGCCGAAAACCTCCGGAAAGATGGAACCGAAGAATCCACAGGGACACGGAACCGAACCCAGGGAGGAGCAGAACCCAAGTCCAAATCGTACACAGAGGGGGGAAATGAAAACCCCACTCCTTGCACTCCCTGCTCAGAAGGATGGATAATCCAGGCGGGGTCCAATGGAGCCCAAGGCCCCCAAGTCAGCTCCTCCCCAACCCCAGGAGCCTCTACACCAGGCCCCGGGGCCGAGCCGTCCTCCAAAGCCCTGGCCTCACAAGAAAAAGCCGGGGCAGCCGAAAGAGCCGGAAGAGAAGGGCCCACTGGTCAGACCCCAGAGCATCGGCCGGAAGAACACTCGAATGCCTCCGTAGCCACCCCGGACGGGGCAATCCCCGAAACTGTCCGAGTCTCAGAAACCTCTAAACCCCACCCCGACCCCGAAGCCCCAGACGCTTAGGGGCCGGAAGCAGGGTGAAGGGGACAGAATGAACCACCGAAGGGGAAGAACAAGGGGGCGCGGACGGAACCAAGGCCGAAGCGACCAACACCCCCAAGTCCAGGTCCCTATATACAAAGCGGGGCTGCCTCGGGGAGTCCAGGGAAGCAACAACCCGAGCGCATTGCAATAACCTAAACCTACCTTGCAACGCACGAGCTGCTTGCATCCGAAGTAAATCAGCAGCAGACTGGGTGAATTGAGTCACGAACAAGCAACACAGCTCCCAGGAGTCAGGGTTGAATGTGTCACCGACCCAACAGGCAGCATGATGGAGGCAAAAACATTGACAGTCACCCTGAGACAAGGGGACAGAGCAACCTTCAAACTTGCACACAGCGAGAGGGGACGCAAGGGTCTCCTCCATTGAACCCAAGAGCCCCCGCGGGGTTTCCCAGGGCCCCTAGACTGGGTCTGCTAGGGGTTATCCCAGGCAGGGCACTGTTAACCAGCGTCCCAAACTACCAAGCAATCTGCTAAAAGCTGAACCCACGGGACATGTCCACTCGCGAGGGCGAAGCAGGGGGTGCCACCACACAACTACCCTAATATAAGGGGAAGGGAAAAAAACACAAAGCACACCCTCCACCAGGCAAAACAAAAAGAAAAGAAAAACCACACAAGTGGACAACGTACCCAGTGGGAACAGAACCAGCTGCTGTTATAGGTGAAAACTAGCTACGTAGTACCCTGCGCCCCACCAGTGAGATAACTACCACTTACTCCAAGGTAAACAAGGGAGGAAAACCCCAAACACTCAAGGCGGCCAAACGCCAACCAGCGAAAAGCCAACAGAGGCAGACCCAAGGTGACTTGTGGAAGGCAACCCCAAGCCCCAAGGGTGGTACTTACAGGGCACTCAGGGAAGGTGACCCTAAGCACATGCAGCCTGAGTACCAGAGAATACTACTTCCAACTCACACGACCACTGTAAGAGCAGCACTGAAAAACAAGTCACAGCACTGAGACAAGACTGGAGCTGGAGCCACACGACCATGCGCTATCCCATCAGCCGAGGAACTGGGGCGTGGATCGTCGGCTCGGGGGTCTGGGCTTCCTCCTCCCCCTCCCGGGGAGGGGGGAGCTGTGCAGACATGCGGCTCGTGTGACATCATGCTTGTTTGCTCGTTTTTCTTTTGGGGAGTTCTATCCACTCGTTTGTCAATTTTCGTTGTTAACCAGAATAGGGGTTTGTTTTGTGGCGCTTACCTTTCTGGGTGCCTGTCCTGGTCGATGGCAGATATAGAATGCTCCAAATCACATGTACATTTCTATGGGCCATTGCTCCCTGTGCCTCTGTGAGGGGGCCAGGTTCTGGCTCGTGGTCCCGGTAGGCTAGAACTCCACCCACATGGAGAAAAGGTGACACCCCTAGGGTCAACGCTTGCATCAGAGGAGCTCCAGCATATTTCAACAATCCTAAGTATTGTAGTACAGGTTGATGATAGTGAGTGGTGTCCCAGAGAACATAAAGGTATAGTGCTTTTGAAAAATAGGCGAGATAACAGGAATGTGCTAAGGGTAGTGAAAAATCAGATGAGGAAAAGTTGCCCTAGTGTTTCCAGTGCAGAGAAAAACATTTAAGATGGCCGCTGGCAAGAGGAAAAACAAAACAGAGCTTGATTTTGCTGGATTCAATGAAGAAAGCATTGATATTAGCAGTCTATACAAGTTGGTAAAATTAGATACTATAGTGAACTCTCATGTAGAAATAATTAATAAATTGAAAGAAAGTAATGACCATTTGAATAGCAAAGTTTTATGTCTTGTGGGTTTAGTGAAAGACTTGCGCAAGGATAAGAATCAATTGGAAACAAATTGCAAAGCCATGGAAGAAAAAATAAACTCTTAAAAATAACTTTGGAAGAAGTTAAAGTAAATTTAAACATAAATGACTACAATAGGCTAGGTAAGGAAATTCAACAGGAGAAACAGCTTTTGTCAGCACAGATGGAGGAAGTTACACAGGGAATAGAACAGTGCAAGAAAGATATGCAACTCACCTATGCACAAGTGGCCAAGGAGAAGGAAAAAATTGAAGAAGCAGCAAAGGAAGCCAAACACTGCAGCAACCAAGATAAAACAAACATTAGGCTGGAAGTGAGAAAGGAATTGGCATCTAATCCGAAGTTGGTGCAAAACTCAGTTGATCGGTGTAAGTCTGTGATAATTTTTGGTTGCAAAGAAAAGGAGATAACATCTAGGTCAGAAAGAGCTGTAGAAGAAGCGAAAGTAGCAGATAAAATTGTTGGCCTCGTAGAAGGTCTTACTACCATAGAGAATGTGTGCGACTACAGGAGAATAGGCAGATACGTAAAAGGGAAAGATCGACCTTTGAGGATCACCCTAAATGGTGCCAAACAGATGGAAGAAGTACTAAGGAATGCTAGAAAATTACAAAGTGATGAGCATGGGAAAGTGTGGTCATTAAGACGAGATCTTTCAAAAGAAGAGAGAGAGAAGCTGAAACTGAACCTCGCCAAGGCAAAACGTTTAAATGACAGCAGGAATGAAGAAGAAATCAATTCTTTTTTCTACAAAGTGATAGGGGTAGGCAGACCAGTAAAGTGGTACATAAAGGCAAACCAACAAAATCAATAGAGAGAGGGGAGTGAAGAATAAGAGAGGGGGGAACAAGTTCCTGAAGATTGCATACACCAACATAGATGGAGTGAGATCGAAGATACTGGAGTTAAGTGATGTAATACAGCTGCAGACACCAGACATTGTTGCACTCACAGAGACAAAACTTGAAGATGTTATTTTAAATGAGGTCATATTCCCAAGGGCTACTCAATTTGGAGACGGGACAGAAAAATTAGGAAAGGCGGTGGCGTTGCTGTGCTGGTGAAAGAATACCTAAAGGTGAAGGAAATAATGACTGCCAATCCACAAGAAGTTGACATAATAGCACTAGAGATCTGCCATGAGGATGATAAACTAATGATCATAAATGCATATAGTCCACCGCCAAGCAGCACATGGTCAAAGGAGGAGCTAGATAGTAAACGAGAAGGTCTTATAACAATAATGAGAGAGATTATAGCGAGAGCGGATAACGATAGATCACGACTGTTGATAGTCGGTGACTTCAACTTGAAATCCATAGACTGGGAAGCATATGAAGCTAAAACAGAAGATTTTTGGACCTGTAGATTTGTAGACCTCATCCTGGAAACATTCTTGTATCAACATGTTAAACAAGCTACGAGGATGAGGGAAGGGGACGTTCCCTCCATGCTAGATTTGATATTTACCAGGAAGGAGGAAGAGATATTGACATTCAGTACCTTCCTCCTTGGGTAAAAGTGACCATGTCTTTTTGGGAATAAAGTATGCAATGCGTTATAATCTGGAAGAAAATAAGGAGGTTGAAGCAGTTGAAAAACCTGACTTCAGGAGAGGACATTATGGCACCTTAGAAATTTTTTAGTGAGTATAATTGGACAGACTTGTTGCTAGGCAAGGAAGTGAATGAGATGTATGTCAAGTTTTGTGAAATATATGATAAAGGCACAAAAAAATTTATACCAAAACAGAGATGCAGAACTAGGAAACAGGATTGGTTCAATAGAAATTGCGAGAGGGTCAGAGACCAAAAGACACAAAAATGGAATCAATACAGGAAGAGGCCAAACCCCCAAACATACCAACGATACAAAGATGCGAGAAACAACTACACGGCAGTGAGGAGAGAGGCAGAAAGAATTTTGAAAAAGGGATTGCAGACAAATGTAAAACAGAACCAGGTCTATTCTATAAATCCATAAACAACAATTGCAGGTAAAGGATAATATTCAGAGGTTGAAAATGGGAAATAGATTCACAGAAAATGAAAAGGAAATGTGTGAAACACTAAACAAAAAGTTCCAAAGTGTGTTTGTACAAAATGAAACCTTAGGGAACCAGACACAATAAGAATTCCAGAGAACAACATAGAGCACATAGAGGTGACTAGAGACGAAGTGGAAAAAATGCTCAAGGAGCTAAGTAAGAACAAAGCAGTTGGTCCAGATTGAGTTTCACCATGGGTTCTGAGAGAATGTGCACCTGAGCTCAGCATTCCACTTCAAATGATTTTTCAGGCATCCCTGTGTACAGGAGTTATAGCTGATGTGTGGAAAATGGCTAACATAGTTCCAATCTACAAAGTGGAAGCAGGGAAGACCCCTTAAATACTTTCGCCCGGCGAGGACTCAGCATTGAGTCCTCCGTGCGGCAACGTTAGTGGCGTTTTCGGGACGGTTTGCTGTGGTTTTGGACATTATATGCATATACTCTTGTAGGGAATTTCATTGCGAATACATTGATACCCAAATGAAAGTCCTAGGACCAGAATTGAGGTAACAAAGTTGAAAACAGAATACCCATTTTATTGCTCTTTATTAGCGCTCAAGGGGGTAACTCTCTGTCACTTTCCGTGCTTGTTGTGAATGGTACGCAGGGCTTTTGGACTTTATATTTGCATACTCCTGTAGGGAATTCTATTGCAAACACAATGATACCAAAATGAAAGACTTAAGACGAGAATTGAGATGTCCAAAGTGAAGTGTGTACACATTTCATTGCTCTGGCTCGCTCCCGGGTAACACGCTCTCACTTTCTCACTTTCTCGCCAGACTTTTGGGTTTTATATGCATTTAGTGTTGTAGAGAATTCTATTGCGAACACATTGATAACAAATTGAAAAACCTAGGATGAGAATTGAGATGACAAAGTTCAAAAGAATATACACTTTTCAGAATGAGAAGCGCCTTGGGGTGGCACAGCGCTCTCTTTCTGGTAACCGCGACCTGTTTTCATCATGTCGGCGGGTGGGGATCGCTGCTGTTTTTTATATTATATGCATATAGGCCTGTTGGGAATTCTATTGTGAACACATTGATACAAAAATGAAAGACCTAGGACGAGAAGTGAGTTGACAAAACTGAAAAGAGTGTAAACATTTTATCACTCTTGTGCGCTCCTGGGTAACTTTCTCTCACTTTCTCTGTTAGTTGCTGATGGTAAGCCGGGCTTTTGGAGTTTATATGCATTTAGTCCTGTAGAGAATTCTATTGCAAACACATTGATACCAAATTGAATATCTTAGGACGAGAATTGAGCTGACAAAGTGGAAAAGATTATACACTTTTCAGAATTTACCGCGCTCTCCCTCGCGCTCCCGCGGAACGCTCAAGCCCACCTGAGGTAGTGGGGAGGTCCCGGGCCCGGTGCATCAAAGTGTTAATTATAGACCTGTATCATTGACAAGCGTAATAGTCAAAATATTGGAAAAAATAATTAAAACTAAATGGGTAGAACACCTGGAGGAAAATGATATAATACCAGAAAGACAGTATGGTTTTCAAACTGGAAGATCCTGTGTAACGAACTTACTCAGTTATTATGATCGAGCCACAGAGATTTTACAGGAAAGAGATGGTTGGGTTGACTGCATCTATCTGGACCTAAAAAAGGCTTTCGACAGAGTTCCCCATAAGAGGTTGTTCTGGAAACTAGAACATATTGGAGGGGTGACAGGTAAGCTACTAACATGGATGAAAAATTTCCTGACAGAAAAATGAGGGCCGTAATCAGAGGCAAGGTAACGGATTGGAGGAATGTCACGAGTGGAGTACCACAGGGTTCAGTTCTTGCACCGGTAATGTTTATTGTCTACATAAACGATCTACCAGTGGGAATACAGAATTGCATGATCATGTTTGCTGATGATGCTAAGATAATAGGGAAGATAAGAAACCTAGATGATTGTCATGCCCTTCAAGAAGACCTGGACAAAATAAGTATATGGAGCAATATTTGGCAAATGGAATTTAATGTGAATAAATGCCATGTTATGGAATGTGGAATTGGAGAACATAGACCCCACACAACCTATAAATTATGTGAGAAATCTTTAAAGAATTCTAACAAAGAAAGGGATCTAGGGGTGGTTCTAGATAGAAAACTGTCACCTGAGGACCACATAAAGAACATTGTGCGAGGAGACTATGCTACACTTTCTAACCTCAGAATTGCTTTTAAGTACATGGACAGCGAAATACTAAAGAAATTGTTCACGACTTTTATTAGACCAAAGCTGGAATATGCAGCGGTTGTATGGTGCCCATATCTTAAGAAGCACATCAACAAACTGGAAAGGTGCAACGACATGCCACTAAGTGGCTCCCAGAACTGAAGGGCAAGAGCTACGAGGAGAGGTTAGAGGTATTAACCCCCTTAACTGCGTTGCCTCCAAATATGACACCCCCGCAGTGCGCAGGAAATACATTCTCTGGAAAAAAAAAAAATTCTTTTTATAGTGTCAGAAACCCTTCCCTCAGTATGGGTATGTAGAAAAAAATCTAAATTGTACTTACTTTGGCTGCTATGGGGTCCGTAAGTTGGGGAGTGACGTCATCATTCCCTGTTCGCCCGTGACGTACTGTCCCGGGGCCGGTAGGGCGCTTGGGGCGGGGCGCGCGAGTTGCCGCGAATATATTTTCGTTCATTTTTACCGCACAGTTCCAAATACATTTTATTTGTTTTTACATGCTGATCCTATGTATAGTGAACACGTGCACTATATTATGGCAGTAAAACATCCGTACTGTCCAAAGACACTGTGTTACGTGCATGACACTTGTGTACACATATGCAGCACATATTTACTATGTATCATGCTAATTTATGTACAGAGCACCACTTGGTTTCCGAACTTTAGTTATCCGAAACTTCCAGTTTCCCTATTGGGGTTGGGGGTGTCATGCTACACGAACAAAGTTCGGGTAGGAAGTGGTCCGCCAAGCGTCGCGCCGGCCGTGGTGATGGGTGGGAGATGGTCCAGTTTGCCCACTGACCGTGTTGGGCGCCACTACTCTAGAGTACCTTCTACCCTGTGATTTCACAGATTCACGGCCTATTATTCCTGTTTTTTTTTTTTTTTTTTTTTTTGAGATATATACAAGAGTTGTTACATTCTTGTACAGCCACTAGTACGCGTAGCGTTTCGGGCAGGTCCCTGGAATACGATCCCCGCCGCGATGAATCGTTGTTACAACCAAGTACACATTTTACTGTTGCGTTAAACAGAGGCTACAGTTAAGGATTTGCGCCCAGTAAATCCTCCCCGGCCAGGATACGAACCCATGACATAGCGCTCGCGGAACGCCAGGCGAGTGTCTTACCACTACACCACAGAGACTGTAACTTACCACTACACCACAGAGACTGTTATTTTGATATGTCATGAGGCTGGAGAGTTCATTCTGTGATTTTGTTTTACATATCTGCACAATCAAGAAACATCTGTGCACTATTTAGGTTCCAAATGCATGCATTGCGTCAGTGATTGCTGACTGGTGGGTGGATGGGGGAGCTTAGGTGGGAGGCAGTATGAGAGAGGGGGAGAATTAGAGAGAGAGGGGGAGAATAGTGAGAAAGGGAGGGGGAGGTAGGCAGGAAGGAAGTAGTGAGGGGGGATGGGAGAATTAGGGAGGGAGGGAAAGGCAGGTGGGCAGAGAGGCAGGTGGGCAGGCAGGCAGGCGGGCAGAGAGGCAGGCAGGCAGGCAGGTGGGCAGGCGGGCAGGCAGGTGGGCAGGCAGGCAGGCAGGTGGGCAGGCAGGTGGGCAGGCAGGCAGGCAGGTGGGCGGGCAGGCAGGCAGGCAGGTGGGCGGGCAGGCAGGCAGGCAGGTGGGCAGGCAGGCAGGCAGGTGGGCAGGCAGGCAGGTGGGCAGGCGGGCAGAGAGGCAGGCAGGCAGGCAGGTGGGCAGGCGGGCAGAGAGGCAGGCAGGCAGGCAGGCAGGTGGGCAGGCGGGCAGAGAGGCAGGCAGGCAGGCAGGTGGGCAGGCGGGCAGAGAGGCAGGCAGGCAGGCAGGTGGGCAGGCGGGCAGAGAGGCAGGCAGGCAGGCAGGTGGGCAGGCGGGCAGAGAGGCAGGCAGGCAGAGAGGCAGGCAGGCAGGCAGGTGGGCAGGCAGGCAGGCAGGCAGGTGGGCAGAGAGGCAGGCAGGCAGAGAGGCAGGCAGGCAGGTGGGCAGGCAGGCATGTGGGCAGGCAGGCAGGCAGGTGGGCAGGCAGGTAGGCAGGCGGGCAGAGAGGCAGGCAGGCAGAGAGGCAGGCAGGCAGGCAGGTGGGCAGGCAGGCAGGCAGGTGGGCAGGCAGGCAGGCAGGCAGGTGGGCAGGCAGGCAGGCAGGTGGGCAGGCAGGCAGGTGGGAAGGCAGAGAGGCAGGCAGGCAGGTGGGCAGGCAGGCAGGTGGGCAGGCAGGCAGGTGGGCAGGCAGGCAGGTGGGCAGGCAAGCAGGTGGACAGGCAGGCAGGTGGGCAGGCAGGCAGGTGGGCAGGCAGGCAGGTGGGCAGGCAAGCAGGTGGGCAGGCAGGCAGGTGGGCAGAGAGGCAGGCGGACAGAGAGGCAGGCGGGCAGAGAGGCAGGCAGGCAGGCAGAGAGGCAGGCAGGCGGGCAGAGAGGCAGGCAGGCAGGCAGGCAGGCAGGCAGAGAGGCAGGCAGGCAGGCAGAGAGGCAGGCAGGCAGGCAGAGAGGCAGGCAGGCAGGCAGAGAGGCAGAGAGAGAGGCAGGCAGACTGCCTTTCCCTCCCTCCCTAATTCTCCCTCACTACTTTCCTCCTAGCATCTCTCCCTACCTTCCCCTCCCTCCCTCCCTCCCTTTCTCACTAATTCTCCCCCTCTCCCACTATTTCTCCTCTCTCACTAATTCACCCCCCCCCCTCTGTTGGTGGAATGGTGAGGACGGCAGTAAGGAAGGATTTGCTGACCAGGCGATGGTTGCCAAACTTATTGCCAATATTGTAAATTTTAATCTTAGTTGTAAAATATTGATGCCAAAATATGTTAATTTTCATATATTAATATACATTATTAATCATTAACATGTTATATGATTTCCTATTTATTAATTGAACAAATATAGTTTTATTTATGAATTATGCACAGTTGGCATCTGTGAGCAGGCGCTGACAGACATGTCCGCCTCTACACCTAGCCTCGACCCCTTAGTATTTCCCGACCCCGTTAGTAGCTCCCCCTCCTCCATAGCCTGCTGTTCTTATGTTATGAGGAAGGCAGTAAGGGAGGGATGGTAGGCATTGAGGGGGAGAGGCAGTGAGGCATTGAAGGGGAGAGGCAGTGAGGCATTGAGGGGGAGAGGCAGTGAGGCATTGAAGGGGAGAGGCAGTGAGGCATTGAGGGGGAGAGGCAGTGAGGCATTGAGGGGGAGAGGCAGAGAGGGGGAGAGAGGCAGTGAGGGGGGGAGGCAGAGAGGGGGAGATGCAGTGAGAGATAGAAGCAGTGAGGGAGGGAAGGCTGGCAGGCAGGCTGGCAGGCAGGCTGGCAGGCAGGCTGGCAGGCTGGCAGGCAGGCAGGCTGGCAGGCAGGCTGGCAGGCAGGCAGGCTGGCAGGCTGGCTGGCAGGCTGGCAGGCTGGCTGGCAGGCTGGCAGGCAGGCAGGCTGGCAGGCAGGCTGGCAGGCAGGCAGGCAGGCTGGCAGGCAGGCAGGCTGGCAGGCTGGCAGGATGTTTCTGCAGGCTGACAGAAAACATCCAGGATGTTTGCCAGACGTCTTAATAATCAGTTAGGAACAATTAAGGACTTTTATAAAGCGGATCAGGACTTAACTTATTGGTGACTACAAACAAAATACGGTCGCATTTACGCTATGAACCTGTCGATTTTTTTCCCCTAGAGTTTTTTCCATACATTTTTTGGGAAACATTTCTTTTTACATTTCTAGTTTATTTTTTCCCCTCTATTTCTCGTATACGAACTTACATGTTAACCGACGGGTCTCGTCCCCA
Organism: Procambarus virginalis; assembly: GCA_020271785.1. NCBI lineage: Eukaryota > Metazoa > Arthropoda > Malacostraca > Decapoda > Cambaridae > Procambarus > Procambarus virginalis. The sequence goes on along the minus strand of WNGS01166011.1, from coordinate 4,116,511 downwards.
TGGGGTTCGGAAACCAAGTGGTGCTCTGTATATATACAATCTATTTACACACTATACACTGTCACACACTATATACATTCACCATCAACACATTCAGAACACCGCGAGTGAGAGCTGCCACACCCAGCCAGCACTCCCTCACTATTCCAACATTGTATTCGCCATCTTTGCCCCTCCCATCATATAGTTATTCACACCAATGTTTCATGTTCATTTATGTATATTTACAAAATATGTACACACTATACACTGTCACACACTATATACATTTACCATCAACACATTCAGAACATCGCGTAGCAGCCGCTTCGTATGGGCCAATAGCAGCTGCCTCGTATGGGACAATAGCAGCTGCCTCGTATGGGCCAATAGCAGCTGCTTCGTATGGGCCAATAGCAGCTGCCTTGTAGGGCCAATAGCAGCTGCCTGGTTGATACCTGGTTGATGGGGTTCTGGGAGTTCTTCTACTCCCCAAGCCCGGCCCGAGGCCAGGCTTGACTTGTGAGAGTTTGGTCCACTAGGCTGTTGCTTGGAGTGGCCCGCAGGCCCACATACCCACCACAGCCCGGTTGGTCCGGCACTCCTTGGAGGAATAAATCTAGTTTCCTCTTGAAGATGTCCACGGTTGTTCCGGCAATATTTCTTATGCTTGCTGGGAGGACGTTGAACAACCGCGGACCTCTGATGTTTATACAGTGTTCTCTGATTGTGCCTATGGCACCTCTGCTCTTCACTGGTTCTATTCTACATTTTCTTCCATATCGTTCACTCCAGTATGTTGTTATTTTACTGTGTAGATTTGGTACTTGGCCCTCCAGTATCTTCCAGGTGTATATTATTTGATATCTCTCTCGTCTTCTTTCTAGTGAGTACATTTGGAGAGCTTTGAGACGATCCCAGTAATTTAGGTGCTTTATTGCGTCTATGCGTGCCATATATGTTCTCTGTATTCCCTCTATTTCAGCAATCTCTCCTGCTCTGAAGGGGGAAGTGAGTACTGAGCAGTACTCAAGACGGGACAACACAAGTGACTTGAAGAGTACAACCATTGTAATGGGATCCCTGGATTTGAAAGTTCTCGTAATCCATCCTATCATTTTTCTGGCTGTCGCAATATTTGCTTGATTATGCTCCCTAAACGTTAGGTCGTCAGACATAATTGTTCCCAAATCCTTTACATGCTGTTTTCCTATTATGGGTACATTTGATTGTGTTTTGTACTCTGTATTATGTTTAAGGTCCTCATTTTTACCGTACCTGAGTACCTGGAATTTATCACTGTTAAACATCATGTTATTTTCTGATGCCCAGTCGAAAATTTTATTTATATCAGCTTGAAGTTTTTCAATGTCTTCAGCCGAGGTAATTTTCATACTGATTTTTGTGTCATCTGCAAAGGATGATACGAAGCTGTGACTTGTATTTTTGTCTATATCTGATATGAGAATAAGGAAAAGCAGCGGTGCAAGGAGTGTACCCTGAGGTACAGAGCTTTTAACTGCACTTGGGCTAGATTTTATATGGTTGACCATTACTCGCTGAGTCCTGTTTGACAGAAAACTGAGTATCCAGCGTCCTACTTTACCGCCTCGTATGGCGCCAATAGCAGCTGCTCGTATGGGCCAATAGCAGCTGCCTTGTATAGGCCAATAGCAGCTGCCTCGTATGGGCCAATAGCAGCTGCCTCGTATGGGCCAATAGCAGCTGCCTCGTATGGGCCAATAGGAGCTGCCTCGTATGGGCCAATAGGAGCTGCCTCGTATGGGCTAATAGGAGCTGCCTCGTATGGGCCAATAGGAGCTGCCTCGTATGGGCCAATAGGAGCTGCCTCGTATGGGCCAATAGGAGCTGCCTCGTATGGGCCAATAGGAGCTGCCTCGTATGGGCCAATAGGAGCTGCCTCGTATGGGCCAATAGGAGCTGCCTCGTATGGCCAATATGAGCTGCCTCGTATGGGCCAATAGGAGCATTTGGCCATGAACACATTCAGAACACCTCGAGTGAGAGCAGCCACACCAGCCAGTCTCCCTCACTCCAACATCTTACTCGCCAACATTGCTCCTCCCACCATACTGTTATAGTTCTTATTACACACGTTCTATATACCTATCTACATGTTTTATTACCAGAACTATGCAAGTAAGACGGTATTGTGTCCGAACAGTACAGTGGCCACATATACTGCATGAAAATCACACAGCAGACGACGCTACGATTACGTCACCTCCCTCACCAAAATAGCTCCTCTCAACATTCTCCTGTTGCAGTTCTTACACTATATAAACACAACTATATATACCCATGTACATATGTTTTGCCCATAGCGAACCACTAAGCTAGTATGGGGAGCAAAACAAGAGTGGCTGCACACACACACACAATGAGGCTACCTCAATTCTCGCCCTCCCTCCCTCACCAAAATTCCTCCTTCCACAATACTACGACATGCTAATTATAACCACAATCCTGGTCACTAATTCCTGTAAATGAATAATTAACCACACGTTTATTTTGAAAAGGAACTAAGAAATCATTTGAAGATTCCTAGGTGGACGAAATAATGCTGTGGTGCTGTGGCTAGCGCTGTGAACATCGCAACCGCATTGAATCACTGATATTGAACATTGTACTCAGTCATTATCACACTCAGGCTCTTCTATAAAAAATCATAGCTAAATAATACAAGTATATATATATATTTTGACATATTAGGCGATGCTGTGGTCACACGCTGAACAGCAGGCTGTGCGCTCATGCTGCGAGCGCCAGCCTTGGTTGCTCACTCACTACTGAGGCTCCCACGCCCGGGAATGTGGACCACGATTTTTTTAAAAGATGGAGTCTGTTTACAAGAGCCCTGAGGAAGCTGATGTGAACCCCATGTAGCCGCGGAGTTTTGAATGGAACGTGAAAAATACAAATACCGGAGGCGCGTGAGGCAACCAGACGTGAGCCTGCAGGCGCG
>WNGS01166011.1:4065013-4094483 GCA_020271785.1 Procambarus virginalis | reverse complement strand
TTCTTTCACTAGTACAGTAACGCCACCGCCTTTCCTAATTTTCTGTCCCGTGTGATTTTTCTTTTCTGTTCTGTGTGATTTTTCACCACCTTTCCTAATTTTCTGTCAAAGTGTGACAACTTTGAAGTGCAATAAGTTGACCTGATACTACATAAATTAAGAACATATGAAAGAATAATGTATAGTGTGCATGTAAAATTTTAAACAATAGAGAAGAAAATAATGGCTTTTAAAATGAGAACTTAAATGGAAGAAAAGGCCACTTTGTGAAATACCAAAGAAGCGCTTTCATTTGATGTCCTCTCCTTATTCTGATCATTATCGTCCTTGCTCTGCTTTTTTGTGCCTTGGGTGCTATCATGTTTCACACTTGTTAATTTTTTGATCGTTACGAAAGGATGGTACTGTAAATAACACCCAACCTGTCCCTCCAGGTATCCCTGTGTACAGAAGTCTTAGCAGGTGTGTGGAAAAAAGACTAATATAGTTCCAATCTATGAAAGTAACAGCAGGGAAGACCCCCTCTATTATAGACCTGTAGCATTGATAAGTGAACAGTCAAAATATTGGAAAAATAATTAAAACTAAATGGGTAGAACACCTGGAGAAAATATTATATAATATCAGACAGACAGTATGGTTTTCGATCTGGAAGATCTGTGTAACAATTTACTGATTTTCTATGATAGAGCCACAGAGATTTTACAGGAAAGAGATGGTTGGATTGACCATCTATCTGAACCTAAAAAGGCTTTTGATGTAGTTCCACATAAGAGGTTGTTCTGGAAACTGAAACATATTGGAGGAGTGACAGGTAAGCTTCTAACATTGCTGAAAAATTTTGACTGAAAAATGAGGGCAATAATCAGAGGCTATGTATTGGACTGGAGAAATGTCACGAGTGGAGTGCCCTCGGGTTCAGTTCTTGCAGCAGTAATGTTACATAAACAACTTACCAGATTGAATACAGAATTATATGAACATGTTTGCAGATGATGCTAAGATACTAGGGAAGATAAGAAACTTAGACAATTTTCACGCCCTTCAAAAAGATATGAACAAAATAAGTGTATTTTTTTGATAAGATCCAAAAAGTGTATCCTAAATTATTTGTCTCAAAGCCCTCCAAATACTCACTAGAAAAAGACGAGAGAGATATAAAATAATATACACATGGAAGATACTGGATAGCCAAGTACCAAATCTACACAGTAAAATAACAACATACTGGACTGAACGATATGGAAGAAAATGCAGAATAAAACAAGTGAAGAGCAAGGGTGCCATAGGCATAATCAGAGAACACTGTATAAACATCAGAGGTCTGCGGTTGTTCAACACCCTCTCAGCAAGCATAAGAAATATTGCAGAACAACCATGGACATCTTCAAGAGGAAACTAGATTGTTTCCTCCAAGAAAAGCCAGACCAACCGGGCTGTGGGGATATGTGGCCTGCGTTTATGTTTCCTGGATATGTTTCACTGCTGGTGAAAATTGCTGACCTGGAGAGCGTGCAGAGGTCCTTTACTGCTAGAATCCACTCTGTAAAACATCTAAACTACTGTATTGGGACCGACTAAGAGCCTAAATCTGTATTCCCTTGAGCGCAGGCGGGAGAGATACATAATAATTTACACGTGGAAAATATTAGAGGGGCTGGTCCCAAACCTGCACACAGAAATAACATCACGTGAGACCAGAAGACATGGCAGGATGTGCAGAATACCCCCGTTGAAAAGCAGAGGTGCAACTGGTACTCTGAGAGAGAACTCTATCAACATCAGAGGCCCGAGACTGTTCAACACGCTTCCACTACACATAAGGGACATAACTGGCAAACCCCCACAGTGTTCAAGAGAGAACTGGATAAGCACCTCCAAAGGATACCTGATCAACCAGGCTGTGACTCATACGTCAGGCTGCGAGCAGCCGCATCCAACAGCCTGGTTGATCAGTCCAGCAACCAGGAGGCCTGGTCAATGACCGGGCCGCGGGGACGATAAGCCCCGGAAGCACCTCAAGGTATCCTCAAGGTATCCTGCGGGCCACTCCAAGCAACAGCCTAGTGGACCAAACTCTTACAAGTCTAGCCTGGCCTCGGGCCGAGCTTGGGGAGTAGAAGAACTCCCAGAACCCCATCAACCAACCAGGTATCAACCAGGTATGGAGCACGACTTGGCAAATGGAATTTAATGAGAATAAATGACATGGAATGTGGAATAGGAGAACATAGACCCCCCACAATCTACAAATTATGTGAGAAATCATTAAAGAATTCTGATAAATAAAGAGATCTAGGGGTGGTTCTAGATAGAAAATCTATCACCTGAGAACCACATAAAGAACATTGTGCGAGTAGCCTATGCTACACTTTCCAATTTCAGAATTGCTTTTAAATAAATGGATGGTGAAATACTAAAAGGTGTGAAGACATGCAACTAAATGGCTCCAGAAACTGAAGGACAAGAGCTACGAGGAAAGGTTAGAGGCATTAAATATGCCAAAACCATAGATAGAAGATATAGATATAGATAGATATAGATAGATAGAATAAAAAAGAAAATTTTGCCCAAAACGCTATGCGTATTAGTGGCTTTAGGTATTGTATGTATTAGCTCTATCATTAAATCCAACATTATGTTTGTAAATCAACTATGTATGTACTTTTCCTGAATAAATATTTATTATTTATTATTATTATTATTATTATTATTATAGAGGCAATATGATCACTATGTACAAAATAGTAACGGGAATCTATGAAATTAATAGGGAAGAATTCCTGAAACCTAGAACTTCAAGAACAAGAGATCATAGATTTAAACTAACTAAACAATGCTGCAGAAGAAATATAAGTAAATTCACTTTCGCAAACAATAGTAGACGGTTGGAACAAGTTAGGTGAGGTGGTTGTGGTGGAGGCCAAAACCGTCAGTAGTTTCAAAGCGTTATACGACAAAGAGTACTGGGAGGACAGGGCACCACAAGCGTAGCTCTCATCCTGTAACTATACTAAGGTAATTACCAATTCCGAATGCCACATCTCGCCTTACTAGGCTGCCTTACATATTCAAACATATGCCAGGCTTAAAAATAAAATAAAAGCTATATACTAACCTGTGAAGAAAATGAGGCAACATACTTCACACGAACTGGTGGCATCCTAAATATAAAATTTCTGGTTACTTTTACGAAATAATACGAGGACGGGAGCTACACCATTGTTTGTTTATGTTTTGCTCTCTCCCGCCACGGGGGGCAACGAACCTAGAACTGCATTACGAGCCTAGAGCGGGAGGCCCGTCGAGTTAGTTAATAAATATTAGGTACCTAGTTCATAAATATCATATACAATAATAAAAAGCATTAAACCAGTATGAGTATATATCACTTGAAAGAAATAGGAGGACGAAGTTCAGAAAATTTACCCAGCCAATTTAGACATGGAATGCCGACCGTACATGCAACAAGTGCAATGAGTACATGCAATGAATAGCTGCCCGAAACGCTTTGCGTAATAGTGGCTTTAGGTATTGTATGTACTAGCTCTATCTATAAATCCATCAACTTTTGTATCTCACCTTGTGTGTATGTACTTTACCTGTAAAAATAAATATTTGTATAAATATTTGTATTTGTAAGGTCTATAAATAAATAAATAAATAAATAAATAAATAAATAAATAAATAAATAAATAAATAAATAAATAAATAAATAAATATATAATATATGTTTATTCAGGTAATGTACATACATACAAGAGATTTTACAAAAATTGATCGATTTATAGATAATTCTCATTATCTGCCGATGTAGACCTGACCAAATGTAAACTGTGTCAACAAAATTATTCGCACACCCTCCGTCACTATGTGATGGAGTGCGAAAAGATACGTGAATTTAGAGACAATTCTATAACCAATGTTCCAGCGATGTGTAAATATTTCATTCAAAATGATCTGCTACCAGAAATTTTAGCCAAATATCCCCAGTTTGCTAACTGTAGGTAGTAACTGAGTGATTGTAACCTATCCACCGCTGCCCACTTGATGGGAGGCGGTGTGCAGGACAAACATATAAATTTTGACACTAGCTCTCCACATATGTCAGTTGCTTAATTTAGAACCTGTACTTGAGGTCGATCTCGAACCCATTGTTGATGTGACGACTTATATTGAATTTTTTAACTAGCTCATCAAGATTGTAACTTGCTTAGCTAAATGAATTGTGGGGTTCAGTCCCTGAGCCCATTATGTGCCTCTGTAACCCTTTCCACTACCGCCCACGAGATGGGTATGGGGTGCATAATAAATGAACTAAACTAAACTAACTTTATAGATAGAGCTAGTACTGTACATACAATGCCTAAAGCCACTATTACGCAAAGCGTTTCGGGCAGGAAAAACATTAATGACTAAAACTTAATACTAATTGAGTATAAAGAATCAAATGTGTTGAGAACAAATAAAAATAAAGATAAAAAAGGGGGAACATGGCTGAAAAAGCAGCACAAATACAATTAGGTCGACAAACAGCGTTGTTTAAAAAAACAGACATGGGTTGACTATAGAGGGGTAAGGTAGATTACAGGGAATTTATTAGGTAGTGCTTCGTTTTTATCTTAAACTGGTTGAGAGAGGTACAGTCTTTAACATGGTTGGGAAGGTCATTCCACATTCTGGGTCCCTTGATTTGTAGAGCATTTCTAGTTTGATTAAGTTGTACTCTTGGAATATCAAAACTGTATTTATTTCTGGTGTGGTGCTCATGGGTTCTGTTACAACCTTCAATGAAGCTTTTGAGGTCAGGATTGGCATTACATTTCAGCGTTTTATATATGTATAATACACACGAGAGAATGTGCAGTGACTTAATATCTAACATATTTATGCGCGAAACGCTTTGCGTAATAGTGGCTTTAGGCACTGTATGTACTAGCCTTATCTATAACTCCATCACTCTCTGTACAATCACTTGTATGTATGTACCTTACCTAAATAAACATTTTGATTTTTTTATTTTTTTTGAACATATTCAGAGATTTGAGTTGGGGTACCGAGTGATGTCTGGGGTCAGAGTTGGATATTGTCCTAATAGCAGCTTTGTGTTGAGTAATTAGAGGACGTAGATGATTTTGGGTAGTAGAACCCCAAGCACAAATACCATAGTTGAGATATGGATAGATGAGGGAGTAATAGAGAGTCACCAGGGCAGGGCGGGGTACATAATATCTGATCTTAGAAAGAATGCCAACAGTTTTTGAAACTTTTTTTGATATATTTATAATGTGTCCCTGGAAATTCAGCTTGTGGTCAATGAGAACGCCAAGAAATTTGCCATCTAATTTGTTACAAATTTGGGTAATGTTTATTCTGAGATTGATTTGATTAGAGGATTTATTTCTTTTTTTATTATTACGTTACGGTTATTACGTTTCCTGTTGCTGAGGACAGGAAGCTAGTGAAGCTCATCGAGGCGTACTTAGGTCTACTACTGACCTCTTCTAAGAGGCAACCCTCAATAGCTGCCTTACACATACTACTTATGGTATAGTCGTTGCAGTGCAAGATTAGTGTTCTGTTACTTGCTGTTACTATAATTATATACATAAATAATGGAATTGTATTCCATTATTCATGTATAATGGAATAATGGAGTGTAAACGATGTCCTGGCCTCAAGCACTTCCTAGAGAGCTGTAACAGGACCCATGGGCATTACATGGGAACGTATATTTGATATTTCAAGAGTGCGACTTAACCAAGGCAGAAATGCCTTGCAAATTAATGATCTGGGAGTCACACGATCGCTGGTCCAAATCCCCGTTTTCTCCAAATGATTTTCTTATTGATATGTAACGGTTCTATTGTTGCGTAAGGTATGGTGACAATAAACACAAACACTAAGAGAATATATATATATTTGGTCGAGTATACAGAAGTATGCAGGTGATACTTTGGCGAGCAATGGTGTGAGTTGAGCGCACTGAGAGTCGGTACAGTATCTCGCAAGTGTCTGTTCTAGACCACATTTGAAAGTAGACTAGTTATTATTCGTTGTTGTTGTTGATGTTATAGATTCAGCTACTCGGAAGTTCCAAGTAGCACGGGCTATGTTGAGCCCGTAGTGGACTTACCTGGCACAGTGTTTTATGCTGTTATTTTTCGATTGATTGATTGATGAAGATTAAGCCATCAAAAGGTGGCACGGGCATGAATAGCCCGTAAGTGGTGGCCCTTTTGAGCCATTACCAGTATCAAGAGCTGATACTGGAGATCTGTGGAGGTGCGACTGCACCCTACGTGACGGGAGATGTCTCCCGTCAATACGGGAGATGTCTCCTATGTGTTATTATTCGATTGATGGATGAAGATTAAGCCATTCAAAAGGTGGCACGGGCATGAATAGCCCGTAAGTGGTGGCCCTTTGGAGCCATTACCAGCATCATTAGCTGATACTGGGGATCTGTGGAGGTGCGACTGCATCCTACGGAGAGGTCGTGACCTTGTGTTATTATTCGATTGATTGATTGATGAAGATTAAGCCACCCAAAAGGTGGCATGGGCATGAATAGCCCGTAAGTGGTGGCCCTTTTGAGCCATTACCAGTATCAAGAGCTGATACTGGAGATCTGTGGAGGTGCGACTGCCCCGCGTGCGGGAGATGTCTCCCGTGGGGTTATTATTGTTGTTGTTGTTTCAGATTTAGCTACTCAAAACGAAGTGTCCATGTAGCACGGGCTATGGTGAGCCGTGGTTATTATTGTTGTTGTTGTTATAGATTCAGCTAACCGGAACAAGTTCCAAGTTGCACGGGCTATGGTGAGCCCGTAACTTACCTGGCACAGGAGCTGGGCAAGAAGCACGGGCTATGGTTAGCCTCGTGGACAGGAATGTCTCCCGTGGGTTATTATTGAGATTGATTGATTGATAAAGATTAAGCCACCCAAGAGATGGCACGGGCATGAATAGCCCGTAGTGATGGCCCTTTGAGCCTTACCAGTATCAAGGATGATACTGGAATCTGGGAGGCGCAACTGCCCTGCGTGACGGGAGATGACTCCGGACCAAATGGTGACCAAATGATCGTTATTATNACGACGAGTAAGGCGTGTGAAAACGCGCGGTGCCAGATTCAACCCGAAGGGAAGACAACGAAAGCGGTAACCCTGACGCCCCACCACAAAATCTAGCCAGTCCCTGAATACGGATGAACTGGGACGTGCCAATACGCGTCCTTGAGATCCAGGGACACCATCCAAGCGCCTCTCTCCAAGAGAAGACGGACCTGGGACAGAGTAGTCATCCGAAAGGAGGGGCACAAACCCACGGTTCAGAGGACAAGTCCAGAATGAACCGGCGGTCCGCACAGTCCCGTTTCGGAACTGAAAACAGGCGGGAAACCCACCTGAGGGACGCCGTGTTTCTACGACGCCCAAGCGAACCCATCCGAGAGGACCCGACGGAGCGCAGAGAAGAGGCCTGCCCCGCCAGGCCCGAACCCCCCGAAGGAGGAAGAGCCACCCAACACCACCACAGGCCGCGCGACACGACCCGAAAAGCCCACGAATCGTGGGATCAGGCGTGGGCAAACCGGGCGAGCCGCCCCTCATCGCCCCGTCAACGGGGCGAACCGCGAAAGGGCCGACGCGCCTTCCGAGAACCAAGGCGACGAACAGAACGGGTCCCACCCCGTCCAGCAACAGCCAGAACCGAAGGCGCCGCCAGCCCCGAATCTGGCACCAATGGCCTACCTCGACAAAAAGACCCCTGAGCCCTGGCACGACCCTTCTGGGAAGGCCCCCACGAGCCCCCCGGAGCAACAACAACTCCGACATAGGCCGACAACTGACCGAGGCTGCCTGCATATACCGCTCTACAGCAGACTCTGCAAACAGCAACGGGCAAAAGGGCGAGGACAAACGAAGAGCCAGGGCCCAGGCGGAATCCAAGGAGGAAGCCAGCACCGCCTGACGACACGCGAGGCGAGAAGCATAAAACCGCGAGACCGCATCACGCAGGATCGGCGCGAAGAGCTTCAACAAGGCAGACGACGCCCGCACAGCCGAGGGCAGCACACTAGACCCAGCAGCAGCCCCAAGCGCACCCACATCCAACTCGAGCCAATCCGAGGAGAGCTCAAGGAGGGAAAAGAAACGCAGAGCTGAAGCAAGCAGGCCACGAGTCCGCAAATCCTCCGCAATCAGGGCAGCCGAAAGGTAAGGAACCCGCACGTGAAGCTGCATGACACCAACATCCCGCGGAAGGGCAGGAGCGAACAAACAAGCATTCAAATGCTCGAAAGCGCCCCCAGGAAAACCTGCAACGCCAAGGAAACCTCTCGCCACTCAAGCGCACGGGACCGACAGAACGTGTGCCAAGACTCCAACGAAAAGAGAGGGCAGTCTGCCAACCAAGACGACTCCGGAACCTCATAGCAAAACCAGCACGAACCAGGGGATCCGTACACAAAGGAACGAGGATCCATCAGGAAGGCATAATTCGGGTCACGCAAGAGGTAAGCCGCCAAGGCCTCCCACACCTCCGAAACAGAAACATGGTGAGCGGGAAACCTCCGGAGGGATGGAACCGAAGAACCCTCGCGATCACGGAACCGAACCCTGGGAGGGGTGGACACTAAATCCAAATAGTACTCGGAGGGAGCGAAAGAGAACCCCTCTCCTTGTAACACTAAGCCCCGCTCGGAGGGCAAAAAAACCCAGGCGGGGTCCAACGGGCCCCAAGGCCCCCAAACCAACCCCAGGAACCTCACCCTGAGAGTCCGGGGCCGAGCCGTCCTCCTGAGGCCCCACCCCCAAAGAAAAGGTGGGGGCAGCCGAGAAAGCAGGAACAAAGAGGGCCCACTGGCCAGACCCAGAAGCTTCAGCAGAAGGACCAGGCTCGAATGCCTCCGCGCCCACCCCAGAAGGGGAAACTCCCGAGATCGCCCGAGTCTCACAACCAACTAAACCCAGCCCCGGCTCGGAAACCCTCAGACGTTTAGGAGCCGGCAGCAAGGGGGGGGGGGGGAACGAACGAGCAGGAGAAGGGGAAGGACTTGGAGGGGCGGACGGAACCAGTGTCGAAGCGACACCCACCCCCAAGTCCGGGTCCCTATAACCAAAACGGGGCAGTCTCGGGGCATCCGGGGCAGTGACCAACCTAACACGTTGCAGCAACCTAAAGCGAGCATGCAACGCCTCTGCTGCCGTCACCCGTAATTCAGGCGCAGTCGCCTGGGTGAACTGGAGAACGTACAGACAACACACGTCGCACAACTCAGGGTCAAAACAATCACCGACCCAACAGGCAGCATGGCAGAGGCAGAACCAGTGAGTGTCCCCCGGAGACAGGGGGACAGAGCAACCAACAAACTCGCAGGACGCGAGAGGGGACTCAGGGATCACATTCATCGGACCACGTAGCCCCCATGGGGTTTTCCAGGGCCCTTAGCCTTGATAATCACGCTAAGGGAAGCCCAGGCAGGGTACTGCTAACCGGCACCCAAAACTACCAACAAACTGTTATAAGCTGATCCCACGGGACGTGTACACTCACGGGGGCCAAGCGGGGAGCACCACCAAAAGACAAGTGGAGATTTACCCCAAATTAAAAGCGAAGGGGACCAAAAGGCAGATCCCCCCACCTGGTAAAAACAAAAACAAACGAAAAACCCCGCAAGAGGACAACGTACCCAGGCGGAACAGAGCCGGCCGCTGTAATTGGTGAAAACTAGCGCGCAGTACCCTGCGCCCCTGCCAACGTCGAAAACTACCCCCTACCCAGAGACAAACAAGGGCAAGAAGAACGCCAGCTGACTCCAAGGGCAGCCAAGTACCGAGCAATACACGGCACAGCGGAGGTAGATCCCAAGGAGACCCAGGGAAGGTAGCCCTAAGCCCCAAGGGCAGTACTCACAGGGCACCTAGGGAAGATAGCCCTAGGCACATGCAGCCCGAGCACCGTAGAATAATACTCCTGGCCCACACACCACCGGAAGGGACAGCTCACACCACCAGGAACAGAGCTGCAACCGCAAACTGGGGCCAGAGGCACGACCGCACCAGATCGCATCAGCCTGAGAACTGAAGGTTGGGTCGCCGGCGGTGGGGTCTGGGGCTCCCCCTTCCCCCTCCCGGGGAGGGGGGGGTTGCGCAGACGGAGGCGCGACGACATGATGACGTCATGAGGATTACTTTTCGTTTGGGGAGTTCTGTTCGCCTGTTCGGTCTTCGGTCGCAATAGTTTACCAGAATAGGGGTTTGTTTTGGGGCGCCTACCTTTCTGGGTGTCTTTCCCGGTCGATGGCAGAAATAGAATGCTCCCAATAATAAGGGAGGTCTCTATAGGCCATTGCTCCTCGTGCCTCTCTAGAGGAGGCCAGGTTCTGGCTCGTGGTCCCCGGTAGGCAAGAACTCCATGCATTGACTGATGCCAGAAAGTTATACATATCCATTCAGCCTGGATAGCTCCGGGGAGCCGACGGGGCTCCCCCCAGAAAAAAACTAAAACAAAAACCGAACAGAGGTAGAAACTCCCTACAATCACAAGCAAACAAGCAAACATCACACTTTACTGCCGCGCCGATTGTCCGCGCAGCCCTCCCCGCCCCGAGAGGGGGAGGGGAAGGCCCCGGACCTACCGCGCTGGCTGCCAAGCTTCAGTTCATAAGCTAAGCATCAACCAATGCGAAAAAAACGCCGACCAGTGGGAGGGAGGGGTTGCCAGGGAGCCTCCGGGCTCACCTAGAAAATGGCATTTCATTACATTCAACACTGGTTTTCTGTGGGGGAGCCCCTACGGCTCCCTGGAGCTTCATACCCAAAGAGAAGGAAAAGAAAGGGCTAACCCGGGAGGCGGCCGCCACAAACTCCACAACGCGAAGCCGAGACAACAGGTTGCAACCTGCAACCCAAGGCAAGAAGAACGCACAGGAGCAGACGCGCATAAAGAATGGGTGGCCAAGAACCTGTGCGACCCTCAAATCCCTGCGCCCGAAATGAGCCCTAGACGTCACCAACACTGCAGTAAAAGCTGCAAACGTCTGAACATCACGGGTGCAAAGACAGACCGCAGGCTGGAAGACTGAAAAACTCTGCGGACGACCTGGGAGACCCGAACCCTGAAAACAGGGAACGAGGGGAACCGGATCAACCACAGCGCATCCCCAGACACGGTACTCAGGTAACGGCAAAAAGCATAACCGGACAACACAGGACGCACCCCTGGCCAAACCAACAAGCATCAATACCCCAAGAACCCCTCCGGAAAGCAGCCGCCTCGACCGTTGCCAGGACGGAGAAAGGCTGCACACGTACAAATCTACAACCAGTACCAAAGAGCAGAAACCTGAACCGAAGGGGCTACCACAAACTGAGGAGAAGATAATAAGGCACCCTGATCAAGGACCAGGATGGCTCAGGTGACGCATGAGCAGGCCGGAGGTGAAACAAAACACGAGAAAGCGTACGAAACAGGGCAGATGCGAAGTCCACCCCGAACGCAAGCCGGAGCGGCTCCGCCAGCGCCGCACAAAACGAGGCGACAGTAAAAACATCAAATAACTGTAGTCCTGAAAACCGAAGAAAGGATAAGCCAACCCGATGCGAAAGAGACGACAACCTACGAAGAGCAAGAAAAAGTGCATAGAAACACCAGGAACATCATACCATCGCCAAGACGAAGCTCGCAGGTGGGACACCGTCAACAAAGCCACCTGAACACCACAGAGATGGTGATACCCGCGTCAAAAACCAGACGCAAAGAGCCGAGGAGAAGGCCGAACCAGTCATGTACAGGACCGATCCGACCTGCTGAAGAGGCGAAGCCGCGGGAAAACGCCCGGGGTTCGGACACCTATCAAGCAGTGTCTGAAAACAAAGCTGGGCTGGCCACCAAGAAACCATAAGGACTGCTCTCGTGGGATGGGCTGTAACCGAGCCAGAACCCGAAGCAACAGCTGGACCGGGAGAAGAGGAACAGGTTCCCCCCACCTCGACCAGTCCTGCCGAAAAGCAACCGTGAACGCCTCGCAGGTGGGTAAGGGCGCCACATAAAATGGGCGACGCCTAGACCACACCGACTCTAAAACGTCCATGGCCAGGAGTCCATACGTCCGGTATAGCCAACAAAACGAGTCGGCAACGACTGGCCAATCCGCGAACAGAGGAATGAACCGAGACAGCTGTCCGCCAGGACGTAGGACACACCCCGGACATGAACCTCATGGTTAGCCAAACCCTGAGAAGCCAGCAAACGAGCCACTCTAAGGAACCAACCCCAAAGGTCAACACCTAAGAGAAACCCTGTGGTTCCAGCAAGAACCACCAGAGAACAGTCCGAACGGAGCCAAACGGAGCCGAATGGTAGAGCACCTAGTGACCCAAACCCTCCGAAGCGTAAACCAGACAGCCATGAACTCCCAAACCATGCTGTGAGCCCGACGGACGGACAGACTCCACCATCCCCGGCCGACCTGGTAAGCAGTGGTCACAAAGCCCCACCCGAGAGATGACCTGTCCGTGAACACATTGAGCGAAGGCTCGGGGAGATGCCAAGGCACGGAACCCCGAAAACCCCAAGAGGAAGCTGGTGACGCAGCACCAACACAAGATCCCCGGAGGAACGAACCCAACGATTGCAAGAGGCGGAAGGGGAGTCTCCGAAGGAACCAAACAGACACCGAAGCCAAACCCGACCCCGCGGGCAGACCAGCACGTCGAAGTTCAGACTCCTGCTCAACTGCTCAAGCAACCACTGAGTAACCCGGGACCCCCTCAGGAACAGCCAAAGGCGGGACCACAGCCGCAGTAACACTTCTGGAGGGAAAGACAAGGAGTGGCCCAATAGCACCAAACAAGGCCCAGGTCCGAACCCGGTACGAAAACAGATGGAATGGCCTCCAGATCACCAGGAAACCAAACCCGGCAATCTGGAAAGAACCACACCCCTGGCGAGCAGACAAGCGGACTGACTGGGAGCCCACACCAGCCAGTCGTCGAGGTAGGCCAGACACCGAATCTCAAGCAGACTCAGACAGGACACTAAGACCCGGTAAAGATGCAAAAATACACCAAGTGCCAATTACAAAATAGGGAAGGCAACAAAAAGCAGCAAGCCTGAAGCCCCACCATCAACTGCGCCAGTCCCGGAAAACTGGAGAGGAACATGCCAAGAAGTGACCTAGAGGTCCGGGACCACCATCCAGGCACCCAGCCCCAACAGAAGCCGGACAGGAGACAACAGTCCTCCGGGGAGGGCACAGAATCCAGGGCGCAGACTGAAGAAGTCCAGAAGAACCGCAGATGCGAAAGGCCCATGACTGTAAAGAGCAGACTGGAACCCCAGAAGGATGGGGCGGATCGATCACGTCCAACGCACCCACTAAGATGACATGACGAAGCGCAGGGGAAGAAGCCCACCCCGCCAGCTCTGAACCCCCCCCCCCCAAAAGGAGGGGTTCAACAGAAGCCGTCCACCGGCAGCAACATAGAGGACACGGCAAACCTCCAGTCAGATGTAGATCAGGTCTTTCTATGGGCTACAGAAAATAATATGGTGTTTAACGAAGATAAGTTCCAGCTCATGCGCTATGGAAAAAATGAAAATATAAAAACGGAAACCACATACAAAACTCAGACAAATCATAACATAGCACGAAAAGGCAATGTAAAGGATTTGGGTGTACTCATGTCGGAAGACCTTACCTTTAAAGAACACACTAAAGTGGCCGTCACAACTGTATGAAAAATGACAGGTTGGATAACAAGAACTTTTCACACTAGAGATGCTATACCGATGATGATACTTTTCAAAACGCTTGTGCTCTCTAGAGTGGAGTACTGCTGCACAATGACAGCCCCTTTCAAAGCTAGAGAAATTGCTGACCTGGAGAGCGTGCAGAGATCCTTTACTGCTAGAATCCACTCGGTAAAACTTCTAAACTATTGGGACCGACTAAAGAGCCTAAATCTGTACTCCCTTGATCGCAGGCGGGAGAGATACATAATAATTTACACATGGAAAATATTAGAGGGGCTGGTCCCAAACCTGCACACAGAAATAACATCACATGAGACCAGAAGACATGGCAGGATGTGCAGAATACCCCCGTTGAAAAACAGAGGTGCAACTGGTACTCTGAGAGAGAACTCTATCAACATCAGGGGCCCGTGTCTGTTCAACACGCTCTCGCTACACATAAGGGGCATAACTGGCAAACCCCTCACAGTGTTGAAGAGAGAACTGGATAAGCACCTCCAAAGGATACCTGATCAACCAGGCTGTGACTCATACGTCAGGCTGCGAGCAGCCGCGTCCAACAGCCTGGTTGATCAGTCCAACAACCAGGAGGCCTGGTCGATGACCGGGCCACGGGGACGCTAAGCCCCGGAAGCACCTCAAGGTAACCTCAAGGTAAGGCAACCAACGCCACCAGAGGCCGGAAGATAACCAAAAGCGCCCACAAACAGCGGGACCATGCGAGAGTCAACAGAGCAAGCTGCTCCCCCAGCGCCCCGTCAACAGAGAAGGGAACAGAGCCCCTTCCGAAAGAAATGTACACACACACATATACACATTATGTATATACACATACATAAACATAGACACATACACACAAGGGATGTTACACATACGTGCGTATACACATGTGCACACACACACAGCATACACATGCATACACACACACATATATACACTTTAAAAGAAAAGTACAAGTCGCCGACCAGTGGGCAGAGAGCACCACGCCGGCCTGGCAAAGAAGGCACAAAACTGCATCAAAAGGCCCACCTCGACAACAAAACCTCAAAGTCCCAGCACGACCACATGTGCCAAGACCCAAAAACATCAGTCTGCAAGCCAGGAAGACCCCGGAACTCCAGAAGGCAGAACCCGGGTCACACGAGGAAACAAAGCCCCCTGAACCCACAAAGGGGGCCGAAGAGGAAGAAACCTCCGGAACAAAACCAACGAACCCAAAGGAACCCAGAATCAAACCAGGGGGAGCCCAAACCACCACAATTACCGGCGGAGAACATCACAGAAAGGGAAAGCACAGCCCCCAGACAGAACCCCCAGGGAAACGGTCATAACAGACCGAAAACTGAAGGACAAGGTGTGGGAGCAAGCATAACAGCCATAGACACTGAGCCCAAACCCAAGGGCCCAGACCCAAAACAGACAAAAAGGGAAATCTGGGGTAAAATCAACACCCAAAACCGTTCCCAGAGGAACAGGAAACGGGCAGAAAACCCCAGAAAAGCAAAGAAACGACAACAGGAGAAGAAAACCCTTGAAAAAAAAAGTGAAAACTCATCCAAGAAGCTCGCTCGCACACCCAGACGCATATAAACAACCCACAACGCCGCCCTGGTGGCCACGCGGGGAAACAGGCAGACGAAAATGGCCGCCAGCAGGGGCTGTGACTCACGCTAAAGATATAAAAAACACGCCAGCAAAAGTGGTAAGCAAGCAGACTGGATGGGCGAAAAACTCCGCCCAAAAGCAGAAAACCCAGGCAGCGGCAAACCGCCCCAGAACTGCTAGCAGGCATCCCCCCACGCCCGGGAACCAACAACAGAGGCCCCGGGGCAGAGCCGTTCTCCAAGCCCTCCGTCCTTAACCCCTTAACTGCGTTGCCTCCAAATATGACACCCCCGTGGTGCGCAGGAAATAAATTCTATGGAAAAAATTATTTTTTCTTTTTAAAGTGTCAAAAACCCTTCCCTCAGTATGGGTATGTAAAAAAAAAAGTCGAAATTGTACTTACTTTGGCTGCTATGGGGTCCGTAAGTTGGGGCGTGACGTCATGATTCCCTGTGCGCCCGTGCCGTAAGCTCCCGGGGCGTGTGGGGTGCTCGGGGCGGGGCGCGCGAGTTGCCGCGAATATATTTTTGTTCATTTTTTGCGCACCTTTCCAAATACATTTTCATTGTTTTTACGTGCCAATTCAATGTATAATGAACACATACACTCTATTATCGCAGTACAACATCCGTACTGTCCATAGACACTGTGTTACGTGCATCGCAAACAACTTCACTTATCCTGCACAATTTCCAATGTATCATGCCTAATATATTTATATTTACACTTTATATACACACTGTACAGTATCACACACTATATATACACACCATAAACACACTCAGTACTCTGCGAGTGTGTGATATGCTGCGAAACAGCCAACGGGGCAGAGTGGCACCCTGCACTCCACGCACCAGGTGCTGATGCATCTTCGTTTTTGTTCTCTGCGGCTAGTGTTCCTGCATACTATACAAGCACGTTTACCCTTCTCCCGTGATGCTGTGCCTGGCATATACTCGAGCATATGTACTCCGAAGTTCTCATTACCCCTCAATCTGTCTGGAGCTGCATGTGGCATTGTTGTTTGCACTCTGCGCGGTACAACAGAACCCTCCTTGCCATACTTTACTAGCAGCTGTGACACAACACCAGCACTGAATGTACGTATAGACGGTCTCCTGCCAGATTTTACTAGGTACATATTGAAGCAGTTGAGCACTGCAACATCCATGAGGTGGAAGAAGAACTTTTTCGTCCACTTCACAGACTTGCGCACGCACTCCACTCCACCAAGCATCATGTCACACTTATCGACGAGGCACATGTTCACGTTATAGTCTATGACACAGTCTGGATTATACACGGTGTTGCGTGTCTGAAAGTGGACTTTCCCACTGTCCAACATGGCACCGGTGTGAATCGTAGTCAGCATATTCACCTCGCGTCTGTCCTTCCACCGCACTGACAGCGTATTGTCACACTTGCGCAGCTGGCACTCATCCACGGCTATAGCTATACCGAACACTGGCATTTCCTTCCTGTGGCCCTTCACAGTGCCACATACGCCGGTGTTGTGGGCAAGGTATCTGGTCAACAAGGGGCTGGTGTAATAGTTGTTGGTGAACAGTACATGCCCCTTGTTCAGCAACGGTTCCATCAGGGTTTTTACGACACTGCCAGAGAACCCGTGTTCATCTTGAGCTGGTATGTCGACGTCTGTACCAGAATATAATATGTCCAAGACGATACCAGTCTCACAGTCGCACAGCACAAAAAACTTCAGTCCAAATCGGTGCCGCTTTGATGGGATGTACTGCTTGAATGCCAGTCGCCCCTTGAACAGTACAAGCGACTCATCAATAACCACATTCTGTCCAGGTACAAAATAATCCCTGAACTTCCCTCTCATGTCACTGAACATCTTCCGTACTTTCCACAGTCTGTCGTGTCTGTAATCCCTGAACTTCCCTCTCATGTCACTGAACATCTTCCGTACTTTCCACAGTCTGTCGTGTCTGTCCTTATTTGCATTATTCTCGAAATGCAGGCACCTGAGAATCAAGAGAAACCTATCACGCGACATGTACCGGTTGAACACGGGCGATGGAACAAGGCTGTCTTTGCTCCAATAATCCTGGATGACAGCTTTCTCAGAGTGCTTCGTCATCATACAGAGTGCCAGAAACACGTACATTTCGTCGATTGTCGTGTCCTTCCATCGTGTGAGGCGTGAGGCAGGTAAAATGCCGTCGTCTATGAGGCTGTGAGCGAACCTGTTTGTCTCAGTCACAAGATGCGTCATGAATACATTGTCAAAATAAGGCTGAAAATATTCCATGTCTGCCATATCATCACCAGTATATGGGAATAATGGTGTAACACCAAAATCGCTATCATCAAATGTTGGTATTTGAGGGACAAATGTGGTGCAATCCTCCCACACAAGTACACCAGGGGGTTTGTTGTTGGCGCCAACACCACGGCCAACACCACCAAGAGCAAGAGCACCAAAACTACGGCTACGTCGTCTGCTGCTGCTGCTGGAGCTGCGTGAGGGTATGCTAGGCGCTGAGGCAGATTTACGTACTGTAGGCCACGAATAAATGATGTTGAGGGGCCACTGTCGTTGTTGTCCACATGCTGTGAGGCACGCCGCCGCCTGCCACGGCGTGTTGCTGAGGCAGCAAAACCCCGCCTGGTAACACCACCGCTGCTCGTACTCGGGTCGTCCACACTACTCGTATCGGAGCCAATGTCACTGAAGCCCGAGAAAGATTCGTCACATGTACTATCACTGAATAAACTACTAGCGTCTGGGGACATACATGATGGTGGTGATGATAACGGTGATGACCCAGGGCAGCGAGGCAGGCCTGGCGAAGCACGTGTACCATACACACTCGCCGCATCTTCAAATTCCGTCTCCTCCTCACTCGTATCAGATCTCTGAGTAAGGTCTTTCTCTGGATCATAGTCTAGGTCATCACCCAGAGCACCGTCATCATACAAAATATCCTGTATTTCCTCCTCAGAGAGTCTTTTTCCATGACTGCAGGTCACTGTGGAACGGGAGCTTGTAGAGGATGCGTCAGACATGGTTGCTGCTGTGAAACTGAGGCTCCCCACGGCCACAGGGCATGCTGGGATTTTTGTTTAAGATGGCGGACGATCACTGGGGCCCCCACCCACCCATACCATACCCGCGTCACCACGCGCCAGTTTTGAATGGAACGTGAAAAATAAAAATACCCGGAGGTGCGTTGCGCAAACCAGACGCAAGCCTGCAGGCGCGTTGCGCAGTTTAAGGGTTAAAGAAAAGCAAGAGTCCATGGGAAAGGCAGCAAGAAAGGGCCGCTGGTAAGACCCAGAAGCTTTGGCAGGAGGAACAGGCTCGAAAACCTCCGTCCCCCAACCCGAACGGGGCAGCCCCCGAAAACCGCCCGAGTCTCGGCCCCAACTAAACCCCGCCCCGACCCCGAAACCCGCAGACGGTCTGGAGCCGGGAACAGGGAGGGAAAGGGGCGAACAGCACCTAACCAAAACAGGGTGGCCTTGAGGCATCTGAGTGGGAAACCAACCTAGCATGTTGCAGCAACCTAACTAGCTTGCAACACGGATGCCGCCTGTACTCTGAACAGTAATAACATCAGGAGAGTACTGGAGAACAAGCAGAGAATCTCTCTCGCAAGACTCTGGGTCAAGGTGTCAGTGACCCAACAGGCAGCATGACCGAGGTAAAAGTGGCGACTTTCACCCGGAGACAAGGGCACAGCAACCAACGATCCCGTACAAGACGGGTTGGAACCCGGAAGACACATTCAATGGTCCCCCGAGCCCAGACAGGGGTTTCCAGGACCCGTAGGCTGAGTGCTATGGGAAGCCCGGGCAAGGTGTTGCTAACCAGTTAAGAAACCCAAACATAACAAGAGGGTAAAGGATAGCACTGAAAACCCCTGCGACGTGTACAATCACAGGGGCCTAGCAGAGGGCCGCCAAACACTACCAGTGGAACTATAGCCACACTAGGCAAGACCCCCACCATACATGAAAATAAAAACAAGAAAAACCCCACAAAAGTACACTGTCTCCAGAGGCAACAGGAACCGGCCGCCGCTTAGGTGGCAGGCTGTGCAACACCTTGACGCCCTAACCAGCACAATACCAATCCCTACCCAGGGCCAAACAAGGGCCCCCAGCCCCAGCTGGCCCCAAGGGCGAGGCAAATGCTGAGCAGCAAGAACCTCTACGGGAATGGTTCCCAAACGCCCCAGGGAAGATAACCCTGTTACGCAAGGGCAGTACTCACAGGGCGCTTAGGGAAGTCAGCCATTAAGCGCATGCAGCCCTGGCACTGATGAGGTACTCCTGGCCACCGCACAACACAACACACGGCAGTGAACAAGGCAAACAAGGCAAACACCGCCTAGGAAACTGAAGCCAGAGAAGCGTCTATCCCGGTTGACATTAGCTTACGAACTGAAGCTTGGCAGCCGGCACGGTAGGTCCGGGGCTCCCCCCCTCCCCCTCTCGGGGCGGGGAGGGCTGCGCGGACAATCGGCCCGGCAGTAAAGTGTGATGTTTGCTTGTTTCCTTGTGATTGTAGGGAGTTTCTACCTTTGTTCGGTTTTTGTTTTAGTTTTTTTTTTTACCATGTGGGGTTTGTTTTGTTATGCCTACCTTTCTGGGTGCCTAACCCCGGTCGATGGCAGATAAGGAAAACCCCAACCACAAAGAGGTTTTCCAGGGCCATTGCTCCCTGAAACCTCTCTGAAGGGGCCAGGTTCTGGCGCTGGTCCCTGGTAGGTCTGAACTCCTTAGCTAATGTCCCGCTCTAATATAACATACATTAGCCCGATAAGCTCCAGGGAGCCGTAGGGGCTCCCCACAGAAAACCAGCATTAAATGTAATGAAACCGCATTTTCTGGGAAGCTCCAGAGAATCCTTGAAGCTATCCAAACTGATATATGCTATATTAATTTGGGATCATCAGTCACAGGAGTTCTTATGCCTACTGGGAAACACAAGCCAGAACTTGGCCCCCCTTCAGAGAGGCGCAGGGAGCAATGGCCCACGGGCACTTTACACTTAAAGTATGTCATAATTGCCGTCGACCGAGGAAGCACCCAGAAAAATAGTTGAAACAAAACAGACCACAATCTGGTGAAAACTGCAACCTACTTCCACACATAGCAGAAGAATTCCCCCAGAAAGAAAAACAACCAACACTTCATTCAACTAGCACCTCATGCTCGGTAGCACTAACCCCTCCACCTTACTGGGCAGGGAGGGGAAAAAGATGTCCCCACTAGGATGACTTTCTAGTGGAAAGAGGCTTTCTAGAGGCTCTCCAGTGAGCCTCCAGGTCTTATCCAGAAAATGGTATTTCATTACATTCAATGCTGGTTTTTTATTTGTATTGGGTAGTTAGCTTCAGGAAATCAATGGGGCTCCTCACAGAAAACCAGGGTTGAATGTAGTAAAACACAATTTTCTAGACAAGCCCCGGGAGCTCCCTGACACCCTCTCTCCCACCGGTCTTCATCTTTCAAGAACTGGAGTGTTGGGCTGCCGGCTCACCTGAGCCGGCTCCCCCTCCCCCTCCCCCTTTTCAGGGGAGGTATACGCTAATGAGCGAGAGTACTAGTTGAGTGCAGGGTTGCTAGTTTCTTTGCTCTCTGTGGTTGTAAATCACAATTTTACCGGCTAGTTGTGTGTCTTGGTTCGCCTATCTGGGTTGCCCAACCCCAGTCGATAGCAGAATATGACATCCTTTAAATGTAAAGTGCTCATATGCCTTTGCTCCCTGCACCTCTCTGAGGGGGGCCAAGTTCTGGCTCGTGGTCTCCGGTAGGCATAAGAACTCCTGTGACTGATGACCCAAACTAATAAAGCACTATATCAGTTTGGATAGCTTCAGGGAGCTGATGGGGCTCCCCCAGAAAATCTCTGGCCATCCCAGGCAAATCCAAGTGAAAACAAGCGAGGTGGTAATTTAGACAATAGCCACACTTTAAGGGTTGCACACATAAGCTTGAAACTTAGCAGTCATGATGTAAGAAAATTGCCAAGACAACAGTACAAACAAGATCGAAGCCACCACACACTAGCCTGAACACAACTGAGGGTGGTATTGATCTTAAACCCAATGAACGAAAAACTGGAGGCAGAAGGAGTGTTTATTGGGTTATAGCACTGCATATAACATCCCATCTGACTGGACAACGCAGGGATTTGCCTGTCTCTGACCTGGGTCACCATGGTTAACAACAGTGGGTTATACACAACTGGTTGTACCCAGTAACAGGTTACAAGACTCAGCTCAGCCATGACAGATATAGGCATGTCCTTGGGAGGGTGAGGGGCCATGGCTAAAATTGTTACCTGGTTGATACCTGGTTGATGGGGTTCTGGGAGTTCTTCTACACCCCAAGCCCGACCTGTGAGAGTTGATCCACCAGGCTGTTGCTTGGAGCGGCCCGCAGGCCCACACACTCACCACAGCCCGGTTGGTCCGGAACGTCTTTTAGAAAGCAGTCTAGTTTTCTCTTGAAGATGTCCACGGTTGTTCCGGCAACATTTCTTATAGTCGCTGGGAGGACGTTGAACAGCCGCGGACCTCTGATGTTTATACAGTGCTCTCTGATTGTTAACCGACTCTGAACCATGTCTAGCTCAAAGAGAAACAAGGGTGGGGGAAATGTGTGTCCAACAAATACAAACACAGGCATGAAGAACTTAGGAAAGGCCAAACCTAGGGATAGTGAGAAAGGGAAAGGTAGGGGGTTACACAAAGAGCTTGCCTCTACACGCAGCTCAGTGTCCATACCTTGAGGTTACCTTGAGGTGCTTCCAGGGCTTAGCGTCCCCGCGGCCCGGTCGTCGACCAGGCCTCCTGCTTGCTGCACTGATCAACCAGGCTGTTAGACGCGGCTGCTCGCAGCCTGACGTATGAGTCACAGCCTAGTTGATCAGGTATCCTTTAGAGGTGCTTATCCAGTTCTCTCTTGAACACTGTGAGGGGTCGACCAGTTATGCCCCTTATGTGTAGTGGAAGCGTGTTGAACAGTCTCGGGCCTCTGATGTTGATAGAGTTCTCTCTCAGAGCACCTGTTGCACCTCTGCTTTTCAACGGGGGTATTCTGCACATCCTGCCATGTCTTCTGGTCTCATGTGATGTTATTTCTGTGTGCAGGTTTGGGACCAGCCCCTCAATTATTTTCCACATGTAAATTATTATGTATCTCTCCCACCTGTGCTCAAGGGAGAACAGATTTAGGCTCTTTAGTCGGTCCCAGTAATTTAGATGTTTTACTGAGTGGATTCTAGCAGTAAAGGATCTCTGCACGCTCTCCAGGTCAGCAATTTCTCTAGCTTTGAAAGGGGCTGTCATTGTGCAGCAGTACTCCACTCTAGAGAGCACAAGTGTTTTCAAAAGTATCATTATCGGTATAGCATCTCTAGTGTGAAAAGTTCTTGTTACCCAACCTGTCATTTTTCTTGCAGTTGTGACGGCTACTTTATTGTGTTCTTTAAAGGTAAGGTCTTCCGACATGAGTACACCCAGATCCTTTACATTGCCTTTTCGTGCTATGTTATGATTTGCCTGAGTTTTGTATGTGGTTTCCGTTTTTATATTTTCAATTTTTCCGTAGCGCATGAATGCCAAAGGGAACAAGACTGTAGTGAGAACCTCAAGAGAAAGAACTCACAGTTGCAGCACAACCTGAACTGGAACATACAATGTAACTGGGCAATCGACTAGTTAAGTCACGAGACACAAAATAAGCTTGTAATACACAAGAAGTGCTTCAAGGGTTCATACTACCATAATAAGCACAAAACATGAGCACATTGAACATGAAACCAAGGTTTCTCATAATGAAAACATTGTACGTTACTGAATTCAGTCTCAAGCCTTTCCCAAATCATCACAAGGATGAATCTGGAGTAATATGATGAGGTGGGGACTGCTATATGGTGGCAGGTGGGAGAAGCAGCTAGGTGGGAAACTGGCAATGTGAGGTAAGAGTGATATTTGATGGTCCCTGTGATGCAAGAAGGGTCTGGAAAGGATTTTTAAGTGTTTGTAGGTGAACCTTTGTGATCACTACTCTGGGCTAAATTGAGCTTTTCCCCAGTGACTTCCTAACACCATCAAAACCTAATGAGTGTAATTGAAAAGATCCAATTATATGCTTCTTTCCTGACTATCAAGATCCTGAATTCAATAATTTTGCCTTGGAGGTCATCTAAGTAGAATAGTTCAGAAAAAGATTCAATCATTAAATAATAATAGTAATTATAAGCTTTTTATAGAAAAATACAATTACGTATAAACTTCAAATCTTCATTATACAAGACAAGTCCCTGTATAAACCTGAAGAACAATGAAGTGGAAATACAGCTGAATGGTGGCTTAGAATACGTTTAACCTTTGTTAATGTCTAGATTAAAAAATTGAAGGGAGAAAACACTTCATATAAATACTTAACTAAATCCAGATACTAACTTTGTGGCTTAGCAGCCATAGCTATTAGGCGAGCAGCTCGAGATACTGGGGACGTTACGGGGTTGAGAGGCGGCCCAGCACTTCCTTCCTCACTATTATATAGCACCTTATTCTCCAGCCAGCCAATTCTAAAGAAAAAAAACAGCGTTGAATGTAATGAAACGCCATTTTCTGGGTGAGTCCCGTCGGCTCCCAGGAGCTATCCCAGGCTGATATGCTAATGTCAGACTTTGGCATCAGTCATGTGTATGGAGTTCTTAGGCCTACCGGGAACCATGGCCAGAACCGGGCCCCCTCAGAGAGGCAAGGGGAGCAATGGCCTATAGAAGCCCCCGTGTGGTTGGAAGCATTCTATGTCTGCCATCGACCGGGACAGGCACCCAGAAAGGTAAGCGCCCCAAAACAAACCCCTATTCTGGTTAAAATTGCTACCAAAAGCCGAACTAGTGGATAGAACTCCCCAAAGAAAAACGAGCAAACTAGTGTGACGTCACACGCTGCCGGGCCGCTGTCTGCGCAGCTCCCCCCTCCCCGGGAGGGGGAAGGGGGAGCCCCAGACCCTCCGCGCCGGCTACCCACACCTCAGTTCTTGAGGCTGGATGTCAAAAACGCGAAAAAAACGCCGACCGGGAGGGAGGGAGGATGCCGGGGAGCCTCCGGGACTCACCCAGAAAATGGCGTTTCATTACATTCAACGCTGGTTTTCTGGGGGAGCCCCGTCGGCTTCCCGGAGCTAACTACCCACAGACGAAAAAAAGAGGGACTACCCGGGAGGCGGTCGTCGCTCACTCCTCACTCGAAGCCGAGACAACTGGCTGCAACCGCCGACCCAAAGCAACACAGGCCCGCCGGGGCCCAGGAAACTTGACAAGGTAACGAGCAGCCGGGACACTGTTCGACGCCAAAAACCCCGCGCCCGAAGATCAGACCAAGACATATTCCCAAAGACGGCAGCAAGCGCCGCGAACTTCCGAACGTCATGGGCACGGGGCACACCCGTCCTCGCAAATTTAATAGTCAATATTGACTTATAGTTGTGTGCATAGGTGACATACTTAACATAAAGTTCCCTTGAAAATCTTCATAGAAAACAACCGACCTTACCAACCTTGTTAGGATATTAAAATAAGCATCTTATTGCTTCGTAATTACAATTGTTACTTAAAACCTATTATAGGGTATAGGGAGGTAATCGTTGTAATTACGAAGCAAATACGATGCTTGTCTTAACTACTAACAAGGTTAGGTAAGGTCGGTCGTTTTCTATGAAGATTTTCAAGGAAACAACTATTATGGAAGTATGTCCACCTATGCACATATTAATAAGTCAATATGACTTATTAAATTGCGAGACGGGTTGCACGGGGATAGACCGCAGGCTGGCTGGACTTAATAACCCTGCGGACGACCTGAGAGACCCGCACCCGTGAACAGGGACGAAGGGAAACGGATCAACCCAGAGCGCGTCCACGGACACAGAAGCCGTGGCGCGCAAATAACGGCGAAGCGCCGCAACCGGACACAAAACATGATGCACCCCCGCCTGACCAACCAAGCATCAACCACCCACGGACCCCTCCGGAATGCAGCAGTCTCATTCTTTGCCAGAAAAGAAGGAGACGGCTGCAAGCGAACAAAACTACCACCACGACCACCAAAAGAGCAGAAGCCCCTGCGCGGAGGAGAGCATGAAGCTCCCCGACCCGACCCCCAGAGGCCAAAGCCAACAAGAAAAGAGCCTTGGAAAAACAATCCTGGACCGAAGGGGCCACAACAAAACGAGGAGACGAAAGGAAAGCGAGCACCCTGTCCAAAGACCAGGACGGCTCAGGCGGCGCATGAGCAGGCCGGAGGTGAAACAAAGCACGAGACAGCTTGCGAAACGGCGCAGACGTGACATCGATACCGAAAGCAAGCTGAAGCGGCTCCGCCAGCGCCGCACGATAGGAGGCGACAGTGTTAGGCATAAGATGACGGTCCTGAAACAACCACGAGAGGAAGGACAAGACCACCCGAACAGACAAGGAATGAACACGACGAAGACGCAAAAAGAAAGAGAAGGACCGCCAGGAAACTTCATACTGCCGCCGAGATGAAGCCCGCAGGTGAGACACCAACAAGGAGGCCACCTGATCACCATAGAGATGATGATAAACTAGAGTAAAAAATACCATACGCGAAGACTCGAGGAGAAGATCGAACCAGCCACGTGACGCACCGGCCCGATCTGCTGAAAGAGGCGGAGCCGCGGAAAAACCCTCGGGTTCGGACACCGAGCAACTAGCACCGGAAACCAAGGCTGGGCCGGCCACCAAGGGGCCAGAAGGACAACTCTCCCCTGGTAAGTCTCTAAGCGAGTCAGGACCTGGAGCAACAGCTGAACCGGGGGAAAGAGGTACAGGAACCTCCACTCGACAGTCGAGCCAAAGGCGTCGACCCCGACGGCCTCGCGATCGGGGAAGGGCGCCGCATACACGGGAAGACGCCGCGACCACGCCGACGCGAGAGGTCCACCTCGGGACGCCCGAACGTCTGGCAAAGCCAGCGGAAGGACTCGTCGTCGACCGTCCACTCCGTGGAGAGGGGAACGAAGCGAGACAGGGCGTCCGCCAAGACGTTGGACACGCCCGTACGTGAACAGCCAGGAGAGCCAAACCCCGAGAACTCAGCAGACGAGTCACCCGAAGCGACCAACCCCAAAGAGACAAGGACCGCATCGAACCCCCGCGGTTCAGGCAATGAACCACGGAGAGCAGTCCGAATGGAGCCGGATCGTTGATCCGCGGGCCACCCGAACCCTCCGAAGAGCAAACCACACCGCCGCGAACTCCCGCACCGTGCTGTGAGCTCGAAGGAAGGACGGACCCCAACGCCCCTGGCCGGCCTGGTGAGCACTGGTCACAAAACCCCAGCCTAGAGACGACGCATCCGTGTACAATCGAGCGAGGGCTCGGGTAGGCGCCATGGCACCGAACCCGAAAAACCCGAAGAGGAAGCCGTGACGCAGCAACCGACGCAAGGCCCGGGGGTCGAACCTTGCGATCGCGAGAGAGGCGGAAGGGGTGACCCCGAAGGAACCAGAACAGCCGACGAAGCCAAACCCGACCCGGCGGGGTAGACCAGCATCGCGAAGTTCAGGCTCCCGCACAGCCCCTCGAGCAACCGCCGGGTGACCCGAGGGCCCACCAGAAACAGACGAAGGCGGGACCGCAGCCGCTGGAGAGACTCCGGAGGGAGAGACAAGGAGGAGGTGCGAGAGTCCCAAACGAGGCCCAGCCAAGTCCGAACCTGAGATGGAACCAGATGGGACTTCCTCCAGTTCACCAAGAACCCGAACCCGGCGAGCGGGAAAGAACCAAATCCCTGGCTAGCAAGCAAGCGGACCGGCTGGGAGCCCAAACCAGCCAGTCGTCGAGGTAGGCCAACACCGAAACTCCTAGGAGACGCAACCGAGCCACGACTACCGTGTAAGGGCGTGAACACGCGAGGTGCCAGGTTCAACCCGAACGGGAGACAACGAAAGCGGTAACTCTGACGCCCCACCACAAAACCGAGCCAGTCCTGAACCGCGGATGAATCGGGACATGCCAATAAGCGTCCCGGAGGTCCAGGGACACCATCCAAGCGCCCGGCTCCAAAAGGAGCCGAACCTGAGACAGCGTAGTCATCCGGAAGGAGGGGCAATGAACCCAGGGGTTCAGACGGGACAAGTCCAGAATGAACCTCAGGTCCGCGCAGTCCCGTTTCGGAACCGGAAACAGACGGGAAACCCATCTGAGGGACGACGTCGTTTCGACGACGCCCAAACGTACCCACTCAAGACGACGCGACGGAGCGCAGGGGAAGAAACTTGCCCTGCCAGCCCCGACCCCCCCAAAGGGGGAGGGGCCACCCAACGCCACCGCAGACTGCAAGACACGACCTGAAAGGCCACGAATCGTGGGACCAGGCGCGGGCGAACAGCGCAAGCCGCCCCCTCGCCCCGGTCAACGGGGCAAACCGCGAAAGGGCCGGCGACCCTTACGAGACCCAGAACCCCGCACAGAGCGAACACCGCGCGACCAGACGAGGGCGGGTCCGCAGCAGGAGCCGAACCCGAACCTGACACAGAGGCCTACCACGACGAGAGGAACCCCGAGCTCTGGCACGACCCTTCGGGAAGACCCACCCCGGGACCCCCGGAAGACCAACAAGTCCGACATCGGACGACAAGCCGCCGACGCAGCCTGAATAAACTGCGCCACGGCCGACTCCGCAAAGAAGAGGGACAAAAGGGGGAAGAACGCCTAAGAGCCAGAGCCCAAGCAGATTCCACGGAGGAACCCAGCACCGCTGCCGACACGCGAGACGGGAAGCATAAAACAGGGAAACCGCATCCCGCAAAATCGGCGTGAACAGCTTCAACAAGGCAGCGAACGAGCGCGCAGCCGAGGACAAGGCGCCGGACCCTGGGACGGACCCAAGCGTCCTCACATCCTCCACGAGCCAATCCGAGGACAGCTCCAGGATGGAAAAGAACCGCAAGGCCGAAGCCAAAAGGCCCCGGGCGCGCAAGTCCTCCGCAACAAGCGCCGCCGAAAGGACGGGAACTGCACATGGAGCTGAATAACGCCCACATCGCGGGGGAGGGCAGGGGCAAACAAGCACTCATTCAGGTACTCAAGCTCGCCCCCCAGGAAAACCTGAATCACCGTGGAAGCTTCCCGCCACTCCAACGTGCGGGAACGACAGAAGGAATGCCAGGAATCCAAAACAAGCAAGGGCAGGCTGCTAGCAGGAAGACTCCGGAACCTCGTAACGGAGCCAGAAAGGGAACGAAGTCCCAAACCTGAACTCAGAAGGATCCAGTTCCGAGGCATAATCGGGTCCCGCAGGAGGTAAGCTGCAAAGGCCGCTCGCACCTCACCAGGTTGGATGCGATAAGCCGAAAACCTCCGGAAAGACG
This sequence comes from Procambarus virginalis, assembly GCA_020271785.1. Classification (NCBI taxonomy): domain Eukaryota; kingdom Metazoa; phylum Arthropoda; class Malacostraca; order Decapoda; family Cambaridae; genus Procambarus; species Procambarus virginalis. Next base: position 4,065,723 of record WNGS01166011.1, on the reverse strand, counting down.
GAACCGACGAACCCGGGGGGAACACGGAACCGAACCCGGGGAGGGGCCGACACCAAATCCAACTGTACGCAGAGGGGGGAAAAGAGAACCCCACTCCTTGTAACAATAAGCCCCGCTCAGAGGGAAGAAAAAACCAGGGGGGTCCAGCGGAGCCAAGGCCCCAAGTCACCCCTCCCAGCCTCGAGGTCCAACACCACAGGACCGAGGCCGAGTCCTCTCCCCAGCCCCGACCCCACAAGACAAGGACGGAGCAGCGGAACAGCTGAAGGAAGGGAGGCCACTGGTCAGACCCCGAAGCTTCGGCCGGGAGACAAGACTCGAATGCCTCTGCCGCTCCCCCGAAGGGGCACCCCCCGAAGCTGCCCGAGTCTCAAGATCAAGTAACCCCTGCTCCAACCCCGAAACCCTCAGACGTTTCGGGGCTGGAAGCAAGGGGGGGGGGGGACCAGAATGAGCAGTAGGGGAAGGACGAGGAGGCGCGGACTGAACCAGGATCGAAGCGACCCCCACCCCAAGTCCAGGTCACGAAAAGCAAAGCGGGCAGCCCCGGGGCATCCGGGTGAGCAACCAACCTAGCGCGTTGCAACAGACGAAACCTAGACTGCAACGCACGCGCCGCCTGTACCCGAAGAGCAATCATCAGAGGATTGGGTAAATTGAGTCACAAGCAAGCAGCACACTCACAGACAACATAAAGGTATAGTGCTTAA
>WNGS01166011.1:4045059-4064013 GCA_020271785.1 Procambarus virginalis | reverse complement strand
TTCCTCGTAGCTCTTGTCCTTCAGTTTCTGGAGCCATTTAGTTGCATGTCTTCACACCTTTTAGTATTTCACCATCCATTTATTTAAAAGCAATTCTGAAATTGGAAAGTGTAGCATAGGCTACTCGCACAATGTTCTTATGTGGTTCTCAGGTGATAGATTTTCTATCTAGAACCACCCCTAGATCTCTTTATTTATCAGAATTCTTAATGATTCTCACATAATTTGTAGATTGTGGGGGGTCTATGTTCTCCTATTCCACATTCCATGTCATTTATTCTCATAAATTCCATTTGCCAAGTCGTGCTCCATACCTGGTTGATACCTGGTTGGTTGATGGGGTTCTGGGAGTTCTTCTACTCCCCAAGCTCGGCCCGAGGCCAGGCTTGACTTGTAAGAGTTTGGTCCACTAGGCTGTTGCTTGGAGTGGCCCGCAGGCCAACATATCCACCACAGCCCGGTTGGTCTGGCTTTTCTTGAAGGAAACAATCTAGTTTCCTCTTGAAGATGTCCATGGTTGTTCTGGCAATATTTCTTATGCTTGCTGAGAGGGTGTTGAACAACCGCGGACCTCTGATGTTTATACAGTGTTCTCTGATTATGCCTATGGCACCCTTGCTCTTCACTTGTTTTATTCTGCATTTTCTTCCATATCGTTCAGTCCAGTATGTTGTTATTTTACTGTGTAGATTTGGTACTTGGCTATCCAGTATCTTCCATGTGTATATTATTTTATATCTCTCTCGTCTTCTTTCTAGTGAGTACATTTGGAGGGCTTTGAGACAAATAATTTAGGATACACTTATTTTGGATCTTATCCAAAAAAATACACTTATTTTGTTCATATCTTTTTGAAGGGCGTGAAAATTGTCTAAGTTTCTTATCTTCCCTAGTATCTTAGCATCATCTGCAAACATGTTCATATAATTCTGTATTCCATCTGGAAGTTGTTTATGTAAACATTACTGCTGCAAGAACTGAACCCTGAGGCACTCCACTCGTGACATTTCTCCAGTCCAATACATAGCCTCTGATTATTGCCCTCATTTTTCAGTCAAAATTTTTCAGCAATGTTAGAAGCTTACCTGTCACTCCTCCAATATGTTTCAGTTTCCAGAACAACCTCTTATGTGGAACTACATCAAAAGCCTTTTTTAGGTTCAGATAAATGGTCAATCCAACCATCTCTTTCCTGTAAAATCTCTGTGGCTCTATCATAGAAACTCAGTAAATTTGTTACACAGGATCTTCCAGATCGAAAACCATACTGTCTGTCTGATATTATATAATTTTTCTCCAGGTGTTCTACCCATTTAGTCTTAATTATTTTTCCAATATTTTGACTGTTGCACTTATCAATGCTACAGGTCTATAATAGAGGGGGTCTTCCCTGCTGTTACTTTCATAGATTGGAACTATATTAGCCTTTTTTCCACACACCTGCTAAGACTTCTGTACACAGGGATACCTGGAGGGACAGGGTGGGTGTTATTTACAGTACCATCCTTTCGTTAACGATACAAAATTAACAAGTGGGAAACATGATAGCACCCAAGGCACAAAAAAGCAGAGCAAGGACAATAATGATCAGAATAAGGAGAGGACATCAAATGAAAGGCATTCTTTGGTTATTTCACAAAGTGGCCTTTTCTTCCATTTAAGTTCTCATTTTAAAAGCCATTATTTTCTTCTCTATTGTTTAAAATTTTACATGCACACTATACATTATTCTTCATATGTTCTTAATTTATGTAGTATCAGGTCAACTTATTGCACTTCAAAGTTGTCACACTTTGACAGAAAAATTAGGAAAGGCGGTGAAAAATCACACAGAACAGAAAAGAAAAATCACACGGGACAGAAAAATTAGGAAAGGCGGTGGCGTTACTGTACTAGTGAAAGAACGCCTAAAGGTAAACGAAATAATAATTGCCAATCCACAAGAAGTTGACATAATAGCACTAGAGATCTGCAATCAGGATGATAACTAACAATTATAAATGTATATACAGTAGTCCACTGCCATGCAACACATGGTCAAAGTAGGAGCTGGATAATAAACATGAGGGTCTTAAAACAATAATGAGAGAGATTATAGTGAGAGCTGATAAAATAAAACACGACTGTTGGTAGTCGGCGACTTCAACTTGAAATCCATAGACTGGGAGGCATATGAAGCTAGAACAGAGGATTTTGGACTTGTAGACCTCATCCTGGAAACATTCATGTTTCAACATGTTAAACAAACTATGAGGATGAGGAAAGGGGATGTTCCCTCCATGCTGGATTTGATATTTACCAGGAAAGAGGAAGAGATATTTGACATTCAGTACCTTCCTCCCCTGGATAAACACGACCATGTCTTTTTGGGAATAAAGTATGCAATGCGTTATAATCTGGAAGAAAATGAGGTTGAAGCAGTTGAAAAACCTGATTTCAGCAGAGGTCATTATGGGGAACTCGGACATTTCTTTAAGGAATTAGATTGGAAAGACTTGCTGTTAGGATATGAAGTAAATGAGATGTATGTCAAGTTTTGTGAAATATATGATAAAGGCACAAAAAAATTTATACCAAAGCAGAGATGCAGAACTAAGAAACAGGATTGGTTCAACAGAAGTTGGGAGAGGACCAGAGACCAAGAGACAAAAATGGAATCAATATAGGAAGAGGCCAAACCCCCAAACATACCAGCGATACAAAGATGTGAGAAACAACTACACGGCAGTGAGGAGAGAGGCAAAAAGAAATTTTGAAAAAGGGATTGCGGACAAATGTAAAACAGACCCAAGCTTACTCTATAAATTAATAAACAACAAATTGCAGGTAAAGGATGATATTCAGAGGTTGAAAATGGGAAACAGATTCATGGAAAAGGGAAAAAAATGTGTGAAACATTAAACGAAAAGTTTCAAAGTGTGTTTGTAAAAAATTAAATCTTCAGGGGAACCAGACACAATAAGAATTCCAGAGAACAATATAGAGCACATAGAGGTGTCTAGAGGTGAAGTGGATAAAATGCTCAAGGAGCTAAGTAAGAACAAAGCAGTTGGTCCAGATGGAGTTTCACCATGGGTTCAGAGAGAATGTGCACCTGAGCTCAGCATTCCACTTCAACTGATTTTTCAGGCATCCCTGTGTACAGGAGTTGTAGCTGATGTGTGGAAAAAGGCTAACATAGTTCCAATCTACAAAAGTGGCAGCAGGGAAGACCCCCCTCAATTATAGACCTGTATCATTGACAAGTGTAATTGCCAAAATATTGGAAAAAATAATTAAAACTAAATGGGTAGAACACCTGGAGAAAAACGATATAATATCAGACAGACAGTATGGCTTTCGATCTGGAAGATCCTTTGTAATGAATTTGTAATTAATTTATTTACTCAGTTTCTATGATAGAGTCACAGAGATTTTACAAGAGAGTGATGTTGAGTTGACTGCATCTATCTGGACCTAAAAAGGCTTTTGACAGAGTTCCACATAAGAGGTTGTTCTGGAAACTGGAACATATTGGAGGGGTGACAAATAAGCTTCTAACATGGATGAAAAATTTCCTAACTGATAGAAAAATGAGGGCCGTAATCAAAGGCAATGTATCGGATTGGAGGAATGTCACAAGTGGAGTACCTCGGAGTTCAGTTCTTGCACTGGTAATGTTCGTTGTCTACATAAACGATCTACCAGATGGAATAACGAATTATATGAACATGTTTACTGATGATGCTAAGATAATAATAATAATAATATAATAATAATAAATGTTTATTCAGGTAAGGTACATACATACAAGAGATTTTACAAAAATGGATAGATTTATAGATAGAGCTAGTACATACAATGCCTATAGCCACTATTACGCAAAGCGTTTCGGGCAGATAATAGGAAATAAATAAGGAAGTACTGTAATAGGAAATAAAATCCCAAATAATAGGAAGGATAAGAAACTTAGATGATTGTCATGCACTTCAAGATGACCTGGACAAAAGAAGTATATGGAGCACTACTTGGCAAATGGAATTTAATGATGATAAATGCCATGTTATGGAATGTGGAATAGGAGAACATAGACCCCACGCAACCTATATATTATGTGAGAAATCTTTAAAGAAATCTGACAAAGAGATCTAGGGATGGGTCTAGATAGAAAACTGTCATCTGAAGACCACATAAAGAACATTATGCGAGGGACCTATGCTACACTTTCTAATTTCAGAATTGCTTTTAAATACATGGGTGGCGATATACTAAAGAAATTGTTCACGACATTTGTTAGGCCAAAGCTAGAATATGCAGTGGTTGTATGGTGCCCATATCTTAAGAAGCACATCAACAAACTGGAAAAGGTGCAAAGACATGCTACTAAGTGGCTCCCAGAACTAAAGGGCAAGAGCTATGAGGAGAGGTTAGAGGCATTAAATATGCCAAAACTAGAAGACAGAAGAAAAAGAGGTGATATGATCACTACGAATAAAATAGTAACAGGAATCAATGATATTGATAGGGAAGATTTCCTGAGACCTGGAACTTCAAGAACAAGAGGTCATAGATATAAAGTAACTAAACAAAGCTGCCAGAGAAGTATAAGAAAATTCACTTCTGTAAACAGAGTGGTAGACGATTGGAACAAGTCATTTGAGAAGGTGGTGGAGGCCAAGACCGTCAGTAGTTTCAAAGTGTTATATGACAAAGAGTGTTGGGAAGATGGGACACCACGAGCTTAGCGCTCATCCTGTAACTACACTTAGGTAATCACACACACACACACACACACACACACATCATTGCTTGATCTGATATTTACCCTAAATGAGTCGGATATAAGGGAAGTTAAGTTGGAAGCCCCCTTGGGAATGAGTGATCATAGTGTATTGAGCTTTGAGTACCTGGTTGAGCTAGGAATTATCACCCCCAAAAAAGAACTGGGAACCAAAGGGCTGGCGTACAGAAAGGGAAACTATGAGGAGATGAATAAATTCCTATGGGATATACATTGGGACACAGAACTCGGAACCAAGTCCGTACAAGACATGATGGACTATGTCACCCAAAATTGTCAGGAGGCTGTAAGCAGGTTTGTCCCAGCCCAACAGGAAAAAACAGAGAAGCAAAGGAAGAATCCGTGGTTTAATAGGGAATGTATGAAAGCAAAGGAGCTGAACAAAAGGGCATGGAGGAACTTCCGTAATAACAGAACACCAGAAAGTAGAGAGAGATACCAGAGAACCAGGAACGAGTATGTCAGTGTGAGAAGAGCAGCTGAGAAAAGGTATGAAAATGATATAGCTAATAAAGCCAAGACTGAACCAAAGCTACTACACAGTCACATCAGGAGGAAGACAACAGTGAAGGAACAGGTAATTAAACTTAGGGTGGGCGAGGACAGGTACACAGAGAATGACAAAGAGGTGTGTGAAGAACTCAACAAAAGGTTCCAGGAGGTCTTTACAATAGAACAGGGAGATATCACGGTGCTGGGAGAGGTGGCAGCAAACCAGGTGACCTTGGATAGGTTCGAAATTACAAGAGATGAAGTCAAAAAGCACCTATTGGAGCTGGATGTGAGAAAAGCTGTTGGGCCGGATGGAATCTCACCATGGGTATTGAAAGAGTGTGCAGGAGCACTTTGCTTACCACTCTCCATAGTGTATAGTAAGTCACTGGAAACGGGGGACCTACCAGAAATATGGAAGACTGCTAATGTAGTACCAATATACAAAAAGGGTGACAGACAAGAGGCACTGAACTACAGGCCAGTGTCCTTAACTTGTATACCATGCAAGGTGATGGAGAAGATTGTGAGAAAAACCTAGTAACACATCTGGAGAGAAGAGACTTCGTGACAACCCATCAACATGGGTTCAGGGAGGGTAAATCTTGCCTTACAGGCTTGATAGAATTCTAGATCAGGTGACAAGAATTAAGCAAGAAAGAGAAGGGTGGTGGACTGCATTTTTTTGGACTGTCGGAAAGCCTTTGCACAGTACCCCATAAAAGGTTGATGCATAAGCTGGAGAAACAGCAGGAGTAACAGGTAGGGCGCTCCAGTGGATAAGGTAGTACCTAAGCAATAGGAAGCAGAGAGTTTACAGTGNACAATTTCAATTTCTTTATTATGCACCCATACCCATCCCGTGGGCGGTGGTGTGTAAGAATACAGAGGCACATAATCGGTTCAGGAACTGAACCCTCTAGTTCGTTTAGCTAAGCAAATAACAATTTTTGACGCTAGTTACAAAATTATTAATGTTTATACACATGTACACACTCATACAACATGTACAACATATATAAATATATATATTATATATAATATATAATATATATATATATATATATATATATATATATATATATATATATTATATATATAGTCGTACCTAGTAGCCAGAACGCACTTCTCAGCCTACTATGCAAGGCCCGATTTGCTTAATAAGCCAAGTTTTCAGGATTAATTGTTTTTCGACTACCTAACCTACCTAACCTAACCTAACTAACTTTTTCGGCTACCTAACCAACCTAACCTATAAAGATAGGTTAGGTTAGGTTAGGTAGGGTTGGTTAGGTTCGGTCATATATCACAATAATTTTAAGTCCAATAAAAAAAAATTGACCTCATACATAATGAAATGGGTAGCTTTATCTTTTCATAGAAAAAAATTAGAGAAAATATATTAATTCAGGAAAACTTGGCTTATTAGGCAAATCGGGCCTTGCATAGTAGGCCAAAAAGTGAGTTCTGGCTACTAGGTACTATATATATATATATATATATATATATTATATATATATATATATATATATATATATATATATATATATATATATATATATTATATATGCGTATACATATATACATACACATACATATTAATCACCCACAAAAACAAACACATCAATAATCTTTGTGCCACAAGTGATCAACAAGAGGCTCACAACAGTCAATACAAGGCACTTTACATTTATGATGAGTCACACAGTTACTAGTCTTGCTGCACACCCACCCAACTGGGCGGCAGCTTTACAGTCATGTGCTCCACACCCACCCAACTGGGCGGCAGCTTTACAGTCATGTGCACCACACCCACCCAACTGGGCGGCAACTTTACAGTCATGTTCATGATTACCTACAGTAAGCAAATTTTGGATACTTCGCTAAGATTTTGGGCAGCACATCATTATGAATGAAGTACTTACACACACTGATGCCAATAGTTTTCTTGTGTCCTGACACCGGCGATGGGGTTGTATTATTTATTTAACGAAATATATAAATATATATTCCTTGAAATTTTGTCACATTAACGTCTACATCTGTCGTTCTTCTAACATATAGATGTTAAGGTTAATTAACATATATGCAAATTACAAAATTTATTAACTGGAGTGCAGAGCTTCACACACTCAATGCTAGCCATCAAGTAACTATCAAAATGCATATATCTTTGCTTTCACTTCTGTTATATTTATGACAAGGGATTTAAAATTTCCCTATATTTCTGCTTTTCTGATGATATAAAAAAAACTTTCGTTTATTACAGTATCTACATAAAATTAACAATGATCTTCATTAGGTTGTAGTTCCCATCAATAGGGAGAGCGTCGGTCAAATTTTTTTTTTTAAATATAAATATCTTTCCTCTCAATAATATGCCCGAAACGCTATGCGTACTAGTGGCTTTAGATATTGTATGTACTAGCTCTATCTATAAATCCAATATTATGTTTGTAAATCGACTATTTATGTACTTTCCTGAATAAAATGAACTTTAGTAATATCTAATCTCTGTGACTAAAACGTAAGAACGACTTTATCTATGCCTTTTTGATAACATATACAATTATAAGCTTTATTAGTGAATCTCTATTAATTAAACAATATATCAGAGAGTGTGTAGGGTTCGGTGTTCCATGTGAGAAGAGACATGGGAGATTTTACATCAGTACAGTAAATGGTTTAAGTAGCAAACGCATACTAACGAATAATGATTAGTATCTATAGACCAACACTAGAAGTCGATTTAACTTCCAGACATGTATTTTTCAATAAGTCTTAAATGTTTTCTGGCTAGTTATGTTAGATATTATTAGAAATACGTATTCTACTTGTTAATATTAAATTTGCAATCATTTAAGGAGAGAAGTGCGACGACTGGATCACTGTGTACAGAAGGTGAGATGCCAACAAACACTTTCCAGACAACAATATATCTTGGATAAGTCGCTCCACAACATTGACACCTGGACCGTTGACTTCCTGTGAGGCCACATATTTGCTTATTTCATAATGAAAGTATATTATTTCATAATAAATATATGTTTTCTCGTGTTCTGCATTAAGCACCAACATTATTAGGAATAAATATACCATATTTCTTCAGTATTTAAGTAATGCTATAAGGCTTTGAGTAGCTTTGGGTCATTAGGTGAACAGAATCTCCAATAGATGGGGCGAGAGTCGCGCTATCTCTCGCCCGGGCGATAGTCGGAACTTTATTTTAGAATTGATATATCTTTGTCCTCCAACAAGATATATTTCCTTTGGTGCGCTCACAATAACGAGCATATCTCTGTCTTTCTAATGGCATATAATATTTTAGGCTTTATAAGCGTATCTTTGTTAATTACACACTATATTGACAAGTGCGTAGGCTTCTGCACTCCATGACCGACAAGCTACGGAATGCCACTATAAAAACGTATGTATCTTCACTTGAGCTTTATATATGTCTATGGTAAAGTATTTAAAATGAAGCTTATATTTCTATCTTTCTTAAAACATATAAAACATTTGTGTTTATTAACGAATTTACGTGAAATAAGCCTTGTTCTGAGAGAGAGTTGCTCTGTCGATCAGTCTGTGCGGGGTCGGAGCTCGGCGATTATTAAAACACATGTATCTTCATTAGAACTTTATATATTTCTATGGTAAAGTAGTTAAAATGAAGCTTATATTTCTATCTTTCATAAGACATATAAAACATTTGTGTTTATTAACGAATTTACGTGAAATAAGCATTGTTCTGAGAGAGAGTTACTCCGTTGCTCGATCTGTGCGGGATCGGAGCTCGCCGATTATAAAAATACACGTATCTTCGCTTTAAATACAAATATGCCCATGGTAAGGCATTTAAAATGAAGATTATGTTACTATCTTTCTTGAGACGTATAAACCTCTTACGTTTATTAACGATTCTGCGTGAAATAAGCATTGTTCTGAGATGAATATTGCGGATTTCCAGCTCTACGACCGATGAAAAATGCAACTTTTATACAACTGCAAATATCTTCAGTTTTACTTTAAATTTTCTCCTGAAAGAGTTTTCATATATAGATCCAGTTTCTGCCGTTCTTCTCTACATAAAAAGACCTTTGGTTTAATAAGTTATCAAGATGTTTTCAACAATATTACTAGGGCGTTCACCGATTCCAACATGGGCGACCCTTTTGGAAACGCATGGAAACGCAACACTTGGGTTGACCCGATTGACAGACTGGTTATATTCCAACAGGGTGTGAGACATAAACACACCACCAGTCGCGCACACAAACCACGACCCTAGTTACGCTTGCGGGGGTTGAGGTCCGGCTCTCTGGTCCCGCCTCTCAACTGTCAATCCACGAACAAATTCTGTAGGTTGCTTGTGTTTATGACGATTTTGGTGAAGAGAGCCACTGCACCAGCCGTCCACAGGCCGCCATCTTGAATCCGTCTATATATTTGTGGGATTGAGGGCAGGGGATGAGAATGGCGATGAGACAATCGACTTGAGAATGGTCCAGGACGGACCGAAACGTCGTCGTCCCTTCACCTTCTAGTGTGTGGTCTGGTCAACATTGCGGGCAGCTTCAAGCAACAGCCTTCTAGATCAGATTATTATCAGACAAGCCTGGACCCAGACCGAACTTGGAAAGTAGGACTGTCAGAACCCATTCCAGATATTCTCCAGACATACACCAGCTGCAGTTGACGAGACACCAACAGACGAATCCAGGAAACAAACCTTATTTCCCAGCTCTACACAATACATGTTATAAGCGACATATAACGGCGATCACCATCAGTTAGTCAGTTAGTTTAGTTCATTTATTATGCACCCCATACCCATCTTGTGGGAGGTAGTGGAAAGGGTTACAGAGGCACATAATGGGCTCCGGGACTGAACCCCACAATTCATTTAGCTAAGCAAGTTACAATCTTGATGAGCTAGTTCACCATCAGCTGGGAAGTTACTGAACGTGTCATCGCCGCAAATCCACATCACGGGACAATCATCTCAGTACTGCGCATAGAATGTAAAAACACGTCACCACTACACACCGTCAGTTTCACGAGAACTGTAAACGTCACTTCATCATTGCCACACCTGGACGAATTCGCTTACGCAGTTTAGCACTGGAGACTGGTATAGATAATTTTTTCATAAGGTAAATGGTGGAATTTTAAGTCATCAAGAGACATTTTAAATTAACAGATAATAGAAGTAAAGATTTATAGCCATTTATAAAGTTTATTGAGGCCTGTGATTTAGGACTAAATCACACTATAGGCTTTTTTGTGACATTCTCGGTTTAATTTATTTCATGAAGTATACGAAGTAGCCAATTTAAGAATAGTTATTCTTATGTTTATTTGTAACCATGAGACAGTAGTGCTTATAATGTAAGTTTTTGTGATAGCTGTTGAAACATGTCGATCATTTCTGCGATTCTTAATCTTTATTTCTGAGCAGAGATTTCATGCACAAGCATGCTAGTTACATAATTAATACAGGTTAAGCTGCATTGTTTTCCAGTGACATTTCATATTTACGTGCACAAGGATATCCCAAATTATTTTATTTTTTTGCTGAATAATAAGTAAAATTGTATAAACATAGTGTATATTCAAGCCTCGCGCTGTTAATTTTCAGTTAACGGCTGAATTTATCTTTACAAACAGTGCACTCACGCACAGTAATTATAAGTCGTTATCATTCTTATTAAAATAATAAAGGTAGATGTGATAATTCTACATTACATAATACATATGAAACATAATTACAGTTTCTGGATAATGACCTCCAAGAGGAGTTTTTTTTTTTTTTCTACCACAGACGTGGCCACACATTAACAATGCTAACCAGCATATATACATTTTCTTCTGTCCTCCATGGACAGGGTTAGAGATGTGTTAAACATATATTTTAAGGGTTTATTGAACAATCAACCACTGAAGGTGAGTCGGTGCTTTAAAAATGCTAAGCTAACCTATATACGTAAATACATAGATACACAGGTTTATGTATGCCTTACATAAAGTGTTCGATGTGTCATCTACACAGTGTCATTAATGTACATTTACAAAGGTGAAATGGAATTCTGATCAGCTTCCATATATACTTTATACCCATACATACACATACACACACATATACATATATACACACATGCATTCACAGACATTTATCTCATTTACTCTGACAGGGTGAGATAGCTGATAAAGAAACTAGTGTGCAATTAAGCACTTAATCACTGAAGGTGATTAAGGTGCTTTTACAAGCTCAGGTTATATAGTTACATCACATACATTGTATAGTTGATACATTACATGGTCAATCTTGGGTACAAGTCCAATATATCATCAAGTGTTCCAGTACTCATATAGTAATTACAAAGTTCAGCATACCTTAGCCCAGGGGGGCGAAAGTCAGTCAAGATGGGACATTCTACAATATAATGTTCAAGAGAGTGCATGTTTTCTCTTTCACAAAGTTGACACATAGTGTACTCGACATTTGGGTTTTGAGAAAGCTGCCAGATACGTCTATATCCCAGGCGTATTCTGGCCACTATAACATCACATTGCCGGGTTCTTGTTCTATTAGTCCCATATGTGAATGTCTCCTCACGATATCGTTTGGTGTAATTAACAACAGTCATTTAGAGTGAGTTATTATTGACCCAGCTGCACCCTTGTCTCTTCCCACCCTTTCTCCCTCTTCCCCCCTCATCCTCCAACCCCTTCTCTCAGAAAATTTATTATGAACACTGACAATTCTCAACAACTCTATGGGAAACACTACCAGTATTTCATTCTTAACGCCATGAAAATCGCATGGGGGGCTTTATAAATGGCAATATTTCTTAAAGCGTTTCACATGGGATCGACCTCGACTGGCCTGTGACTCCCCTGCTCCATATGCTTCATGTGTGAAAGTTGGGTGAGACTAGTCCTAAGCGTTTGGTCTCCAGCCTCACACAAACAAACTTTGTTTCTATAAATATATTTTAGTGATTGAGTTGAGAATATTTCTGCAACCTCTCAATATGGTAATAATTAATGGCCAAGGATAAAAAGCTAGGCATTTGGAACTGGGCACGCAATATATTCTGTCAGCATGCAGGTAGACGTATTTATTTGCACTGCGTGAGGCTACGAGAGTTCGCCGACAGTGTCCTGCAGTGAGGAATCCAGTTTTTTTTTTTTTTTGCAGGGATATTCCTGCGATGGGCGAGCTACGCTTGTAGAACTCTTGCGGTGAATTCTAGGACAGTAAGAATTCACTTCAGTGCCTCAAGGGTGTGCATTTTGTGACAGTTTATTCATTTGTAAGCACCCTATGTAGTAATAGTATTTTGGAGGCTTACCTTAATTAAGGAAATGCATTCACTGTTAACAGACTTGAGTTTCCCCGTGCTTAAAGTGATCTTTGCAGTTAATTCAGTGTTGTAACTTATAGAGGAAAACCGTGTGTGGATGATAACTCCTAGGACCTTTTCTTTATCAATTTGCTCCATGGCTGGATTGTTTATATGGCAGTCATGATATGTATTATTTTGCTCTACATTTTAGGGTTTTCATGTTTCAATGATGAAAAGCATTGGCCGAGTCTATGTAGATCGCTTTACAAGGCCTCAGTATCGAAATGAACATAATAAATACCTGATTTATGAGAGTGATCATGATGGTTGATGTCTCTGGGAGGAGTAGGGCCGGCGCAAGCACCAACAGCTTCCGTCATGTCGTCTATCTATACCTGTCACCATAAGAGCAGCACTCCCTAGCTGGCCACAAGCGCCAGTTAGGACAAGGGGCAGATAAGATCTATCACCACAAACAATGCAGTAGTATCGATGACTCCAGCTGCAGCACCGCAGCCATGACAAATGACAATAGGTTATTTATGTGATTAGTGACTAGTCCATTTTTGGCCAAAGCCTTGCCCGAACGCTGATTACTGATTACATAACGGAAATTTCTCGTAAAGTGGACATGATTCTTTGTTTTTCATTGCTAGGAGTCCACCAACAAGGGTTAAATCTATATCGTCGGTGCAAGGGTCGGGCCAGTCTATAATGTGTACGATTTTGGGTGACAATATTCAAAGAGTATGGTAGTTTTTTTATATTTATTTAATATAGTTTAGTTACGAGGATTTTGGTTACGTGCTACTGGTGGCGTCAGGCGCGATTTAGGGCTGAGTGATGACAATGGTTGGAATCAAAGAGGTGCGCGTGGCTTCAAGAGGAGAGCTTGTATGTAGCCTAGAGCAGACAGCTCGAACGAGGCCGGGGTTGGAGAGCTAGGATGAGGGCGAGAGCGGAGAGCATGGACGAGGGTGAGAGCGGAGAACTTGGATGAGGGTGAGAGCGGAGAGCTACAATAAGGCCCGGATTGGCTCTCAGCTCTGTAGCGAGGCTTGTAGCACCTGGTGTGAGAGCTGGAACTCGACAGACAATGCTGTGTCGTTGTTTTTTTAGATTCAGCTACTCGGAACAACATTTTCATATAGCACGGGCTATAGTAAGCCCGTAAGGGTCGATGCTGTGTCGTTGTTTTAAATTCAATTACTCAGAACAAAAAGTTCCAAGTAACACGGGCTATGGTGAGCGCGTAGTGGACTTACCAGGCACAGGGGTGGGGCTGTAACTAGGGGACACTTTGTCTTCCTCGGTCGAAGATGCTGTGTCTTCGCTCGTGTGTATTATATCTGCATCCATCTGACCATGTGCTGCACCCAGTTTGCTTCCTTATTTGACAGGCTGATCATCATTTGGTCTGATGGGAAGCTTGTTGGTTCCTTTCGGCTGTCTAGGTGATTTGTGGAAACCTTGGAGGACGGTTGCAGATGTCAGTAATGGTTACTGAATATGACTGCAGGTGCCATTTAATAAAAACCTTAATGGTGGTTAATAAACCACCATTAAACCTTAACATTAACATTACAGACAAAGCTTCAAAACTTGCAACTAAGTAAAGAAATGTAGACATTTACATACCACAACACAGCAGTTGCAACATCAGGGTCTGCGGGTTGGTACAAGAATTCAACCAACTACGAACCACTTAGTTTGATGAAAAGGAGCAGTAGGTAGAACAGCAGAAGTACATTTACATCGCATCAGGCTTGGATACCCATGTGCATGGGAAATAGGCTTACAGGTTCCGGAAGATGAGAGGAAATGTCAGCACTGTGGAGAAATGCCCGACAGACCACTAGAACATTATCTAACACAGTACACAGTTACAAACCCATTAAGATTTCAACTTAGATTCAACAGAGCAGAAGAAGTTGTTAAACACATGGGACAAAATCTTACTGAAGCGGCCATATGAGTCATAAATACTCATACTCCGCAAAGTAAAACAGAAACAAGCAACACTTAGTGGGCCAGCCAGAGACTTAGGGCCCGCGCAGGAATATCGGTGCAAAAAAAAAGATAGGACAAGGGCTATTCGACCCAGAACTCTGCTGAGACCAATAGAAAAAGGCCCCAACTTATTTATTTATTTATTTATACAAGAAGGTACATTGGGTTTATGAGAGTACATAGCATTGATATTTTTCCTGCCCGAAACGCTTTGCGTAATAGTGGCTTTAGGCATTGTATGTACTAGCTCTATCTATAAATCCATCAACTTCTGTATCTTACCTTGTATGTATGTACCTTACCTGAATAAAAATTTATTTATTTATTTATTTATATTTATTTTACATTCCTATATAGCCATTAACACGCATAGCGTCTCGGGCAGGTCAACTAAGGTCTCGGGCAGGTCAACAAAAACTAATACTACAACCAGGTTTAACGAATAGCCAGCTGACACTGGCCTAGCTGTAGGTAATTTTTTTTTATTTTTATTTTTACATGCAAGCATGCAAGTTAAAGGCAATAAATACAATAAAACAACATAACACAGCATTACATCAAGACAAGATCATAAGACAAAAGAGAAAACAAGCAATCATATCAATCAAATAATGACAAGAAAACAAAACATAGTAACATATGAAAACAAAACAGTCAGAAGCACCGGCCGGAAAGGCCGACAAACAAAGCACAACATGAAACAGAACACAAGAAAATCATAACAATACAGCATGGAAGGCAGAAAATAACACACAGGGCATAGTAACAACACAGAACAAATACATGAACAAAAACAAAAACACAGTAGGGCAAGCAAACAGCCAGAGGGTTGTTGTTGTTGTTATAGATTCAGCTACTCGGAACAAGTTCCAAGTAGCACGGGCTATGGTGAGCCCGTAACTTACCTGGCACAGGAGCTGGGCAAGAAGCACGGGCTATGGTTAGCCTCGTGGATAGGAGATGTCTCCCGTGTGTAACGAGTAGATTATCCCAATAATATACTCGCTCCAAACGCATTAGCCTAATGAGAGAAGCAAAGCTCTCCTTAGTACTAATTATGGAACTAAAACCTTTCCCAACTTCCACATAATATTCCTGTCAACCTTTGGAGAACGGTCAGGTGTTGCCCGATCATATAAGCAGCAGAGTAGCCAATAATAACGATCATTTGGTCACCATTTGGTCCGGGAGTCATCTCCCGTCACGCAGGGTGCAGTTGCGCCTCCACAGATCTCCAGTATCATCTCTTGATACTGGTAATGGCTCAAAAGGGCCATCACTTACGGGCTATTCATGCCCGTGCCATCTCTTGGGTGGCTTAATCTTTATCAATCAATCAATCAATAATAACCCACGGGAGACATCTCCTGTCCACGAGGCTAACCATAGCCCGTGCTTCTTGCCCAGCTCCTGTGCCAGGTAAGTTACGGGCTCACCATAGCCCGTGCAACTTGGAACTTGTTCCGGTTAGCTGAATCTATAACAACAACAACAACAATAATAACCACGGGCTCACCATAGCCCGTGCTACATGGACACTTCGTTTTGAGTAGCTAAATCTGAAACAACAACAACAATAATAACCCCACGGGAGACATCTCCCGTCACGCAGGGTGCAGTCGCACCTCCACAGATCTCCAGTATCAGCTCTTGATACTGGTAATGGCTCAAAAGGGCCACCACTTACGGGCTATTCATGCCCATGCCACCTTTTGGGTGGCTTAATCTTCATCAATCAATCAATCGAATAATAACACAGAGGTCACGACCTCTCCGTAGGATGCAGTCGCACCTCCACAGATCCCCAGTATCAGCTAATGATGCTGGTAATGGCTCCAAAGGGCCACCACTTACGGGCTATTCATGCCCGTGCCACCTTTTGAATGGCTTAATCTTCATCCATCAATCGAATAATAACACATAGGAGACATCTCCCGTATTGACGGGAGACATCTCCCGTCACGTAGGGTGCAGTCGCACCTCCACAGATCTCCAGTATCAGCTCTTGATACTGGTAATGGCTCAAAGGGCCACCACTTACGGGCTATTCATGCCCGTGCCACCTTTTGGATGGCTTAATCTTCATCAATCAATCAATCGAAAATAACAGCATAAAACACTGTGCCAGGTAAGTCCACTACGGGCTCAACATAGCCCGTGCTACTTGGAACTTCCGAGTAGCTGAATCTATAACATCAACAACAACAACGAATAATAACTAGTCTACTACTTTCAAGTGTGGTCTAGAACAGACACTTGCGAGATACTGTACCGACTCTCAGTGCGCTCAACTCACACCATTGCTCGCCAAAGTATCACCTGCATACTTCTGTATACTCGACCAAATATATATATATCTCTTAGTGTTTGTGTTTATTGTCACCATACCTTACGCAACAATAGAACCGTTACATATCAATAAGAAAATCAACCTGTCACAGGGGTGGCATCTATATAGTAGGTATATAAAATGACGCGCCTGTTCGAATGCAACGTTGTGTCAAAATTCAAAGCAACCAGTGAAGAGTTTTCGGATATTACAGCGTGTGTGTGTTGCTCTTACGTCCAACAGATGGCGCTGTTTTTCAAAAAAGTATGTTTTTATCTGTCACAGGTGAGGCATGTATATAGTAGATATATAAAAATAAGCGCCTATTCGAATGCAACGTTGTGTCAAAATTTCAAAACTTAACGTGACTTAACATAAGCTTACCCCTTCCATTTATCTTTCTTTCTCTTCCTTTTCTTTCTCTCTTCTCCTACGCTCCCTTGCTATCCTCTTCTTATTCCTATTACTTTCCTTCGGTGGTTATAATGGGAGCTGCCTCGTATGGGCCAATAGGCCTTCTGCAGTTCTCATTACTACTACTATTCTCTACACCTTACTTTCCTCCTCACCTCTCTCTTGCCTATTTATTACCCGTTCTCTACCTCCTCATCACAAGCGACTTGAGAATGGTCCAGGACGGACCGAAACGTCGTCGTCCCTTCAACTTCTAGTGTGTGGTCTGGTCAACAATAAGAAAATCATTTGGAGAAAACGGGGATTTGGACCAGCGATCGTGTGACTCCCAGACCATTAATTTGCAAGGCATTTCTGCCTTGGTTAAGTCGCACTCTTGAAATATCAAATATACGGTTCCCATGTAATGCCCATGGGTCCTGTTACAGCTCTCTAGGAAGTGCTTGAGGCCAGGACATCGTTTACACTCCATTATTCCATTATACATGAATAATGGAATACAATTCCATTATTTATGTATATAATTATAGTAACAGCAAGTAACAGAACACTAATCTTGCACTGCAACGACTATACCATAAGTAGTATGTGTAAGGTAGCTATTGAGGGTTGCCTCTTAGAAGAGGTCAGTAGTAGACCTAAGTACGCCTCGATGAGCTTCACTAGCTTCCTGTCCTCAGCAACAGGAAACGTAATATCCGTAACGTAATAATAAAAAAAGAAATAAATCCTCTAATCAAATCAATCTCAGAATAAACATTACCCAAATTTGTAACAAATTAGATGGCAAATTCCTTGGCGTTCTCATTGACCACAAGCTGAATTTCCAGGGACACATTATAAATATATCAAAAAAAGTTTCAAAAACTGTTGGCATTCTTTCTAAGATCAGATATTATGTACCCCGCCCTGCCCTGGTGACTCTCTATTACTCCCTCATCTATCCATATCTCAACTATGGTATTTGTGCTTGGGGTTTTACTACCCAAAATCATCTACGTCCTCTAATTACTCAACACAAAGCTGCTATTAGGACAATATCCAACTCTGACCCCAGACATCACTCGGTACCCCAACTCAAATCTCTGAATATGTTCAAAAAAAAATAAAAAAAATAAAAATGTTTATTTAGGTAAGGTACATACATACAAGTGATTGTACAGAGAGTGATGAGTTATAGATAAGGCTAGTACATACAGTGCCTAAAGCCACTATTACGCAAAGCGTTTCGGGCATAAATATGTTAGATATTAAGTCACTGCACATCTCTCGTGTGTATTATACATTATATAAACGCTGAAATGTAATGCCAATCCTGACCTCAAAAGCTTCATTGAAGGTTGTAACAGAACCCATGAGCACCACACCAGAAATAAATACAGTTTTGATATTCCAAGAGTACAACTTAATCAAACTAGAAATGCTCTACAAATCAAGGGACCCAGAATGTGGAATGACCTTCCAACCATGTTAAAGACTGTACCTCTCTCAACCAGTTTAAGATAAAAACGAAGCACTACCTAATAAATTCCCTTATCTACCTTACCCCTCTATAGTCAACCCATGTCTGTTTTTTT
>WNGS01166011.1:4019583-4044059 GCA_020271785.1 Procambarus virginalis | reverse complement strand
TTTATTTATTTAATTTATTTATTTATTTATATACAAGAAGGTACATTGGGTTTGTGAGAATACATTGATAGGACATATTACAATCTTGTAAGCCACTAGTACGCACAGCGTTTCGGGCAGGTCCTTAATCTAACAGATAATTTTAAGTAGGTAATTCTATCAGAATTAATAAATGATAACAATACATTGCAAAAAAAAAATGAGATGAGAGAGCTTATAAGTATATTAAAGCACATTGGTATATTAAGCTCTGATTGATTACATTGACAGCTTGATTGGTAATTTAAACAAGATTAATAGACACCATACAGCAGATTGACAGCACATATAAGAAGACAGCAATGATCACAATGGTAAAGATGTTCAGATTGGGTACATAAGATTGGGAGATTGGGTAGCAATATACAGTGCAATTTTAAAGCAACAGGTAAAAAACTATGAAGATGAAATTAGGTACTTTTTAGTATTGTTTTTGAATGACGCAAAAGTTGGACAGCTTTTCATTCAATAGGGAGTGAGTTCCATAGACTGGGTCCCTTTATTTGCATAGAGTGTTACACAGATTAAGTTTGACTCTGGGGATATCAAGAGATATTTATTTCTGGTGTGGTGATAATGGTTCCTATTACATCTGTCCAGGGAGAGTTTCAGAGCAGGATTTGCATTTAGAACAGGTTTTTGTAAATGTATTGACACAAGAATTTGTGGAGTGAGATTATGTTTAGCATGTTTAGGGAGTTAAACAAGGGGCTGAGTGTTGTCTGAAAGCATAATTTGTATTATTCTGATAGCAGATTTTTGCTGGTGATGATGGACTTGAGGTGGTTTGCAGTGGTTGAACCCCATGCACGATCCATAATTAAGATAGGGATAGATTAGTGCATAATATAGAGAGATGAGAGCAGAGTTAGGTACATAATATCTGATTTTGGAGAGTACCCAACTGTTTAGAGACTTTCTTAGTTATGTGTTGTATGTGGGTGCTGAAGTTGAGTCTCTGTCTAGGAATAGCCAGAAACTTTCCATCATTTTTATTGCTAATGTTTACATTGTCTATCTGAAGCTGAATTGCATTTGTAGATTTGCTTCCAAATAAGATGTAGTAGGTCTTTTCTATGTTAGTGTTAGTTTGTTGGTTGACATCCATAAGTGGACTTTTTTTAGTTCATTATTAACAACATTATTTAGTGTATGTGGGTTGGGTTAGAGTAGATGAGGGTAGTATCATCAGCAAACAAATAGGTTTCAGAATGTTAGAGACATTAGGCAGATCATTGATGTATATAAGAAATAGGAGAGGTCCCAAGATGCTGCCCTGTGGCACTCCAACGGTTATTGGTAGTGGGAGAGGTTATATTATTGATGGCTACACATTGGTGTCTATCACTAAGATAGATTGGATATAGTCCAGTGCATGGCCTCGGATTCCATAATGATGGAGTTTACGTAAGAGGTAATTGTGATTACAGTATCAAAGGCCTTTCTCAGGTCAATGAAGAGTCCAATCGGAACTCATTTTTGTCAAGGCTGAGTAAATTATATCAAGGAGACTAATTTGCATCGTTGGTACTCTTTTGGGAGCGGAAGCCAACTGACAGGGGCTAAGAATGTCGAATTTTACGAGATAGGAGTAGAGCTGTTTGTAGATAATTTTTTCAAATATTTTGGATAGTATGGTAGGTTTGATATTGGTCTATAATTGTTTATGTCTGCCGGATTACCTCCTTTATGACTGGCGTTACTCTTGCTTTTTTAAGGATATCAGGGAAGGTATGACACTCAGGGATTTGTTGAACAGCAGAGCTTATAGGTGGCGCAAGGGCATGGGAGGCGCTCTTGTATACAATGGATGGGATTTCACTGATGTTCCCAGCTTTGGTTTTTAGTGAGTGTATGATGGACACAACATCTGTCGGGCTGACTGGTGAAAGGAAAGAGAGTTTGGATAGCTGCCTGAGAGATATGTGTTGATATGTGTCTGAGTCTGTGGGATTTTACTGGCAAGGTTAGCACCAACCGATGAAAAGAAGCTATTAAATTCATTCGCCATTTCTAAATCAGATGACGGTGTAAGGCCATCCTTAGATAGTGTTATCTGGCTGTGGGAGTGTTGTTTAGTTCCTAGGATATTAGAGATGGTTTTCCATGTGCTTTTCATGTTCCTTTTGCTTCTTTGAATCTAGTCTCATAATATGAAAGTTTAGCTTTTCTTATGATACTGGTAAGCACTGATGAGTACCTCTTAACTACTTCCTTTGTAACTAGGCCAATCCTAAATTTCTTTTCATATTCATGTTTTTTGTTGATTGATTTAATTATGCCACTTGTGAGCCACGGGTTATTTTTTATTTTATCAGTTACGTGTTTGGTAAGGAGGGGACAGTGAGTGTTGTAGAGGCTTAGAGTTTTGGAGGGAAAAAGGTTAGTTAATGAGTTTATATCCTGTGTATTATTAAATTCAGATTCCCAGTTAATATTGTGAAGTGCATTAGAGAGATTGCCTAAAGCTGATTCACTGTGAAGCCTAAATGAGAGTTTCTTGCTTTCTGGTGGTGTTGTGTCCATGTTTGCTATGAGGAAGGTAGGATAGTGGTCAGTTGTTCTGTCATAGATTACCCCAGATGTAAGGGGAGCTGTTATATTAGTCCATAAGTGATCCAGGGTAGTGGCAGATGTTTGAGTGACTCGGGTGGCCTTGGTGATTGTGGGGATTAGCATGCAGGCGTGCATGCTGTTACGGAAATAGTCAACTTGAGGGTTGTTTTGAAGACCCAGGACAACATTGAAATATATATCACCTCCCAGAATGATGTGATTTTTGTTGAGATTGTTATTTATGATAAGATTCCTTACATTGTCTGAGAATGAAGCTATGTTGGTATTAGGAAATCTATAGATGGCACTGATAGTCAGGGAGGATTTAAGAGATTTACTGGAGAACTTGGCAAAGGTATATTCACAATAGTCGTCTCTATCACTAATGACACTATTGCAGATGAAGGTATCTTTGTAATATATTGCTGTGCCACCTCCTTTTTTTATTAGGCCTGCAGTCATGAATGGCTTTATAACCAGCTAAACAGTAGAGTTGGGTATAGTCATTACTTAGCCAAGCTTCTGTTAAAATGATGAATGATAATTTAGTACCTAGTGCTTTGAGTAGTGCATTTATGTCATCAAAATGTTTACCAAGTGACCTAACATTTTGGTTGTAAACTGATAAGCATGTGCTATTTAGGAGTTTGTTTTTTGCAAGATTTGCTGTGTAATACCTGCAATAATGATGATCAATATGCTGATATGTGTGGGTAAGGGACAGAAGATTTCGATCAGGATCAATATCAGTAAGCATATAGATACAATAATGTCACGATACAATAAGATAAGCAATTACAGGAATAGTTAAATACTAAATCTGCTGTAAATTGGAAGAAATTATAGCAAAACACAACAATAAACGTAGGTACACAAAAAATAGAAACAATTAGAAGTTGAGTAAAGTTCCCTGTAGATAGCCAAGTAGGACTATTTCACATATACTCTATGTTCTTATATTCGCCATGTTGATTTTCATATAAATTCATTCTTATATTAATATTTAGGGTACTTTTACCTGTATTAATTATCATACATATGTTAAAATAAATTACTAAACACTTGCTGGTGTCATGTTTCCGTGGTGTAGTGGTAAGACACTCGCCTGGCGTTCCGCGAGCGCTATATGTCATGGGTTCGTATCCTGGCCGGGGAGGATTTACTGGGCGCAATTCCTTAACTGTAGCCTCTGTTTAACGCAACAGTAAAATGTGTACTTGGATGAAAAAACGATTCTTCGCGGCGGGGATCGTATTCCAGGGACCTGCCCGAAACGCTACGCGTACTAGTGGCTGTACAAGAATGTAACAACTCTTGTATATATCTCAAAAAAAAAGAAAAAAAAAAAAATGTAAACAATAATTGTACTGCACAGTCTCTTCTCCTTGACCATTTGTGTAAGAAAACGCGCTGAAGTTTGGAGGACTAACTTAAGAATCGTTTGAAATCATAATTTTTTTAACTTTTACTTGATTGATTGATTTGATTTTTTGATTGAGATATATACAAGAGTTGTTACATTCTTGTACAGCCACTAGTACGCGTAGCGTTTCGGGCAGGTCCCTGGAATACGATCCCCGCCGCGAAGAATCGTTTTTTCATCCAAGTACACATTTTACTGTTGCGTTAAACAGAGGCCACAGTTAAGGAATTGCGCCCAGTAAATCCTCCCCGGCCAGGATACGAACCCATGACATAGCGCTCGCGGAACGCCAGGCTAGTGTCTTACCACTACACCACGGAGACTACTTAATAATAATGTAGTGAGTAGATTATCCCAATAATATACTCGCTCCAAATGCATTGGCCTAATGAGAGAATCAAAGCTCTTCTTAGTACTAGTTATGGAACTCAAACCTTTCCCTACTTCCAGTTAATATTCTTGTCAACCTTTGGAGAACGGTGAGGTGTTGTCCGAGCATATAAGCAGCAGAGTAGCGAATAATAACCGACGGGAGACATCTCCCGTCACGCAGGGTGCCGTCGCACCTCCACAGATCTCCAGTATCATCACTCGATACTGTTAATGGCTCATAAGGGCCACCACTTACGGGCTATTCATGCCCGTGCCACCTCGTGGGTGGCTTAATCTTTATCAATCAATCAATCGAATAATAACCGGGAGACATCTCCTGTCCACGAGGCTAACCATAGCCCGTGCTTCTTGCCCAGCTCCTGTGCCAGGTAAGTTACGGGCTCACCATAGCCCGTGCTACTTGGAACTTGTTCCGAGTAGCTGAATCTATAACAACAACAGAATAATAACCGACCATTTGGTCACCATTTGGTCCGGGAGACATCTCCCGTCACGCTGGGTGCAGCCGCACCTCCACAGATCTCCAGTATCATCTATTGATACTGGTAATGGCTCAAATGGGCCACCACTTACGGGCCATTCGTGCCCGTGCCACCTTTTTGGGTGGCTTAATCTTTATCAATCGAATAATAACTCACGGGAGACATCTCCTGTCCACGAGGCTAACCATAGCCCGTGCTTCTTGCCCAGCTCCTGTGCCAGGTTAGTTACGGGCTCATCATAGCCCGTGCTACTTGGAACTTGTTCCGAGTAGCTGAATCTATAACAACAACAACAACGAATAATAACTACGGCCGGGAGACATCTTTAGTCACGAAGGGTGCAGTCGCACCTCCACAGATCTCCAGTATCAGCTCTTGATACTGGTAATGGCTCAAAAGGGCCACCACTTATGGGCTATTCATGCCCGTGCCACCTTTTGGATGGCTTAATCTTTATCAATCAATCTATCGAATAATAACTAGTCTACTTTCAAGTGTGGTCTAGAACAGACACTTGCGAGATACTGTACCGACTCCCAGTGAGCTCAACTCACACCATTGCTCGCCAAAGTATCACCTGCATACTTCTGTAAAATCGACCAAATATATATATTCTCTTAGTGTCTGTGTTTATTGTCACCATACTTTACGTAACAATAGAACCGTTACATTGGTGACCCAGTGAGTGAAAATAACACCTAGTCGCAAACTAGATCTTCGTCATGGATTTATCTACCAGGTTTCCAGCATACAACGCAGATGATCCAGAATTTTGGTTCATGCAGATGGAGGCTATTTTCGACCGTCACGAAATTACGACCGAGAAAGCCTGATATGCCTGTACCCTGCCAACACTTCCCTTGGAGGCTATGCACATTGCCTCCGCTGTCATCACCGCACCATCACCAGACACCAGGACGTACACCGCATTGAAGGCCGCTCTTCTACAGGCAGGGATGAAACGCCGCATTCAACAAAGGGACCAACTCCTCACTGACAAAAGATTAGCAGAGAAAACACCAGCCCAGATTCTGCGGCATATTCAATATGTAATGCATACCGCAACTGGTCCAGCCCCCCAGCGAGATTATGATATCATTTTTGATACAACTCTGTCCAAAACACATTCAACTGGTCCTATTCAGTATGGTTGACGACACCACATTAGCTTAGCTGGCTACACTAGCAGACCGGCTTCTTACGACGTCTGATAATGCTACGCTGTCCCACCTCAGTGATACACAGCAGACCACAGACACCCAACAACTCGACGTCCTCCAGAACCGGCGTTTCTTCCGCCCAGGGAGGACGTACCAAGCGAATCCAGTATCAGGATCTAGGCGACAGCGAGAACACCGAGGAGAGCTTTGTATTTATCACCAGAGGTTCGGACACCAAGCCCACAACTGTAGGGCTCCGTGTTCCTGGTCGGGAAACTACTTCGGCGGGGACTGTTAACGGCCAGTAACCCCGCCATTTCAAACACTACACTGCTCTACATATCTGACATCATAACCAAACGCCGTTTCCTCGTTGACACAGGTGCAGCAGCTAGTGTGTTGCCTCCCCCATTGGTCAAACCTACCCGCACTCCTGGTTTGGACTTACGGGCTGCCAATGGTACGTCCGTCCGTACATATGGGACCCGTGCCCTGCTTCTTGATTTCGCCTCTCTAGGTCGCTTTACATGGACTTTCCTCATAGCGGATGTGGAACAACCCATTCTTGGATGGGATTTCCGGCAACACCATCGACTTATTGTGGATCCCGCAGGTGCAGTACTTCGAGCCTCTCCTAGTACCTCTACACAGGTTAACAGTGTCACCCCAGTCGCATCTACGGAACTTCAAGCACTCCTGGATGAATTCAAAGATGTGACCCAACCTGCCAGCCCTCGACCAGAAGTACAACATACGATTACGCATCACATTACTACAACGGGAGCACCTACCTTCGCCAGACCACGCCGCCTGGCACCGGAACGATTGGCGGTAGCACGTGCTGAATTCAACAAGCTACAGGAGGTATGAATAATCTGCCCTTCGAACAGTCCATGGGCTTCACCTCTATATGGTCCCGAAAACAGTCCCAGGGGAATGGCGCCCTTGCGGGGACTACAGGGCTCTCAACGTTCGTACTCTGCCGGATCGCTACCCAATACCGCACATCCAGGATTTCTCACAGGGATTGAGCAACGCAACCGTTTTTTCGAAAATTGACCTTGTGTGGGCATTTCACCAGATCCCCGTGGAACCGGCACATTCCGAAAACAGCGATCACAACACCTTTTGGACTGTTTGAATTCGTCCGGATGCCTTTTGGTCTACGGAATGCAGCCCAGACATTCCAACGCTTCATCGACCAAGTAGTTAAGGACCTGCCTTTTTGCTACGCCTACATTGACGATCTGCTGGTGGCCAGTACATCACCAACAGAACATCTGCTACACCTCCGACTCCTTCTCACACGTCTGCGCAACTTCAGCTTGCAGCTCAACTCCAAGAAGTGTATTTTCCATGTTCCAGAGCTGGATTTCTTGGGACACCGTGTGATAGCAGCAGGGGTCCAACCACTAGAGAAGAAAATCGAGGCAATCAAGGAATTCCCGCGCCCATCCACTCCAAAGAAGTTGCAAGAATTTCTTGGTGTGGGGAATTTTTATAATCGATTCATCCCACATTGTTCGGACATCTTGCGACACTTATACGACTTCTTACGTGGTCGGAAACTCACGTCCCGTCTTCCGTTGGAGTGGACTCCCCAGGCAGAGACAGCATTCACCGACATAAAACACAAACTGGCGGAATTCACCTTACTCGCACACCCAGTGTCTGACGCTCCCATCAATCTTTCTACCGACGCTTCAAACACAGCAATTGGTGCTGTACTACAACAGCTCATTGAAGGAGAATGGCGCCCAATTGCATTCTTTTCAGTACGCCTGTCACCCACTGAAGAGAAGTACAGCACTTTTGATAGGGAACTGCTCGCCATCTACTCAGCCATACAACATTTCCGGCACTTCCTCGAGGGGCGGAACTTCCACATCCTCACAGACCACAAACCCTCACTTGTGCACTGGCGGCCAAGGGTGATGCTCACTCTCCTCGAGTAGCCAACCACCTGGGATTTATCTCCCAATTTACCTCGGATATCCGCCATGTCAAAGGAACTAACAATGTCGTAGCCGATGCACTGTCTCGACCCACCATAAACCACGTCGTGAAAAGCCCAGCTCAGGTGGACTACTGTGTAATCTGCAAGGCCCAACGGGAAGACCCTGATCTGCAGCGATTACGAACATCTGACACAGCTGTCCGGTTCATCGAGATTCCCATGGAAGGTGGCGGTAGTATAATCTGTGACACCTCACGGACGGGAGCACTTAGGCCCTACATTCCTGCCCAGTTTCGCTGGAATACATTCTCAACATATCACTCCCTAGCACACCCAGGAGTACGTGCTTCCCAGAAACTACTAACGGAGCGTGTCGTATGGCTAGGAATCAATTCCGATGTTCGACGTTGGACTCGCTCATGTCTCCAGTGCCAGCGAGCAAAAACACATGGTCACACAAAGAGCCCTCTTCAACAGTTCTCGTTACTATACTACACTCACTACTACACCGGGATGCTCCCGGACGCAGGTTCGAATCCTCGTCACGGCCCTTGTGGATTTGTTCATTAGTTCCCGTTACCTTCTGACCGTTTCGAGGTGGTGCATGTAGACATCGTTGGACCGTTACCGTCGGCAAGAGGATATTCTTATCTACTCACCTGCATCGATCGATTCTCTAGATGGCGAGAAGCAATCCCATTAAACAACATCTCAGCTGAGTCAGTGGTCCAGGCTTTCCTCTATAGATGGGTCGCCCGTTTTGGTATCCCTTCTGTTATCATCACCAACCAAGGACGACAGTTCGAATCATATCTATGGAAGGAACTTATGGAATTCCTCGGCACCACACACAACCGAACCACAGCATACCACCCTGAGTCGAACGGAATGGTAGAACGCTTTCATAGACAACTTAAAGCCGCCCTAAGAGCTCAAGCATGCCCTGATGATTGGATCGACAGCCAAGCATTAGTCTTGCTTGGCATTCGTTCGGCCACGAAGGAGGGCACTGGATTCTCGGTAGCAGACTTAGTATATGGATCTAGCCTGCGGCTTCCGGGCGAATTCTTAACCCCGACGCCACTCATCTCATCCCCAGACCCCACTTTTGTCCAGAAATTACGGGCGGCCATGACAAGCATTCGGCCTATACCACTATGCCAACCGACAACTCGTGCTACATATGTGCCTCATGAGCTCCGCACATCTGAACACGTGTTTGTAAGAGTCAACGCTGTTCGACGCCCTCTACAGTCACCTTACGAAGGACCATTTAAAGTGGTTTCTCGGACACCGAAGTTCTTCACCATTGAACGCCGAGGACAGCGGGTAAACATCTCCATCGATCGCATTAAACCAGAACACTGTGACGCTGCCCCAGACATCCGCCGATAACGCCGTTCACTTTTCGACCATAGTTTTCAGCAGCACCGCCACCTACGACAACGGACGATCCTGTACGACCTCTTACCCTACAACCCCAGTTACCAGCTGCACCACCACCTGATCCTACAACGACGGACGATCCAGTGCGTCTCCCCACCCTACGACTCTAGTTAGATGACATCAGCGAAGAGGAGGAAGTTAACTTTGAGGGTTATACAACGCGAGCAGGGCGTACAATTCACCGACCAGCTAGGTTCCTTGACCAAGTGTTTTTCCTTTCATCCCTTGGGAGGGGAAATTCTGTAGCGAGTAGATTATCCCAATAATATACTCGCTCCAAACGCATTAGCCTAATGAGAGAAGCAAAGCTCTTCTTAGTACTAGTTATGGAACTAAAACCTTTCCCTACTTCCAGTTAATATTCCTGTCAACCTTTGGAGAACGGTGAGGTGTTGCCCGAGCATATAAGCAGCAGAGTAGCAAATAATAACTGACGGGAAACATCTCCCGTCACGCAGGGTGCAGTTGCACCTCCACAGATCTCCAGTATCATCTATTGATACTGGTAATGGCTCAAAAGGGCCACCACTTACGGGCTATTCATGCCCGTGCCACCTTTTGGGTGGCTTAATCTTCATCAATCAATCGAATAGAAGACACGGGAGGCATCTCCCGTCACGCAGGTTGCAGTCGCACCTCCACAGATCTCCAGTATCAGCTATTGATACTGGTAATGGCTCAAAAGGGCTACCACTTACGGGCTAATCATGCCCGTGCCACCTTTTGGGTGGCTTAATCTTCATCAATCAATCAAATAATAACTCACACGGGAGACATCTCCCGTCACGCAGGATGCAGCCGCACCTCCACAGATCTCCAGTATCATCTATTGATATTGGTAATGGCTCAAATGGGCCACCACTTACGGGCCATTCGTGCCCGTGCCACCTTTTTGGTGGCTTAATCTTCATCAATCATCAATCGAATAATAACTGACCATTTGGTCACCATTTGGTCCGGGAGACATCTCCCGTCATCACGCAGGGTGCAGTTGCGCCTCCACAGATCTCCAGTCTCATCTTTTGATACTGGTAATGGATCAAAAGGGCCACCACTTACGGGCTATTCATGCCCGTGCCACCTCTTGGGTGGCTTAATCTTCATCAATCAATTCATCATCGAATAATAACTGTCTCATTGCCTTCTCTACCACTCCGGAGACTACCACCAGGACGACCATGCGGTCAACTTCAACACCGACTCCAGAACCGTCCATGACCCGGGCGACACAGAGGTAATTCCTTCTTCACCTCCCAACACTCCTACCATCACTATCTCAGCAGCTGCGCTAGGAGACGTGCTGTCTACAAACGATAATAGCACCACCAGCGCTCCTGAAATAGCTACAACCACTAATCAACGACACCTAAGCCTACCTAAGGCTGCGAGGCGAAAAACAAAAACGCTCACTACGGAGGTTACGGACTCCTCAGACTAGGAAGTCATAGTAGAAGCTCCAGCGCCGAATCACAAATACGACACATACACGGTTCGAGACTTCCTCATGGAGGCCACGTCACCAAACTCCAACGACAGCACTGCTCAGCCAAAGTCGCAGGCAAAGAAAAAACGGAAAACCTAGAGGTCGACACTAATCCCACCAGCTCCATAACTGGTATAGCCAGCCCCCAGGCTGAAAACCAGCATGAAGACCCCCATCCATCGCCAGATCTCTAGTATCAGCCACTGGTATAGATAATGGCTCCAAAGAGCCTCCACTTACGGGCTCATAGCCCGTGCTACTGGAACTTATTGTTCTGAGTAGCGAATCTTAAACAACAACAACAACGAATAATAACTGGCAGATTCATTCAGCACCGCTTCTGTGCCAGGTAAGTCCACTATGGGCTCAACATAGCCCGCGCTACTTGCCCCGCTCCTGTGCCAGGTAAGTTACGGGCTCACCATAGCCCGTGCTACTTGGAACTTGTTCAGAGTAGCTGAATCTATAACAACAACAACAATAATAACTAGTCTACTTTCAAAGCTATTGCTTTGAGCTATTGGGCATTTATCTAGCCACTGAATACCTTAAGCTCAAGGGTGGTGGAGTTATTTTCTGTGACTCTAAAAGTGCTCTGCAATCCTTAAATAACCCATCACAATGTATGTCGGAAGTAGCTTGTAATATTAAATGGAATGCAATTTTTGCCAATGATAATAACTCTTGTATAAAATTTGTGTGGATCCCATCCCATGTTGGAGTTGGAAAACATGACATTGTAGATCGATTGGCCAATGAGGCTTGCAGGAAAGAAAACATTGATTATGACTTTGGACTATCTAATGCAATTATTAGAAACATACAAATTAAAGAAATTAATTCAGATTTAGAAGAACTAGAAAATGCCCAGAGACCTGAAAGCTGCACTATTAAAAGTTATGACAAGTTTTGTAATACTAGGTATTTGTATGGTCAGCACAGTAACCAGACCAGGCAATGTGATGTAGTCATTGCGCGAATTCGCCTTGACTATAGACACATCTGGCAGGTTAGTGAGGCTGAACCACTACCTGAATACTCAGATTGTAAACTCTGTGATAAACCTTTAATGTATTCACTAGAACACTATATTGTTGAATGAGAAACCGTAAAGGACTTTAGACCTCCTGGCTTCTTGTACCACCAATTGTGTTACTATTTTATTGACTCAGGTGTTCTGGACGACATCCTAACAATTTAACCAAAATTTACTTGTCCATTTTAAATAATGAAGAACAATTTTTATTTATATTACTTCTAAGCTGCATCACTTATGAACCCATCCCTGCCCTTGTGTGGCAGTGCACAATAGAAAGTTGTTTTCACATATCCATACATTAAAACATTGATTGTAACCATGATATATATGTACTTCCGCCTACAGTTTAGACCTATTGTCTTATGTTATGACCCTCTGTCCTGCGTGACAATGAATACCAGCATTATCCTTACTTCAAGTCCAC
This sequence comes from Procambarus virginalis, assembly GCA_020271785.1. Lineage (NCBI taxonomy): Eukaryota > Metazoa > Arthropoda > Malacostraca > Decapoda > Cambaridae > Procambarus > Procambarus virginalis. The sequence goes on along the minus strand of WNGS01166011.1, from coordinate 4,031,657 downwards.
TACGGGCTCACAATAGCCCGTGCTACTTGGAACTTATTGTTCCAAGTAGCTAATCTTAAACAACAAACAACCTCACTTCAATAAGACTTAATCGAAATCCTCAGATTGGGCAAAATTGTAATTAGTTTGTCAATATAGATGTTAATAATAATACTCGCCTGGCGCTTCGCAACAGCTTTGGCCTTGGTTCGTATACTGGCTGGGAGGATTGACTGGGTGCCAAACCTTAACTGTAGCCTCTGTTCACCCAGCAGTGAAAGAGTATCTGGTTGTTAAACGATTTGGCAGGTCATCTTTGGGGGAAAAATTAGGATTAATGTTTTTTTCCGAAACGCTATGCTGCTAATGGCTTTACACAGCCCCTTTACAAGTATATATAAATAAAAATTAACTTTTTAGTATATATAAACAAAATAAAAAGTGTAATATTGTCTGTGTATCTTGGTTATATTCTGGAGTTCCATGTAATTAGATCCAGGTACTGACAAGTTAACACGTGCCTGATATAATTATATGGTTTTAGGTTAAGTTAAATTGTCACTTAGGGAATCGTAGACATTACCACACGTTTGCTATATGTGAATCTTGTCTCCTGCCTATGTGGAGTCAGCGAGGTATCGTAAGATCTATAATATAATATATCATTATAGATTTATAATATAACATAAAACTTAATTATTAAATTTTCTGTGAGATAACTGTATCATATTGAAGCCCTTGAACGGGCTAACAAAAATTGCCGTAGCCGACGCTTTTACACGCCGACCCAGCGGGGTATTGGTTAAAGTTTTCAACTAGCAATAATCGCACCTCGGATGTACCTCATTGGTTACGATAGTGCCACTGCGCAAAGCTAATTGGTCTTAAGGGCTATGAACACCAGCCTCAGAGCACTGTGGACCACACTATTTCACATGTACTCTATGTTCATATATTTACCATGTTGATTATCATATAAATTCATTCTTATATTAATATTTACGATACTTTTGCCTGTATTAATTATCATACATATGTTTAAATAAATTACTAAACACTTGTTGATGTCATGTAAACAATAATTGTTCTGCACGGTCTCCGCTCCTAGATCATTTCATGTAAGAAAACGCGTAGAAGTTTGGAGGACTAACTTAAGAATCGTGTGAAATCATAATTTTTTAACTTTTACTTAATAATAATAATTTATTTAGGAAAGTATATACAAAGATGCAGAGTTATAAACATACTGTTGGATATTATAGATAGAGCGAGTTCATACAATATTTAAAGCCATTAATATGCAGCATTTCGGGCAATTTTTAACTCTTTCTTCTTGTTGACAGTAGGTGCAGTTTGTACGAAGGTTTGTCCCCCGATGACTGCACCTGTACAGATGTTGGTGGACGCGTTTATGTTGAGAATGATAAGTTTCAAAAGTGCTTGTTTCGTGTTGCTGTAGATAGAGGAGCGGCGACTAAAACAGAGGTGCATATTAGAGGAAGACTTGCCGCACCGTAGGGCGGTATATGTTATGTTTATGGCGTCAGCTGATCCTTGGTGCTGAGGCGAGGTTTTTTAGTTAGCTCATTTATTATGCACCCATACCCATCTTGTTGGCGGTAGTGGAAAGGGTTACAGAGGCACATAAGGCGAGGCAGTTGTTTTCGGTGTTTAGCTGTTGGCGGCTCTAGGTAAAAATGTGGTACGGGTCAGTTGTGACCCAATTAATTTGTCGACTGGAGATATTTAGTCAGTGCTTTGACTATTTGATATTTTTCCTATAACGAGGGGTCACCTTCTCCTAATATATGCTTAATGATAAAAGGTATTTTAAGTGGTAATTTTTAAAAGGTATTTTTAAGTCTCCGTGGTGTAGTGGTAAGACACTCGCCTGGCGTTTCGCGAGCGCTTTGTCATGGGTTCGAATCCTGGCCGGGAGGATTTACTGAGCGCAAATCCTTAACTGTAGCCTCTGTTTAACTCGACAGAAAATTGGGTACTTGGCTGTAACAACGATTCTTCGCGGTGGGGGTCGTATTCCAGGGACCTGCCCGAAACTAGTGGCTGTACATTCTTGTGCAGCCACTAGCGTACTAGTGGCTGTACAAGAATGCAACGTACAACTCTTGTATATATCTAAAAAAAAAGTGCTGTAAATACTTGTTTGAAATTTACTCTGGCACTATATGATGTCGGAAACAGTGAAGGAGTATAGTGTTCGATTGTTTCAGGCACCTGACAGTGGATGCAGAGTTCGTTAATGTCTGTTCTGTACTCAGAGCTGTGTGTTGCCAGTTTGGTGTGACCCCGTTTTCTTGTTGTTGTTTTAGATTCAGTTACTCGGAACATAAGTTCCAAGTACCTCGGGCTATGGTGAGCCCGAAGTTGACTTACCTGGCACAGGAGCTGGACAAGTTTTTATTTTTTTTATTTTACATGCAAGCATGCGTTTAAGTTACAATAAAAGCAGAAACAAATACAACATAAAACAAAGGTACAAAGCACACATACGTACACGGACAAAGGAACAAATCAAGAGAAGACCAGCCAGAAGGGCTGACCACAAAACAAAAATGCATATACAAACATAACACAAATATAAACACAGCGGAAGATAAACATAGGGGAAAACCCCAGAACAAAATGCACACAAAACAAGCCTACTAACATCTCAAACACAGACAGAAAGGCACCAACACAAAACGAGAAACATACAATAATAATGATAATATCAATAAAGGAAACAGATCTGCTATAACAAACGGGAGGCAAAACAAAATTTCAAAACAGAACAAAGAGCACAACCCCTGGCGGGAACACGCCAACAGCCTGAAGGGCACACAATATGACATAAACAAGCGCACACGACATCCACAACCGAACACAAAAACGCACAGGAACCGCACACCCATCCACCAGCCATACAAAGAAAACCCACAACACAAATCGGAGCACGCAGGAACCGGGAAACAAAACCCCCCCCACCCACTCACACACACACACTCCATCCGCACCCCACAACCATGCACACAACAGGAAACACAGAATACACAGAAATCATTTGCGAGGAACAAGGTGAGAAGTGTACTTCTCCGGGAAAAAATCGTAAGGATACTTCCTCTTGTAAGCTTCCCAGACAAAATCTTCAAGGTCGGTAGGGTTTTTGATCCCTCGCTGCCGAGGGGGTACCATAAACTCAGGACCATCCAGATCGGGCGGCATCGGCCAACGCCCGAAGTCACTGACGCAAGTCGCATAACGAGGCCGGGGAGCGCCATCCACGCACTTCGAGGAAGCAGAGGACACTAGAGAAGCGGACGAGGGCTGCCGAGACTGCTGTCGGAAAATCCGACACCATTTAATATTACATACAATTGCAGATAATGTTGCTGCGTTGTATAAACAAGTTACCCATAGAAATGTAGCTTGTAGTGGAGTTTCCGTCTATAGAAAACGGGATATCATAGCCACATACTATTATAATTCACCAACTATTGTGTTGGGAATTATTCTTAAATACATTAGTCTTTGGACTTTTACCATCATAAAAACATCTTATTTTAATTAACTTAATTATCAGAATCAAAATAGAGTAAATGTGACCCTTCTATCAAGTTACTGACATCTCTACAAAGTAGGGAGTAGGGTGTGGTCCATTGTTGTTGTCACCAGCAGGCAGCCATGGTGTCACCTCCGAGACGCGTGGAGTAAACAGCTCCTATCATTTCTAGACAATGTCGGCCAGTAGCGTCAATAGTATGGAGTGTCAGCCATTATTTAAGACCAGAGGCGCAAGAGAGCAAATTCAGCTCCTATTATATCTCTTGGACGAAGTGTTATGGGAACCAAAGGTCTACCATCATCAACACGCAGTCAACAATAAACAAGCTAAGTGTTCTGCCGAAACCCATTTATCTATTCATTTTTGGCCATTAATGTCTGTGGATAGGGTGAGCCGGTTAGAATACGAAATCGCCTCAAACTAAAGGTAATTAAGCCTTGGTCTTTATGGTTCAAGTACAGTGTTTTCTCTGATATAGCTGTCATATATTAGAATTCTGGCTTCATAGCTAGCGCCCTTTGACAGGTACAAGACGAGGAAGCATGCTTTGTCTACCAGTTACCAGGGTGATGGAAGCTACCTCACACGAGGAAAATTTGGTGTCTACATCCTAGTTTTACCTGGAAAATAAGGCCGGCTGTACAAATAAGATAAGGAACCTATTCAATGTTTAACAATATATGTAGTTTAATACTGTAGTTTGGTTGGCTGCATATATATAAATTTAATAAACCCCCCTAATGTGTATGAATCGATTTGTGAGATTATTGCAGAAATACAGTCCACTCAACATTATACAAATTGCTATCGAAGTATATAAATTAACGTAAATATAAATTCTATATAAATTCATATAAATTAAATACATATAAATCTCACAGGTCGGTCCCCACATTATTTGGTCATCTTCGAGCCGGATGACGGACTATTTGGTCCTATGAACCCACATTATTGGTCATCTTCGAGTCGGATGACAGATTATTTGGTCATCTTAGTACCGGATGAACCAGTTAACCGGTGGATTCATTAAATATACTAGTGTGATTTATACAAAGCCAGTCAAAGACCGGTGGCGTAGCCTCGAGCGAGCGGGCTCAGGAGCCCCTCAAGCCCAGTTCAGCCTTGCTCAGCGGTTTCATGGCAACCCTCCGATTTGGTGGGTTCTTATTCAATGGAATGACAGCGCTAATATTAAAGCCAGCCAAATTAGTGGCTGTGTCCTCCCGAGATTGTTCACGGAGTTCGTGGTGTTAATTTCGCGAGAGATTATCTACGAATTTTGTGATGTTAATTTCGCGAGGTCACTAATAATATTTAATACTTCTTGATAATATTAGAAGTTTCATAGAGGCTAATTAAGAGGCTATTATCAATAATTGTGTATATTATTTCTCCAAAATAGAGAATTATTTAATATATATTGCACTAGTGTTCACAATACAATATTTACCAATTGCCAACCCACAACAGGGTAGGATATTACCATTGACTAGTTGAACTATTTATTGTTCATCCTAGTCCCATTATTACCATAGTCTAGTGGTACTATATAAACAACCTAGCACCATTAATGAATGGTGCAGACCCTATTTGGGTGTAATTTTTATCAACTCGAGTTGAGTTGTGTATATATAATAATTTACTTATGATCATTACACCTTTGAGTGATTAATTAGTGTCTATACCATCCTAGGGTGATTTTGAGGAGCTAACCTAAAGGTACTTCCATGACACTGATTTATCACTCAAATCATTAGTGTGTATGATTGTATATATATAATGTGTATTAATTTTAAGTGCTAACCTCTAGTAGAGGTAGGATTATCGCCTAGTGAGTGCAGAATTTTGACCCTAGGCTACCATCAGTGCTTGTTCAGCATTATGAGCAACCCAAGTACAAGCCCCACAAGGCTTCACCAACTAGCCAATGTGGATAATGCAGGGAGAATGAGAAGAACCCTTGCAGGTCTTAAAGGCCACTTAACAAGACAGATCAACTACCATCGATTCATTGGTAGCCCTACTAAATATCAGGGCATAACCATGCTAAATTCTGCAGGAGGCAAATTACTCTCAGGCCCAATATCAAGCCTGAGGAAACCTATGCCTGCAGATAAACAATACCAATAGAAATCTAAATTTGTCAGCTGATAATATATTTCTCCAGTAGCATTATACTAAGGAGATTACAGCTGACTGTAGCAACAGAGGTTGATGTTAATATCATCATTTAAAGCTGAAGATGAGTTCATGAGGCCTCAGTGGCAAATCAGTGAACAGTAGCCTAAACAGCTACAAGTCACAGCGACCAATGTCACTGAACCCACTGCAGTCTCAGAACCATACTTGACTTTAGTGATGGGCTATTCAATCCTCTGAATCAACTAACTAAATTAAACCCCAATAAATCTGACGACTGATTTTGATACATTTATTATTTAATCAAGATGAATTCCATGGGCCTCAGTGTTATATATCAGTGACCAGTTACCTGAAGAAGCTTCATGTTATATCTAATGTCACTGATCTCACTGCAGTCCCTGAATCATACTTGACTGTAGTACTTGATCACATTCAGTCTTCTGGGTTAAATAATATGTATTTAGGCTTGAATTTTAGCCTTTCAAGAGTTAACAGGGAAATGAAATCGCATTAGACTTCTAACCCCTGCAACTCGAGTACGGGACATCCGTCCTGTACGAACAGACGCACAAATGTGTGATTACTAACTACTAACATCAAATTAATCTAATAATTCGAAGGAGGAGTATCGGTGTTCGTCTGTTCTAAATAGGACTTCGACCCGTGAGCAGCCCCCGGGGAATTATGTCGGAAAATCCGACACCATTTAATATTACATACAATTGCAGATAATGTTGCTGCATTGTATAAACAAGTTACCCATAGAAATGTAGCTTGTAGTGGAGTTTCCGTCTATAGAAAACGGGATATCATAGCCACATACTATTATAATTCACCAGCTATTGTGTTGGAATTATTCTTAAATACATTAGTCTTTGGACTTTTACCATCATAAAAACTCTTATTTTAATTAACTTAATTATCAATATCAAAATAGAGTAAATGTGACCTTCTATCAAGTTACTGACATCTCTACAAAGTAGGGAGTAGGGTGTGGTCCATTGTTGTTGTCACCACCAGGCAGCCATGGTGTCACCTCCGAGACGCGTGGAGTAAAAGCTCCATCCCATTTTCTGGACAATGTCGGCCAGTAGCGTCAATAGTATGGAGTGTCAGCCATTATTTAAGACCAGAGGCGCAAGAGAGCAAATTCAGCTCCTATTATATCTCTGGACGAAGTGTTATGGGAACCAAAGGTCTACCATCATCAACACGCAGTCAACAATAAACAAGCTAAGTGTTCTGCCGAAACCCATTTATCTATTCATTTTTGGCCATTAATGTCTGTGATAGGGTGAGCCGGTTAGAATACGAAATCGCCTCAACTAAAGGTAATTAAGCCTTGGTCTTTATGGTTCAAGTACAGTGTTTTCTCTGATATAGCTGTCATATATTAGGATTCTGGCTTCATAGCAAGCGCCCTTTGACAGGTACAAGACGAGGAAGCATGCTTTGTGTATCAGTTACAGGGTGATGGAAGCTACCTCACACGAGGAAAATTTGGTGTCTACATCCTAGTTTTACCTGGAAAATAAGGCGGCTGTACAAATAAGATAAGGAACCTTCAATGTTAACAATATATGTAGTTTAATACTGTAGTTTGGTGGCTGCATATATAAATTTAANCCCAGCACACTGTGGTATTCTCCATAATGAACTTGTAGACCAACTAGCCAAGCGATGCACAACACGCCTCACCTTACCCATCATCCAATTCCCCATGTTGCACGTAAAGGAGCCTTCAAAGATACCATCTCCCAGGATTTTGCAACAAACTGGAAAACGTTATGCTCACCTTTGCACTATGGGTCCATTAAAAAGAAATGGGGAACTTGGAAACATGTCCGATATAAAAACAGAGAAATTGATGTAACGATGACCAGATTAAGGCTGGGACATACCAAACTAGCAGCACACAGCTCTAAGTACAGAACAGACATCAATGAACTCTGTACTCACTGTCAGCTGCCTGAAACAGTCGAACACTATCTCATGCACTGCTTCCGACATCATAGCGCCAGAGTAAATTTCAAACAAGTCTTTATCGCACTTAAAATACCCTTCACCATCGAGCACATATTAGGAGGTGGAGACCACTCGTTACAAGAAAAATACCAAATAGTCAAAGCACTGGCTAAATATCTGCAGTCGACCAACAAATTGGGACACATCTGACCCGTGCCACATTTATACCTGGCGCCACCAACAGCTAATCACAGAAAACAACTGCCTCGTCGCAGCACCATAGATCAGCTGACGCCATAAACACAACACACCACCCTACGGTGCGACAAGTCTCCCTACAACACACGCCTCTGTTTTAATCACCGTTCCTATATCCACAGCACAACGTAACAAACACCTTGGTAGCTCCGATCATCCTCAACATAAACGCGTCCACCAACATCAGTACTGGTGCAGTCATCGGGAGGACAAACCCTTCATGCAAACTGCACCTACTATCAAGAAGAAGAAGAAGTACTGCACAGTCTCTTCTCCTTGACCATTTGTGTAAGAAAACGCGCTGAAGTTTGGAGGACTAACTTAAGAATCGTTTGAAATCATAATTTTTTTAACTTTTACTTGATTGATTGATTTGATTTTTTGATTGAGATATATACAAGAATTGTTACATTCTTGTACAGCCACTAGTACGCGTAGCGTTTCGGGCAGGTCCCTGGAAGACGATCCCCGCCGCGAAGAATCGCTTTTTCATCCAAGTACACATTTTACTGTTGCGTTAAACAGAGGCTACAGTTAAGGATTTGCGCCCAGTAAATCCTCCCCGGCCAGGATACGAACCCATGACATAGCGCTCGCGGAACGCCAGGCTAATGTCTTACCACTACACCACGGAGACTACTTAATAATAATGTAGCGAGTAGATTATCCCAATAATATACTCGCTCCAAATGCATTGGCCTAATGAGAGAAGCAAAGCTCTTCTTAGTACTAGTTATGGAACTCAAACCTTTCCCTACTTCCAGTTAATATTCTTGTCAACCTTTGGAGAACGGTGAGGTGTTGTCCGAGCATATAAGCAGCAGAGTAGCGAATAATAACCACGGGAGATATCTCCCGTCACGCAGGGTGCAGTCGCACCTCCACAGATCTCCAGTATCAGCTCTTGATACTGGTAATGGCTCAAAAGGGCCACCACTTACGGGCTATTCATGCCCGTGCCACCTTTTGGGTGGTTTAATCTTCATCAATCAATCGAATAATAACCGACCATTTGGTCACCATTTGGTCCGGGAGACATCTCCCGTCACGCAGGGTGCAGTTGCGCCTCCACAGATCTCCAGTATCATCTTTTGATACTGGTAATGGCTCAAAAGGGCCACCACTTACGGGCTATTCATGCCCGTGCCACCTCTTGGATGGCTTAATCTTAATCATCATCGAATAATAACGGGAGACATCTCCCGTCACGCTGGGTGCAGCCGCACCTCCACAGATCTCCAGTATCATCTATTGATACTGGTAATGGCTCAAATGGGCCACCACTTACGGGCCATTCGTGCCCGTGCCACCTTTTTGGGTGGCTTAATCTTTATCAATCGAATAATAACTCACGGGAGACATCTCCTGTCCACGAGGCTAACCATAGCCCATGCTTCTTGCCCAGCTCCTGTGCCAGGTTAGTTACGGGCTCACCATAGCCCGTGCTACTTGGAACTTGTTCCGAGTAGCTGAGTCTATAACAACAACAACAACGAATAATAACTACGGCCGGGAGACATCTTTCGTCACGAAGGGTGCAGTCGCACCTCCACAGATCTCCAGTATCATCTATTGATACTAGTAATGGCTCAAAAGGGCCACCACTTATGGGCTATTCATGCCCGTGCCACCTTTTGGATGGCTTAATCTTTATCAATCAATCTATCGAATAATAACTAGTCTACTTTCAAGTGTGGTCTAGAACAGACACTTGCGAGATACTGTACCGACTCCCAGTGAGCTCAACTCACACCATTGCTCGCCAAAGTATCACCTGCATACTTCTGTATACTCGATCAAATATATATATTCTCTTAGTGTCTGTGTTTATTGTCACCATACTTTACGTAACAATAGAACCGTTACATTGGTGACCCAGTGAGTGAAAATAACATCTAGTCGCAAACTAGATCTTCGTTATGGATTTATCTACCAGGTTTCCAGCATACAACGCAGATGATCCAGAATTTTGGTTCATGCAGATGGAGGCTATTTTCGACCGTCACGAAATTACGACCGAGAAAGCCTGATATGCCTGTACCCTGCCAACACTTCCCTTGGAGGCTATGCACATTGCCTCCGCTGTCATCACCGCACCATCACCAGACACCAGGACGTACACCGCATTGAAGGCCGCTCTTCTACAGGCAGGGATGAAACGCCGCATTCAACAAAGGGACCAACTCCTCACTGACAAAAGATTAGCAGAGAAAACACCAGCCCAGATTCTGCGGCATATTCAATATGTAATGCATACCGCAACTGGTCCAGCCCCCAGCGAGATTATGATATCATTTTGATACAACTCTGTCCAAAACACATTCAACTGGTCCTATTCAGTATGGTTGACGACACCACATTAGCTTAGCTGGCTACACTAGCAGACCGGCTTCTTACGACGTCTGATAATGCTACGCTGTCCCACCTCAGTGATACACAGCAGACCACAGACACCCAACAACTCGACGTCCTCCAGAACCGGCGTTTCTTCCGCCCAGGGAGGACGTACCAAGCGAATCCAGTATCAGGATCTAGGCGACAGCGAGAACACCGAGGAGAGCTTTGTATTTATCACCAGAGGTTCGGACACCAAGCCCACAACTGTAGGGCTCCGTGTTCCTGGTCGGGAAACTACTTCGGCGGGGACTGTTAACGGCCAGTAACCCCGCCATTTCAAACACTACACTGCTCTACATATCTGACATCATAACCAAACGCCGTTTCCTCGTTGACACAGGTGCAGCAGCTAGTGTGTTGCCTCCCCCACTGGTCAAACCACCCGCACTCCTGGTTTGGACTTACGGGCTGCCAATGGTACGTCCGTCCGTACATATGGGACCCGTGCCCTGCTTCTCGATTTCGCCTCTCTAGGTCGCTTTACATGGACTTTCCTCATAGCGGATGTGGAACAACCCATTCTTGGATGGGATTTCCGGCAACACCATCGACTTATTGTGGATCCCGCAGGTGCAGTACTTCGAGCCTCTCCTAGTACCTCTACACAGGTTAACAGTGTCACCCCAGTCGCATCTACGGAACTTCAAGCACTCCTGGATGAATTCAAAGATGTGACCCAACCTGCCAGCCCTCGACCAGAAGTACAACATACGATTACGCATCACATTACTACAACGGGAGCACCTACCTTCGCCAGACCACGCCGCCTGGCACCGGAACGATTGGCGGTAGCACGTGCTGAATTCAACAAGCTACAGGAGGCAGGAATAATCCGCCCTTCGAACAGTCCATGGGCTTCACCTCTCCATATGGTCCCGAAAACAGCCCCAGGGGAATGGCGCCCTTGCGGGGACTACAGGGCTCTCAATGTTCGTACTCTGCCGGATCGCTACCCAATACCGCACATCCAGGATTTCTCACAGGGATTGAGCAACGCAACCGTTTTTTCGAAAATTGACCTTGTGCGGGCATTTCACCAGATCCCCGTGGAACCGGCACATTCCGAAAACAGCGATCACAACACCTTTTGGACTGTTTGAATTCGTCCGGATGCCTTTACGGTTTACGTTTTACAGATATTCCAACGCTTCATCGACCAAGTAGTTAAGGACCTTCCTTTTTGCTACGCCTACATTGACGATCTGCTGGTGGCCAGTACATCACCAACAGAACATCTGCTACACCTCCGACTCCTTCTCACACGTCTGCGCAACTTCAGCTTGCAGCTCAACTCCAAGAAGTGTATTTTCCATGTTCCAGAGCTGGATTTCTTGGGACACCGTGTGACAGCAGCAGGGGTCCAACCACTAGAGAAGAAAATCGAGGCAATCAAGGAATTCCCGCGCCCATCCACTCCAAAGAAGTTGCAAGAATTTCTTGGTGTGGGGAATTTTTATAATCGATTCATCCCACATTGTTCGGACATCTTGCGACACTTATACGACTTCTTACGTGGTCGGAAACTCACGTCCCGTCTTCCGTTGGAGTGGACTCCCCAGGCAGAGAAAGCATTCACCGACATAAAACACAAACTGGCGGAATTCACCTTACTCGCACACCCAGTGTCTGACGCTCCCACCAATCTCTCTACCGACGCTTCAAACACAGCAATTGGTGCTGTACTACAACAGCTCATTGAAGGAGAATGGCGCCCAATTGCATTCTTTTCAGTACGCCTGTCACCCACTGAAGAGAAGTACAGCACTTTTGA
>WNGS01166011.1:3983281-4004836 GCA_020271785.1 Procambarus virginalis | reverse complement strand
AGATGGGAATGGGAACTACGGTGGATAGAGGAATGGGGTTGAGTGATATGGAAGTGGTAGTGGATGGAGAAGGGGGGATAGGGAATTGGTCATAGGAATAGGGAGCTACTTTAAGTGGCCCGAATTTTGGCGAGAGAAACTTAGGCCTCGAGGTAAGTTCCTTATGCAAGTCTTTGCCAAACTACTTAGGGTGGTCGGTAGAGCGACGGTCACGCTTCATGCAGGTCGGCGTTCAATCCCCAACCGTCCACAAGTGGTTGGGCACAATTCCTTCCCCTCCGTCCCAACCCAAGTCTTTATCCTGGCCCCTTCCAAGTGCTTTATTGACTTGGCGCTTTCTCTTGATACTTCCGTCCCCCTTCGGTCTCGCATCTTGTCAGGTCCGGCGTTCGATCCCCGACCGTCCACAAGTGGTTGGGCACCCATTCCTTCCTCTCCGTCCCATCCCAAATCCTTATTCTGACCCCTTCCCAGTGCTATATAGTCGTAATGGCTTAGCACTTTTTTCCTGATAATTAACTGAGGTCGTGGATAATTACTAATCACATGTAGTTTAATAATATAAATTTTATTTGCAGATTTGAGTCGTTCTTGTCTATAATATTATGAAAAAGATATATTCTAGTTTATTTTCTAGGTACGGTTGTGTGAGCTGAGAGCTGGGTGCTCAGTTCTTCGAGCTCTGAGCAATAACTCATTCGTGAGTTTTGCTGAGTTATTGCACATAGCGAGAACGTTATTGCATATCTCAGGTAAGTTATTGCACATATCGGGAACGTATTGCATATCTCAAGTAAGTTATTGCACATATCGGGAACGTTATTGCATATCTCAAGTAAGTTATTGCACATATCGGGAACGTCTATTGCATATCTCATGTAAGTTATTGCACATTTCAGTTTGGTGTTATTGTATATCTCAGGTAAGTTATTGCATATCTGGGTTAAGGTTGCTGCACAACTCGGGTAAGTTGTTGTGCATTTCAGCACAACAATGTTTCAACTTGTTAAAGGATTAAGTTAAAATCAATTTTGACCTCACAAAATCTATTACACCCAGTTTTGCTAATCTGGAAAAGCCTCAGAGTTTTATATTTATTATAAAAAAAGTCCTAAAGTTAAACTTGAAGTTGTTTGAACAGCCACCAATAACGGAATTTCTAAACTTTACATCAAAAGCTGCATAACAAGGCATCGTAACTTGCCATATTAAAAAAATCCTGTGCAACACGGAAGCCAATCATATGGTAATGAGATCCATAACTTAGCTACCGAGATCAATATGATTAAAAAAAACGACTTGAATTATCCTCTGAACGTGATTCAATGCGCAATGATTGGTGTAGGGAGCAGGAGGCCAGATACAAGGTATGATTTGTTAAATGAAATTCTTCAAGAATCAGAGAGAAAGACCTGGGGGTTGATATCACGACCAGACCTGTCCCCTGAAGCCCCATCAAGGGGATACCATCAGCGGCATATGCCAGGTTGGCTAACATAAGAACGGCCTTTAGAAACTTGTGTAAGGAATCATTCAAAATCTTGTTTACCACGTATGTTAGACCAATCCTGGAGTATGCAGCTCAAGCATGGAGTCCATATCTCGGGAAGCATACAACTAAATTGGAAAAGGTTCAGAGGTTTGCCACCATACTAGTTCCCGAACTGAGGGACAAGAACTATGAGGAGGACTACGGGAATTAAACCTCACGTCGCCTGGAAGACAGAAAAGTTAGAGTGGACATGATCACCACATACAGATTCTCAAAGGAATTGATAAGGTAGATAAAAACAGTTTATTTAAAAAAAAAAAAAAAAAAAAAAAGGGGACACAGGTGGAAATTGAGTGCCCAAATGAGCCATAAAGGCATTAAAATAATTTTTTTTAGTGTCAGAGTAGTTAACAAATGGAATGCATTAGGCAGTGATGTGGTGGGAGGCGTGACTAGTTTAGTTTTAGTTCATTATTATGCACCCCATACCCATCTTGTGGGCGGTAGTGGAAATTAAGGGTTACAGAGGCACATAATGGGCTCAGGGACTGAGCCTCACAATTCATTTAGCTAAGCAAGTAACAATCTTGATGAGCTAGTTACAAAATTCAATATAAGTCGTCACATCAACAAAGAGTTCGAGATCGACCTCAATGACAGGTTCTAAATTAAGCAACTGACATATGTGGAGAGCTAGTGTCACAAATTATATGTTTGTCCTGCACACCGCGCCTCCCATCCAGTGGGCAGCGGTGGATAGGTTACAATCACTCTCAGTTACTACTACAGTTAGCAAACTGCGGGATATTTGGCTAAAATTTCTGGTAGCAGATCATTTTGAATGAATATTTACACATCGCTGGAACATTGGTTATAGAATTGTCTCTAAATTCACGTATCTTTATCCGTATCTTTATCACGTATCTAAATTCACGTATCTTTCACGGAGGCTGACTAAATACACAGTTTTCATGTGTAGATATGATAGAGCCCAGTAGGCTCAGGAATCTGTACACCTGTTGATTGACGATTGAGAGACGAGACCAAAGAGTCGAAGCTCAACCCCCCGCAAGCACAATTAGATGAGTACGATGATACATACTCACATTTACACGTGTGTGCTCACCTAGGTGTGCTTGCGGGGGTTTGAGCTCTGGCTCTTTGGTCCCGCCTCTCACTGTCAATCAACTAGTGTACAGATTCCTGAGCCTACTGGGCATCATATCATATTACATTTAAAACTGTGTATGGAGTCAGCCTCCACCACATCACTGCCTAATGCATTCTATCTATTAACTACTCTGACACTTATTAAAAAAACGTTTCTAACGTCCTTGTGGTTCATTTGGGTACTCATTTTCCATAGGTGTCCCTTTGTTCGCGTACCACCCGTGTTAAACAGCTTATCCTTATCTACACTGTCAATTCCTCTGAAATTTTGTAGGTAGTACTCATGATCTCCTCTTACTGCATCTGTCTTCCAGTGTCGTGCAGTTCACTCAGCCTTTCGATCTAACTCAGCCCTCTTAGTTCTGGGACTAGCCTAGTGGCATACCGTCTGAAACTTTTTCCAGCTTGTCTTGTGCTTGACAAGGCACGGGCTCCATGCTGGGGGCCGCATACTCCAGGATTGGTCCTTACAGATGTGGTATACAAGTGTTCTGAAGATTCTTTACACAGGTTTCCTGAGGCTGTTCTGATGTTAGCCACCTCGCATATGCCGCACCGATGTTATTCTTTTTATGTGGGGCCTCAGGAGACATAGTTGGTGTGATATCAACTCTAGATCCTTCTCTCTCTGTCCGTTTCGTTAAGTTGGCTTCTCTCCTATTCGGTACCTTGTGTCTGGTTATTTCCTCCCCCCCCCCTAGTTTAATTGCCTTACAGTTACTTGAGTTGAACTTTAGTAGCCATTTGTTGGACTATTTTTTCAAGTTGTGTTAGGTCATCTTGTAGCCTCATACCAAAAAAGGTGCGCGCGCGCGCGCGAGTGTGAGTGTGAGTGTGAGTGTGAGTGTGAGTGTGAGTGTGAGTGTGAGTTGTGTGTGTGTGGTGTTGTGTGTGTTGGTGTGTTGTGTGTGTGTGTGTGTGTGTGGTGTGATCAACAAAGTACATGCAAATGAATTTACGAGAAATTTGCTAATGAGTTAATAAAATAAAGAACTAATTAAAGTATACGTATAATTTCACGCGAAGTAAAGCCAGTTGCCAGCGCCTCTATGTGAGTTGCTTCAACCCAATTTTGTATCGTAGTTTTGGTAGAGTTCCCGAAGAACGAGTGCCTCCACTCGCCTCACCTTGAGTGCGTGTTGCAGAGTGAGTGCTTCACCTACTTAAGGCAGCACGGGACGCTGACCCCACCCATTGGGGTCTATGGACCCCCCAAGGAATGGTCCTATGAGACTCGTGTATGTAGTGTTCGCTAACAAAATAACAACACCATATATATATATATATATATATATATATATATATATATATATATATATATATATTATATATAGTATATATATACATATAATATATAAGTGACGTATATATAAGTGACGTATATATATGTGACGTATAAGTAAGTGGCTTGTGACGTCTGAAGGATAGTACTTGAATCAACAATGGCTGCTGTATATTTTGCTAGTTCTATGTTGTAGGGGTCCACAGGTGAGAACGTGATTGTTAGGGTCCACAGGTGAGAACGTGATTGTTAGGGTCCACAGGTGAGAACGTGATTGTTAGGGTCCACAGTGAGAACGTGATTGTTAGGGGTCACAGGTGAGAACGTGGTGTAGGGGGTTCACGGTGAGAAGTGGGTGTAGGGGTCCACAGGTGAGAATACGAATGAGAAAATAAGAAAAAAAAATTCCAAAGAAAAAATCTATTTTGACGTCTATCGCACCATGTGCGATAGAGAGACGTCGATAGATAGATGTAGATTAGCTCTAATGATATAGATTGATAGACTATACAACTAATCTATCGATTAGTTGTCTAAAGCGGGGTTCTATTTGTCACATTTTCTTTAAGCTTGATTCTTTTCAACGTTGCATAACAGATGAAGCGAATCTTGTTTCACGTTTTGCATATTTAGGTCAGCTGTAAATGACAGCTGCCAGAGAGACAGACCTGCAGCAACAGTCATTAGAGAGGACCAGCTAGGAAGCAACAGTCATTAGACAGGACCAGCTATGAGGCAAAGAGTCATTAGACAGGACCAGCTATGAAGCAACAGTCATTAGACAGGACCAGCTAGGAAGCAACAGTCATTAGACAGGACCAGCTATGAGGCAAAGCAGTCATTAGACAGGACCAGCTATGAAGCAACAGTCATTAGACAGGACAGCTAGGAAGCAACAGTCATTAGACAGGACCAGCTATGAGGCAAAGAGTCATTAGACAGGACCAGCTATGAAGCAACAGTCATTAGACAGGACCAGCTAGGAAGCACACAGTCATTAGACAGGACCAGCTAGGAAGCAACAGTCATTAGACCGGACCAGCTAGGAAGCAACAGTCATTAGACAGGACCAGCTATGAAGCAACAGTCATTAGACAGGACCAGCTAGGAAGCAACAGTCATTAGACAGGACCAGCTATGAGGCAACAGTCATTAGACAGGACCAGCTAGGAAGCAACAGTCATTAGACAGGACCAGCTAGGAACAACAGTCATTAGACCGTACCAGCTAGGAAGCAACAGTCATTAGACAGGACCAGCTAGGAGGCAACAGTCATTAGACAGGACCCGCTAGGAAGCAACAGTCATTAGACAGGACCAGCTAGGAAGCAACAGTCATTAGACAGACCAGCCAGGAAGCAACAGTCATTAGACAGGACCACCAGGAAGCAACAGTCATTAGACAGGACCAGCTAGGAAGCAACAGTCATTAGACAGGACCAGCCAGGAAGCAACAGTCATTAGACAGAACCAGCCAGGAAGCAACAGTCAATAGACAGGACCAGCCAGAAGCAACAGTCATTAGACAGGACCAGCCAGAAGCAACAGTCATTAGACAGACCAGCCAGGAGGCAACAGTCATTACAGGACCAGCCAGGAAGCAACAGTCATTAGACAGGACCAGCCAGGAAGCACAGTCATTAGACAGGACCAGCCAGGAGCAACAGTCATTAGACAGGACCAGCCAGGAAGCAACAGTCATTAGACAGGACCAGCCAGAAGCAACAGTCATTAGACAGGACCGGGGCAGGTCGGGACAGTCAGTCAACAAGCAGGACGGGCAATGAACACATCTATCTTTAACGATTGTGTGTATTGATGTGGAGACGAGTGACACCAGGATGCAAAATCCAATTTTCATCTAATGAGCTGTTGCACTCAGGTGTTGCACTCAGGTGTTGCACTCAGGTGTTGCCCTCAGGTGTTGCACTCGGTGTTGCCTTCAGGTGTTGCACTCAACTAAACACACGTTATTTTATACTAAACTGAGCCACTGTTCTCACACACTTAAGGTCATGAAATCTTGAAGCTGTTGGCAAAAACGTCACAATTCCGATGGTTTTACTGAAATTAGTTTACACTACACTTTAGACATTACACTTTAGGACAACCCAAAACTTGTTAACTTAACTGAAACAGTTAACTTAACCTGTTTCCTAGGGCTGTGCCTTGGCGTTTCGGGTCGTGGTCACAGGTTCGAACCCTACTTAAAGAGGAGGGAAGGGAAGTCTGACCTGGAGGTCTTGACATGTGATGCCAAGACCTCCAGTCTGGGGACTGGGGGTCTGACATCACAGTTGTGGTGGTGACTGTCTCCTGTAATCTCTAACCAACTTCCACTTCAGGAAATTTCGTGAATTTCAATAAATATTTCATTCTAGCCAGTTTTTTTTTAATTAGAATCCGGCTGTTTGTGTGCGTTTTTTGCCACGGTAACATGGAGGTGATTAGCGTGGCTTCAAATGATTAGCTAATTCGCATTTGGAATGGTTTCCCCCTCCAGAAACATTTAGCCTGTTCTCTGTAATTAGATTAAACGTAAATATGTATTTGATTATTTACTTTATTGTATTATATATCTGTGATTTATCATGTATTTCTTTTATCTTATAGTTATTTTTTTTTTACATATTTACTTATGGTTTCCACTGTTAACGTTGATATATAAGCCCTTCAACAAATCGAATGACCATTTAGGAAGGAACATACCACGCCTTGAGTGTTCAATAGCACAAGAACATATGAACATTGTTCAATACTCAAATCGTCATCTCGACTAATTGTTTTTTTTTTACTTCGCGGTAACCATCGTTACAAATGCAACCTACTATGGAAGGTCACGGCTCACGAATATCTCCTTTTTCTGTGTTTCAGACTCGATGGGTTAGGTGGGTTGGTTGGGTTCGTACGGTGCTGGTTAGGAGGCTGGGGCCAGATTTACGAAGTAGTTACGCAAGTACTTACGAACGTGTACATCTTTCCTTAATCTTTGATGCCTTTGGTTACATTTATTAAACAGTTTACAAGCATGAAAACTTGCCAATCAACTGTTGTTATTGTTATAAACAGCCTCCTGGTGCTTCGGAGCTCATTAACTGTTTAATAATTGTAAACAAACCCGCCAAAGATTGAGAAAAGATGTACAGGTTCGTAAGTGTTTGCGTAACTTCTTTGTGAATCTAGTCCCTGGATTTTTGACGCAGTGGCAAATCAAGAGAACTGCCTGGTTCATCCCCGTATGCAAATCGGTTCATTCACGTCACTGGTCCATTCTCATCAGCAAATCAGTTGACTGTCTAATTTTTGCTTCTTGATGAAAACGCTGACAAAAGCCAGAGATGAAATGCTTGCTTGATCGCTTTCAAAAAAAAAATTATACAAGACTTTTTTTTCCCAATACGAGCGTCTTGGAAAACCTTTTTTTCCCCGAATATCGCAAGAAAAGTCTCAAGAAATCATTGGTACGCAGATGAGCGAGGTGTGTAGCTTGAGCAAAGGTGAAGCATTATTTGTTGGGCTATAAACTCTGACCTTTCAGGAGGCGCTGTTTGTGTCGTGAGAGGAGCAGTGTTTGCCCCGCTGACCCCAGCAAACACACATCAGAGATACACAGGTGGTGATGGCAGCACACCTGTGTACCGTTGTAGGAACAGTGTACCACCTGGTGGGACTTGATTCATGCTGTTTTAGCATCATGATCATGAGACTGAGCATATTCCAGGGTGCGCAGTGTGTAGCACTCTATGCTGTCAAGGTGACTAATGTTGTAGCAAGCATTAACGATCAGTTCGACGTGAATAAGTATGCCTTAATGGCTCGTGACTCGACACCAAAACCATCAGGGGGTGACAAAAGATGACGCAAAATAACCAAGTATGACGCAGAATTTGCCTTCCATTGAAAGTTATTGAAGCAAGATGGAAGTAGAGAGAGAGAGAGAGAAAGAAGCGAGGAAGAGGGAAGAGAGAGAGAGAGAGAGAGAGAGCATACATATGTAATGATTGTAAATGACATAAGAGGGTAAGGGAGTGTGTGTGGGGGGGAGGGGAAGAGGTTGTGGTAAACAGACCATTGATGGTCCGTGACCTGCATAACGAGATCTACTAACGAGGGGGACTTAGGGCAGGGAACTGCCTATACCGAAGGAGGTCGTTTAGGACCTCAGAGGGCGTGGCTATCCTTAAGGGCGTGGCTATCCAAAGGGGCGTGGCTATCGTGAAGAGGGTAACTATGGCGTGTAGAAAGGGCATAGATGATAGAGACTGACGGGGGGGGGAAGAGAGAGGGCATGAGTGAGCACTGCCACAAGAGCTGTTGATACAATACTTTCTAATACAGGGTGTGTATGTGAGCTACAATACTTTCTAATACAGGGTGTATATGTGAGCTACAATACTTTCTAATACAGGGTGTGTATGTGAGCTACAATACTTTCTAATACAGGGTGTGTATGTGAGCTACAATACTTTCTAATACATGATGTGTATGTGAGCTACAATACTTTCTAATACAGGGTGTGCATGTGAGCTACAATACTTTCTAATACAGGGTGTGTATGTGAGCTACAATACTTTCTAATACAGGGTGTGTATGTGAGCTACAATACTTTCTAATACAGGGTGTGTATGTGAGCTACAATACTTTCTAATACAGGGTGTGTATGTGAGCTTCAATACTTTCTAATACAGGGTGTGTATGTGAGCTACAATACTTTCTAATACAGGTGTGTATGTGAGCTACAATACTTTCTAATACAGGGTGTGCATGTGAGCTACAATACTTTCTAATACAGGGTGTGCATGTGAGCTACAATACTTTCTAATACAGGGTGTGTATGTGAGCTACAATACTTTCTAATACAGGGTGTGTATGTGAGCTACTTCACTTTCTAATACAGAGTGTGTATGTGAGCTACAATACTTTCTAATACAGGGTGTGTATGTGCTATATCTTTCTAATACAAGCTCTACGTAAAACTTAATGGTGTATATCACAGTCCTACCTGTATTTACATTTGAAGAATAATTAATCTTTGAAGAACAAACATGAACAGTTTGGAGAACAAGATCAAAAAGAGAGAATCCATAGGAGCTGTGATGAGGATTTGAACCTATGCAACTTTATCTTACGTGGATTTTCTTATTGATATATCACGATAATGAGATTTCTGTGTGTAAGAGCAAAAAAAAATGAGTAAGTCAGATCACCATTTATCCAACGTTCATGTCGACCTAGTTTACATTTGATACCGGTTAATGAGTTTCGAAACATCACAATCTAAGATTATGATTGTGATAAACAACCTTGTGGCCTTTCGGACCTTGTAAAAGCAGTTTAATCAATGTAAACCAAGCCATTCCGAGGAAAGATGCACAGGTTTCGTAAGGGGGTTGCTGTATATGGTAGTTGATTCCTGCCCTGGCGCCTATAATGGGTTCTATTTGTCAGAAAGGAACAAATGGGAATAGAATGGAACTGTCTGTCGTCCTTGATCGACGACCGGCCGCGGGGTCGCTGAGCCCCGAAATCACCTCAAAGTAACCCAGTCAGCTCTGGGGGACAGGAAGACTGCTTGTAGCCCGTGTTAATCAGTGGATCACCTGTCAAGTCAGTAGTTTGGAGAGAGAGAGAGAGAGAGAGAGAGAGAGAGAGGAGAGAGAGAGAGAGAGAGAGAGAAGAGAGAAAGAGAGAAAGAGAAAGAGAAAGAAAGAAATTGGAATTGAGAACCACGATTGGTTCTCCTGAGTTTAGGGTCGGTGCTATATCTTCAATTCAAAGAATTTCTCCACGAATGAAGATTGATGAATCTTCCCTCTATAAATGCCTTTTGGGCAGTGCGAGTGAGAGATGGGGGCTCTTAGGGTTTTAGAATACGAGAAAACGCTTGCTTTAATGGTGGTCAATGGGAGAATTTTCCTGAAATTCAGTCTAACTACCTTGGTCCCGTTTGTTCATTTTCATGACTGTTAACTGTCTAAAACTGTGTTTTTAGACAGTTGTCTAAATCTAGTTTTAAGAGTGACACAATCACCTGTTTAAATGGTTGTTTAAATCATCTGTTTAAATGGTTGTTTAAATCATCTGTTTAAATGGTTGTTTAAATCATCTGTTTAAATGGTTGTTTAAATCACCTGTTTAAATGGTTGTTTAAATCATCTGTTTAAATGGTTGTTTAAATCATCTGTTTAATGGTTGTTTAAATCATCTGTTTAAATGGTTGTTTAAATCACCTGTTTAAATGTTGTTTAAATCATCTGTTTAAATGGTTGTTTAAATCACCTGTTTAAATGGTTGTTTAAATCATCTGTTTAAATGGTGTTTAAATCACCTGTTTAAATGGTTGTTTAAATCACCTGTTTAAATGGTTGTTTAAATCATCTGTTTAAATGGTTGTTTAAATCACCTGTTTAAATGGTTGTTTAAATCATCTGTTTAAATGGTTGTTTAAATCATCTGTTTAAATGGTTGTTTAAATCACCTGTTTAAATGGTTGTTAAATCATCCTGTTTAAATGTACTCAATATTGTGATCTGAATGTGTACCTCTTTGTTGTTATTCCTCTTCTCAAATTAATTAATTTGGCTGATATTTACATCTGTACTAGATGGAGTACCCGGCGGTGCTTGGTCTCTCATCCCTCCCTCTCTCCCCTTCTCTTCCCACCTTTTTCTTCTTCTCTCTCTCTTTCCGAATCACTCACCAGTCCCNCTTTTCAGCGCGACTCCGACGTGACAGTTTTGCCGAAGCTACAGAAGATTCGCCCTTACTGCACGGAGGCGTTAATTAAGCGTTGGATCGGTGAAGAACTTGCCAAAACGACTTTTTTTTATTAAGAAAATAGTTCGTGACTTTTCAAGGGGAAACTTTGCTACTTTGACTTCCGCGTCGACGTGTACCATTGATATAGAATCCTTACGGGGCGCTCGTCAGAGGTCACGGGGCGCTCGTCAGAGGTCACGGGGCGCTCGTCAGAGGTCACGGCACCTCCGTCAAGGCCACGGGACGCTTGTCAAACGCCAGGAAGTCTGGAGCGAAGAAAAGCCTGAGAATAGTATGCCTGGACTGGATGATAAAAGCCTGACAAAGATATCCAGCATCTGGATAACCCTGTTTTGGGATGAATCTTATAAAACTAAAGACTGACACCGTGGATATGTCCGACTGAAGGCGAGGTCTGACACGGGCAAGTCTGACTTGGCAAAAAATGCTGGAATACAAAGCCCAAGAATCTGACATTTGGGAAAATTATTCAGGATAAATCTGACATACAGGGTAAGTATGCTAGAATGATTTTTGTAAATGTACTTTAATACATCATCAACATGACGTATTGCAGCATCTCATTGTTTCATAATTTATTCTCATCTCAGTTTCATAACTTAATCCATGTCACTATACCATCCCAGTCTCCTGAGATCATCTTGACATACTCAAATTTGTGGTCCAATGTTAATCATTTTATACCCGCACGAATATGCTCACGATATAAAACATCTCGTACCCCTCTCTAGCTCCTCTTCTAGTGCCTCAAAAATCTCGTAATCTGCTTCTCTCATGGTGCTTAAAAGACTCGTCTCAGTTAATCATTGGAACAACATCATTAAATCTAGATAGACGCCTGGAAGAGTGGAACAATTAGTGCAACAGTTGCAAATGTTTTGGGGGCTTATGCACGCATGCACGCAATCACTGGAGGACTTTAATGTGTTTATGCACGCGTGCACGCAATCATTGGAGGTCTGGAATGTGTTTATGCACGCGTGCACGCAATCATTGGAGGTCTGGAATGTGTTTATGCTTTCGTGCATGTAATTACAGGAGATGGACCGGAATATATTGTGTATGCTTGCGCAAGCATGTGGTTCTCGAGGAGATCTGTCATTGGTTTGTGCGTATACTTGTAAGCAGTCACCCCATTGTGACCTGGAATTTATTCGTGCGTATTCATGCATGTATACGCAGTCACCAAAGAGGCCCTGGGAATGTGTTTAATTGCAAATCTCAAAATATCCAAATATCCATCCAGATGGTCGCAACGATACGCTATCAACCAAGCAGATCGTCCTGCAATATTGCAAAACAAAATTCCTTTGGGGGAAACGTAGCTTTGAATATCCTGGGAATTTCGAAAGAATACTTGTATCAAGAATTTTAATATATGAAGTTTGCTTGGCTCCCCCCCCCCCCCTCCCCATCTCCCCACAGCTGCACAAGGATGATATTTTTGTAAAAATAAACATACAAATTATAACCAAATTATTGTTGATTTTCATACGAGATTTTTATTTTTTTAATTTTTTACGCTCGAGTGTAAACTGGATAAGTTTACCTTTAGGAAAGACCTGAGTTTTTAATACAGGTTTGGAGGAAGGGTTGTGGATTTGGGTCAAATTAACGTGAATCGTAAGGCGGCAAAACTTGATGGTCTCAAGTTGGTTAGACACGTATATAAACGATTTTAGGTGGATATATATATGAATTTTCTTGTATGGGCCAGTAGGAACTGCCTCGTATGGGCCAGTAGGAGCTGCCTCGTATGGGCCAGTAGGAGCTGCCTCGTATGGGCCAGTAGGAGCTGCCTCGCATGGGCCAGTAGGAGCTGCCTCGCATGGGCCAGTAGGAGCTGCCTCGCATGGGCCAGTAGGAGCTGCCTCGCATGGGCCAGTAGGAGCTGCCTCGCATGGGCCAGTAGGAGCTGCCTCGCATGGGCCAGTAGGAGCTGCCTCGTATGGGCCAGTAGGAGCTGCCTCGTATGGGCCAGTAGGAGCTGCCTCGTATGGGCCAGTAGGAGCTGCCTCGTATGGGCCAGTAGGAGCTGCCTCGTATGGGCCAGTAGGAGCTGCCTCGTATGGGCTAGTAGGAGCTGCCTCGTATGGGCCAGTAGGAGCTGCCTCGTATGGGCCAGTAGGAGCTGCCTCGTATGGGCAGTAGGAGCTGCCTCGTATGGGCCAGTAGGAGCTGCCTCGTATGGGCCAGTAGGAGCTGCCTCGTATGGGCCAGTAGGAGCTACCTCGTATGGGCCAGTAGGAGCTGCCTCGTATGGGCCAGTAGGAGCTGCCTCGTATGGGCCAGTAGGAGCTGCCTCGTATGGGCCAGTAGGAGCTGCCTCGCATGGGCCAGTAGGAGCTGCCTCGTATGGGCCAGTAGGAGCTACCTCGTATGGGCCAGTAGGAGCTGCCTCGTATGGGCCAGTAGGAGCTGCCTCGTATGGGCCAGTAGGAGCTGCCTCGTATGGGCCAGTAGGAGCTGCCTCGCATGGGCCACTAGGAGCTGCCTCGTATGGGCCACTAGGAGCTGCCTCGCATGGGCCAGTAGGAGCTGCCTCGCATGGGCCAGTAGGAGCTGCCTCGCATGGGCCAGTAGGAGCTGCCTCGTATGGGCCAGTAGGAGCTGCCTCGTATGGGCCAGTAGGAGCTGCCTCGTATGGGCCAGTAGGAGCTGCCTCGTCGTGGGCCAGTAGGAGCTGCCTCGTATGGGCCAGTAGGAGCTGCCTCGTATGGGCCAATAGGCCATCTGTAGTTCCTTTATTCTTACATTCTTAAGTACTTGGAAAAAAAAGAGATTGGAAAGAGATGATTAAACTTTATTGGTAATATTGGTCTTGCTCAATATTATTGCTTAAAATATTTTTTTTAAGAAATATGCGAATGTTTATATGTGACATATGTGCTTGGGTAGCTTAAAATATATTTTTTATGCATTGATCATGTCCGGTCTATGCATGTCAATAGGAATATTTTCACACAGAGGTTAACTCTACGTATTGGTGGATGTACACAGAAATTTATTAAAAAAGTCTTGAGCTACTTTTAGGATTAAAGTAAACTTTCTGGATTGGTCATTAAACTATTGTGGCGGCCTGAATGACCCTTCGGAGGTTGGTAGGCTTTGAGCCCCCACACCAAACCAATATCTCTTTACACACTGACGACTGAATGCAAAATGTGATCTTTTAAAATACTTAAAATTATATTGAAGGATATCAATGTGATACAGGCTATCACATTGTTATCCGTTTGTTATCACATTATAACAAATGATTTGAAGTATGCATGATAGAGATGTATTTTGGGTATAGCTACTAAAAGCATTTTGCAGTCATTTGTAGCGATTTGTACTAGGTTGTAACGCCTTGCAGAGTGACATGCAAGCACTCTGCAGAGTGTGTACCTGCAAGCACTCTGCAGAGAGTGTACCTGCAAGCACTCTGCAGAGAGTGTACCTGCAAGCACTCTGCAGAGAGTGTACCTGCAAGCACTCTGCAGAGAGTGTACCTGCAAGCACTCTGCAGAGAGTGTACCTGCAAGCACTCTGCAGAGAGTGTACCTGCAAGCACTCTGCAGAGAGTGTACCTGCAAGCACTCTGCAGAGAGTGTACCTGCAAGCACTCTGCAGAGAGTGTACCTGCAAGCACTCTGCAGAGAGTGTACCTGCAAGCACTCTGCAGAGAGTGTACCTGCAAGCACTCTGCAGAGAGTGTACCTGCAAGCACTCTGCAGAGAGAGTTCCTGTAGTCACACTGCAGAGAGTGTACCTGCAAGCACTCTGCAGAGAGTGTACCTGCAAGCACTCTGCAGAGAGTGTACCTGCAAGCACTCTGCAGAGAGTGTACCTGCAACCACTCTGCAGAGAGTGTACCTGCAGCCAATCTACAGAGAGTGTACCTGCAAGCACTCTGCAGAGAGTGTACCTGCAAGCACTCTGCAGAGAGTGTACCTGCAAGCACTCTGCAGAGAGTGTACCTGCAACCACTCTGCAGAGAGTGTACCTGCAGCCACTCTGCAGAGAGTGTACCTGCAGCCACTCTGCAGAGAGTGTACCTGCAACCACTCTGCAGAGAGTGTACCTGCAAGCACTCTGCAGAGAGTGTACCTGCAAGCACTCTGCAGAGAGTGTACCTGCAACCACTCTGCAGAGAGTGTACCTGCAGCCACTCTGCAGAGAGTGTACCTGTAGTCACTCAAATGGGTTCTAAAGTGACTAACCGTATTGAGGGTAACCAGCTTTTGGTTCAGCTCTGCCTCCTCCTTCTTCATCTTGTCCTTGCGAGCCTTGGCGCCTCGGAAGCCCGCCTGGATCTTGAGGGCAGCATCCGCCAGCTCTGAAAGAGGTTATTTTAGCATCAGTGTGGGGTTATCCCAGGGATATTGAGGCACAAAAACGGGGCGGATGAAGGCTATGCACTAATCAGTTCTGGTGTTGCAAGTTCATTGAGAATAATTTGCATGTTGATTAATTGATAGGGATTATTTGAGATGTTGATTTTGATCAACATCTCAAGATTGATTTTTTTGCAAAAATCTTGGAAGCAATTAGATGTTTGTTATCTATAAGATGGGAGGGAGGGAGGGGGAATGTGGACTGTGGTATTGCCACAAACACTAAAAGTGTTTCTGGCTCTAGAGTTTCATGGTAGCAGAAACACCCCCTTTTCGATTAGTTAATGTGTATTTGTGTTGATTCTGCTACCTGCTTTCAACACAAACCTATGTGCTGGTGGCTGTGCAACTTGCTCCAATACAAACTTGGTGCTGCTGTTGCTTGCTCCCAACACAAGTCGTATGTGCTGCTGGTGGTGGTGCTGCTTGCTCGAAACACACATTCTACAGGACTTATAGACAGTCACACAGGACCCGTCCATGTTTTAATACAAAAGGTGTAGCTGTGAGCCAGAGACCCGGCAGGTGGGAATGTGTGCTAATTGTAACTTATTTTAGTTTTTACGTAAGACGAGCGATAAATGATTTATTTATTTATGATTATTATTTTTTGTGATTGAGTGATTCATGCCGGACATGCTGACAGGAGTGGATCATTGTTGAGAATGCTGGACGGGAGATAAGACGGGAGATAAGACGGGAGACTGAGAATAAGGAAAGTTAAGAGAGTTACGAACAGAGGAAGGAAAGCCTCAATACTTATATACCATGCATACATACATACATACATACATACATACATACATACATACATACATACATACATACATACATACATACATACATATGTTCACAGGCGTATACACACAGACAGAAAACTGATAACGCACGATGAATTAAATAAGTGATTGAATGAAGTAGTGAATGAATGAACGATTTCAAATGGCCATGCGGAAGATAACCACCAGATAACAGCGAGTGTCGTGTTTGACCGCTTGCGGCCACCAAACTAACCAATTACAGAGGACATAGTGTCTCAGCTCCTGTCATAAGCTCCTATTGGTCGAATTCAAATCTCTTCTTTGTGATTGGTTACCTCAACTTCAAAACCATTTTGAATACCCGTTTGGTGTTTACTTTTAATATTAGTGATAAATTTTATTCTAATGTTTTGCTCTCTGATTTTCACCCTAATGATTACAATTTATTTGCGTAAATGTATGCAAATACATTGAGTGTGTGTGTATTTCATACAAGGATAATACAACCGGTTGGGCAGTTGGATATTGCAGGGTTTACGATCTAATGGGGAATAGGATGCGATGTTGAAATGGGAATGGGAACTACGGTGGATTAGAGAATGGGTTGAGTGATATGGAATGGTATGGATGGAGAAGGGGGGATAGGGAATTGGTCATGGAATAGGGAGCTACTTTAAGTGGGCCGAATTTTGGCGAGAGAAACTTTGGCTCGAGGTAAGTTCCTTATGCAAGTCTTTGCCAGACTACTTAGGGTGGTCGGTAGAGCGACGGTCACGCTTCATGCAGGTCGGCGTTCAATCCCCAACCGTCCACAAGTGGTTGGGCACAATTCCTTTCCCTCCGTCCCAACCCAAGTCTTTATCCTGACCCCTTCCAAGTGCTTTATTGACTTGGCGCTTTCTCTTGATACTTCCGTCCCCCTTCGGTCTCACCTCTTGCAGGTCGGCGTTCGATCCTCGACCGTCCACAAGTGGTTGGACACCATTCCTTCCCCTCCGTCCCATCCCAAATCCTTATCCTGACCCCTTCCCAGTGCTATATAGTCGTAATGGCTTAGCACTTTTTCCTGATAATTAACTTGAGGTCGTGGATAATTACTAATCACATGTAGTTTAATAATTTTTATTTGCAAATTTGAGTGTTCTTGTCTATAATATTATGAAAAAGATATATTCTAGGTGTTTATTTTCTAGGTACGTTGTGTGAGCTGAGAGCTGGGTGCTCAGTTCTTCGAGCTCTGAGCAATAACTCATTCGTGAGTTTTGCTGAGTTATTGCACATATCGAGAACGTTATTGCATATCTCAGGTAAGTTATTGCACATATCGGGAACGTTATTGCATATCTCAATTAAGTTATTGCACATATCGGGAACGTTATTGCATATCTCATGTAAGTTATTGCACATTTCAGTTTGGTTATTGTATATCTCAGGTAAGTTATTGCATATCTGGGTTAAGTTGCTGCACAACTCGAGTAAGTTGTTGTGTATTTCAGCACAACAATGTTTCAACTTGTTAAAAGGATTAAGTTAAAATCAATTTTGACCTCACAAAATCTATTACACCAGTTTTGCTAATCTGGAAAAGCCTCAGAGTTTTATATTTATTATAAAAAAAGTCCTAAAGTTAAACTTGAAGTTGTTTGAACAGCCACCAATAACGGAATTTCTAAACTTTACATCAAAAGCTGCATAACAAGGCATCGTAACTTGCCATATTAAAAAAATCCTGTGCAACACGGAAGCCAATCATGTGGTAATGAGATCCATAACTTAGCTACCGAGATCAATATGATTAAAAAAACGACTTGAATTATCCTCTGAACGTGATTCAATGCGCAATGATTGGTGTAGGGAGCAGGAGGCCAGATACAAGGTATCATTTGGGAGATGAAATTCTTCAAGAATCAGAGAGAAAGACCTGGGGGTTGATATCACGCCAGACCTGTCCCCTGAAGCCCACATCAAGAGGATAACATCAGCGGCATATGCCAGGTTGGCTAACATAAGAACGGCCTTTAGAAACTTGTGTAAGGAATCATTCAAAATCTTGTTTACCACGTATGTTAGACCAATCCTGGAGTATGCAGCTCAAGCATGGAGTCCATATCTCGTGAAGCATACAACTAAATTGGAAAAGGATCAGAGGTTTGCCACCATACTAGTTCCCGAACTGAGGGACAAGAACTATGAGGAGAGACTACGGGAATTAAACCTCACGTCGCTGGAAGACAGAAAAGTTAGAGTGGACATGATCACCACATAAAAGATTCTCAAAGGAATTGATAAGGTAGATAAAAACAGTTTATTTAAGACAAGGAGCACTCGCACTAGGGGACACGGGTGGAAATTGAGTGCCCAAATGAGCCATAAAGGCATTAAAAATAATTTTTTTTAGTGTCAGAGTAGTTAACAAATGGAATGCATTAGGCAGTGATGTGGTGGAGGCTGACTCCATACACAGTTTCATGTGTAGATATGATAGAGCCCAGTAGGCTCAGGAATCTGTACACCTGTTGATTGACGATTGAGAGACGAGACCAAAGAGTCGAAGCTCAACCCCCGCAAGCACAATTAGATGAGTACATATACATACTCACATTTACACGTGTGTGCTCACCTAGGTGTGCTTGCGGGGGTTGAGCTCTGGCTCTTTGGTCCCGCCTCTCAACTGTCAATCAACTGGTGTACAGATTCCTGAGCCTACTGGGCTCTATCATATCTACATTTAAAACTGTGTATGGAGTCAGCCTCCACCACATCACTTCTTAATGCATTCTATCTATTAACTACTCTGACACTTATTAAAAAAACGTTCTAACGTCCTTGTGGTTCATTTGGGTACTCATTTTCCATATGTGTCCCTTTGTTCGCGTACCACCCGTGTTAAACAGCTTATCCTTATCTACACTGTCAATTCCTCTGAAAATTTTGTAGGTAGTGCTCATGTCTCCTCTTACTCATCTGTCTTCCAGTGTCGTGCAGTTCACTCAGCCTTTCGTGGTAACTCATGCCTCTTAGTTCTGGGACTAGCCTAGTGGCATACCTCTGAACTTTTTCCAGCTTTGTCTTGTGCTTGACAAGGCACGGGCTCCATGCTGGGGCCGCATACTCCAGGATTGGTCTTACATATGTGGTATACAAGGTTCTGAATGATTCTTTACACAGGTTCCTGAAGGCTGTTCTGATGTTAGCCAGCCTCGCATATGCCGCCGATGTTATTCTTTTTATGTGGGCTTCAGGAGACAGGTTCGGTGTGATATCAACTCCTAGATCCTTCTCTCTCTGTCCGTTTCGTTAAGTTGTTCTTCTCCTATTCGGTATCCTGTGTCTGGTTATTTCCTCCCCCCCCCTAGTTTAATTGCCTTACAGTTACTTGAGTTGAACTTTAGTAGCCATTTGTTGGACCATTCCTTCAGTTTGTTTAGGTCATCTTGTAGCCTCATACAAAAAAAAGTGTGCACGTACGTACGTGTGTGTGTGTGTGTGTGTGTGTGTGTGTGTGAACAAAATATCAAGCAAATGAATTTACACGAAACTTTGCTAATGAGTTAATAAAATAAGAACTATTAAAGTATACGTATAATTTTACGCGAAGTAAAACACGTTGCCAGCGCCCCTATTGTGAGTTGCTTCAACCAACTTTTGTACTCGTAGTTTTGGGTAGAGTTCCCGAAGAACGAGTGCCTCCACTCGCCTCACCTGAGTGCGTGTTGCAGAGTGAGTGCTTCACCTACTTAAGGCAGCACGGGACGCTGACCCCACCCATTGGGGTCTATGGACCCCCCATGAATGGGGTCCTATGAGACTCGTGCTATGTAGTGTTCGCTAACAAATAACACCCCTTATGTTATATATATATATATATATATATATATATATATATATATATATATATAAATATATATATATAAGTGACGTATATATAAGTGACGTATATATAAGTTGACGTATATATAAGTGACGTATATATAAGTGACGTATATATAAGTGACGTAATTATACGTGACGTATATATAGTGACGTATATATGTGACGTATAAGTAAGTGGCTTGTGACGTCTGAAGGATAGTACTTGAATCAACAATGGCTTGCTGTATATTTTGCTAGTTCTATGTTGTAGGGTCCACAGGTGAGGACGTGATTGTTGGGGTCCACAGGTGAGAACGTGATTGTTAGGGTCCACAGGTGAGAACGTGATTGTTAGGGTCCACAGGTGAGAACGTGATGTTAGGGTCCACAGGTGAAAACGGATTGTTAGGGTCCACAGGTGAGAACGTGATTGTTAGGGTCCACAGGTGAGAACGTGATTGTTAGGGTCCACAGGTGAGAACGTGATTGTAGGGTCCACAGGTGAGAACGTGATTGTTGGGGTCCACAGGTGAGAACGTGATTGTTGGGGTCCACAGGTGAGAAAGTGGTTGTAGGGTCCACAGGTGAGAACGTGGGTGTAGGGGGTCCACAGGTGAGAACGTGGGGTAGGGGTCACAGGTGAGAACGTGGGTGTAGGGGGCCCAGGTGAGAACGTGATTGTTAGGGTCCACAGGTGAGAACGTGATTGTTGGGTCCACAGGTGAGAACGTGATTGTTAGGGTCCACAGGTGAGAACGTGATTGTTAGGGTCACAGGTGAGAACGTGATTGTTGGGGTCCACAGGTGAGAACGTGATTGTTGGGTCCACAAGTGAGAACGTGGTGTAGGGGGTCCACAGGTGAGAACGTGATTGTGGGGTCCACAGGTGAGAACGTGGGTGTAGGGGGTCCACAGGTGAGAACGTGGGTGTAGGGGTCCACAGGTGAGAACGTGTTGTTAGGGTCCACAGGTGAGAACGTGATTGTTAGGGTCCACAGGTGAGAACGTGATTGTTAGGGTCCACAGGTGAGAACGTGATTGTTGGGGTCCACAGGTGAGAATACGAATGAGAAAATAGAGAAAAAAAAATTCCCAAAGAAAAAATCTATTTTGACGTCTATCGCACCATGTGCGATAGAGACACGTCGATAGATAGATAGATTAGCTCTAATAGATATAGATTGATAGACTATACAACTAATCTATCGATTAGTTGTCCTAAAACGGGATTCTATTTGTCACATTTTCTTTAAGCTTGATTCTTTTCAACGTTGCATAACAGATGAAGCGAATCTTGTTTCACGTTTTGCATATTTA
Organism: Procambarus virginalis; assembly: GCA_020271785.1. Taxonomy (NCBI): domain Eukaryota; kingdom Metazoa; phylum Arthropoda; class Malacostraca; order Decapoda; family Cambaridae; genus Procambarus; species Procambarus virginalis. The sequence continues at coordinate 3,983,804 of WNGS01166011.1, read as the reverse complement.
GGTCAGCTGTAAATGACAGCTGCCAGAGAGACAGACCTGCAGCAGTCATTAGAGAGGACCAGCTAGGAAGCAACAGTCATTAGACAGGACCAGCTCGGAGGCAAAGAGTCACTAGACAGGACACCAGGACCAAAAAGCCCCAAAAAGCAACAGTCATTAGACAAGATCAGCTAGGAAGCAACAGTCATTAGACAGGACCAGCTATGAGGCAAAGAGTCATTAGACAGGACCAGCTATGAAGCAACAGTCATTAGACAGGACCAGCTAGGAAGCAACAGTCATTAGACAGGACCAGCTATGAGGCAAAGAGTCATTAGACAGGACCAGCTATGAAGCAACAGTCATTAGACAGGACCAGCTAGGAAGCAACAGTCATTGACAGGACCAGCTACGAGGCAAAGAGTCATTAGACAGGACCAGCTATGAAGCAACAGTCATTAGACAGGACCAGCTAGGAAGCAACAGTCATTAGACAGGACCAGCTAGGAAGCAACAGTCATTAGACCGGACCAGCTAGGAAGCA
>WNGS01166011.1:3966204-3976859 GCA_020271785.1 Procambarus virginalis | reverse complement strand
AATGGGCAGTGATGATGGGTAATAAAGCACTTGTACAAATTGGCAGTCCAGTTGAACGAGTAATTATAAGTATGAGACAAATTTCTTTATTTTCTGAAAGAAGTACCATTTGTATTTAGGGAGTAAAGAAGAATTTTTGTTGCTAATGCGCCATTAAGTGGTAATGGTGGCCGTGGGTTGTTCACTCTGTTGTACTCTTGCACTGTGTACCGTAGCAGGCACAGATAGTCAATTGTCTATCGAAGAGAGATAAGTTTCTAAACACACACACACACACACACGTGTAGATAAGCCTAGACATTTTGAGTTCACAAAAGCGTGGATTATATATATATTTTTTTCCACAAAAGCGTGGAAATAGACACCGAAATGTGAAATATTATAGTGACTTCTCGTCCAGTTACGGATTGATTATATCAAGGGGTTTTATCTAAGGTGCTTACTCGATAATACGGCATGAAATGGAAGCCGTTTTTTTCCAATTTTGGCGTCTGTCAGACGGAATGGATATGTCAACATCCGTATCTGGAAGGCGATGTCCGAGCATGTGGACGAAGTTCTGGATAAACTCTAGAAGAGGGTTGAAGTCCCTAGTTTGGGTTCGACGTCCACACTTCACCTATAGCCGAGACATAAACAAAACACAATCTAACGTTCGAAAACAAGAGCTATCCGTGGTACACAGGCATAGTAGGGAGTTCACAGGACAGGTTCCCTGCAGCATCGAGCAACGGAGAGGGAACAGATGCGTTGGCGAGGTGCGTCATGGTGCGTCAAGGCCCCCGACCTTGACGTACCTTGACGCATACACATCACCGCTTCTACACTTCGCCGCCGCCGCCACCACCAGCGTCGCCACTCCATTACCGAGCGCCAACTGCTGCAGGGGGGGGGGACCTTCCTTGAACCGAGATTCCCACCTTACCACCTTACCAAAGCCACACACATGGCTTGAGACTTCAATTTGGAGACCTCGTTGGTCCTAGCATCAATTGCCTACTGAGAGACAACTGACACTATTGACGTTACCTATAATCGAGACGCTCGAGAATTAAATTATACAAGAAATGCTTTGTTGATACTTTAGTTACACGAACCCTGGATGAAAAGTTACAGCCATTCTCAAATTATTTCACAAGAAAGCCAGTTATGAAGACGTAGTAGAGAATATACATCTTTTATTAATACATTCTGATATAGCAGTTTTATTACCCATTAAGCACAATAAATTCCTATCTCAATAACAACATAGAAAAGTTAGTATTTTTCAATATCGCTAATATCTTGTCAATCTTCTTATTTTAATAGCAAGACAAAAAATCTTTAAGATATATTTTGAAGACTCGACGTATAGTATCCACTCTCAGACTGTAGTGATAACAGCAAAACTTTGAAAAAAAAGAGGAGTTTTCAGGCGATAAAGATGAGGAAAGCTTATACATCTTAGGAAGCAGTCACAGGGAAGGTAGTCATCATGAATATATCTACTTATCAACTCTAGATACTCGCGCTATACACGGTCTCATGAGAACAAAAGAATGGCAAATAAAGTTACAAAAGTCACACTCTAAATAGCAGAAGAGGCGGAGGAGCCATCTTCCGGCCAAACAAAAGGGAGGAACCTCGCCCCCCCCCCCCCCCCACACACACACACACACACACACACACACACACACACACACACACACACACACACACACACACACACACACACACACACACACACACACACACACGGGAGGAGAACACTTGCCAACATATAACCTGCGTGAAGAACACGTAGTCCAAGAACTAGAATAACAGACAAGGACATCCTACACCAGCCAATAACCACTGATATAGGCCCCAACGTAGCCAGGATTTATCAGGCATTTACGTGTCTGTTTGCGAAACCTCTACATCTTTTCTTAATCATGGGGGCTATGTTTGCATTTAAAAGACAATTTGAGCTCCGAATCACTACGAGGTTGTTTATAATAATAATAACCTTGGGTTGTGAATTATTGGAGCTCCAGAACTGTTTGTTGAATGTAAACAAAGCTGGCATTGATTAATGCATGATGTACCGGTTTCGTAAATGCTAGACTAATACTGGCCTAGGATTGGTATGTCCTTGGATGCTCCTCTAGCCCAGACAACACACTGCCTTCCCGTCCCGAAGACGAGAGCCAGGCAGACACCAAGCAAAATTGTTGTAAGAAGTCCAAAAATCAATTATTCTAATCTTTTAGCAAGTTCATTGGTATGGCTATTTTTTCCAGATTATCCAGAGTTTGTAAATTTGTATTATTTGTATTTCTTAATTTATGTTGATTTCATCATTCCTTTATCTTCCGCATTGCCCTTGGATATTTTGTTTGTTTTTAGATTGTCATGTTTGTTAGCGTCTGCTGGCGTTTGCTGGCGTCTGCTGGCGTTTGCTGGCGTTTGCTGGCGTTTGCAGGCGTCTGCTAGTGTGTGTTGGCGTCTGCTAATGTGTGTTGGCGTCTGCTGGCGTGTCCTTAACTGTTGTGGTATCAGCAGCTTCGCCGTAGCCTCCGAAGAAACTCTTCAGTCTTGCTCTTTGTGTTCCTAGTTGGCTGCTGTTGTAGCGACAGGTAGATGGTGGTGGAGGCGTGGCGGGGCGTGATGATGGCGTGGTTGGGTGGGGGTGCAGGTGGTGGTAGTGGGGGACGAGGTGGGGGTGCAGGTGGTGGTAGTGGGGGGCGAGGTGGGGGTGCAGGTGGTAATAGGACAGCTTTAAGATCATCAGTGGTCACTCGCCCTCTGTTTGTGTCCACGGAAGGTGGCCTGAATTTTGGTAGCCGCCTTGTTCAGTTCAGGGTCGGAGAGGTCGATATCGAGGTCCTCGGCCTCCTGTGGAGAGATGAAATTTAAGTGCCTTGTCTCGATTTGTAACGCTTAAAATAGAGCATTATTCACAATAAAATAATGTAAAATCCATACAATAAGCTCCTCAAATAGTATAAAATATATTAGTATATCATAAAATGTCAGTACATTTTATGTTTTCTTCAAATATATTTTTTGTTAGAAAAAACGAAATGTTTGTGTGGGAGTACTTTACAAAATGTTCATTATAATTAGTACATTACGAAGGGTTTTACTATATTCGTTAAGATTATATAAAATAGTTAAAGCAAATTTACAAATATGAACAATGTCAGATAATACAAATTATATGTAAAATATGCACAATAAACTCTCAAAAATTGTGAATCCTCGACTCACAATCGAGGATTTCCCTGGTTCGATCCCCCTGAGCATGACATAGAGGGTTGGGCACGTTTTCTAACACCTGATGCCTCTGATCACCTGGGAAATAGTCATCTGTTGTGAAGATCAATAATTAACCTGGGTTGAAGGGGGAAGACCTCGATAAGACTAGAAGTACAACCGGTTCTCATGATTCGCTGCTACGTCAAAAATTCAACCTCCTAAGTTAACCAGAAGCGTACCCAAGCAACCCACTTAACCTATCGTGTCCGATTCATAGAAAACGTCGATATTTATGACTGTTCATAGTAGGCTGGAACGATCTTTAAATACCAAACGAACTCCAATCACCCTGGAGCGTCCCTCGAGGGTGATATAGGGAGGCTACTTGGCCTTGACATATAGGGAGGGTGTTTGGCCTTGACATATAGGGAGGGTGTTTGGCCTTGACATATAGGGAGGGTGTTTGGCCTTGACATATAGGGAGGGTGTTTGGCCTTGACATATAGGGAGGGTGTTTGGCCTTGACATATAGGGAGGGTGTTTGGCCTTGACATATAGGGAGGCTATTTGGCCTTGACATATAGGGAGGGTGTTTGGCCTTGACATATAGGGAGGGTGTTTGGCCTTGACATATAGGGAGGGTGTTTGGCCTTGATATAGTAAGGTGTTTGAAGGGGCATAAAGAATGTGATAGGCTGGACTCTGAGATTCGTGAAATCTTGTGAATTTTCCAAAGAGATCTTGTGATAATAAACATTATATTAACAATAGCAATAATGACACATTTACTGTGTACAGTAGTGGTTGGATCCTTGCCCCCCGGGGGGTCTTAATTGACCCTCCGGGGGTCTTAATTGACCCTCCGGGGGTCTTAATTGACCCTCCGGGGGTCTTAATTGACCCTCCGGGGGTCTTAATTGACCCTCCGGGGGTCTTAATTGACCCTCCGGGGGTCTTAATTGACCCACCGGGGTCTTAATTGACCCACTGGGGTCTTAATTGACCCCCCTTTCCCCTCAGGGACAACTGTCGGGGATCCCTTAATTCTGAGACACTGTGGTTCAGGAGCGTCCCCCCAGGGAACAACACCACAGGTGCCTCCAAAGGTGATGGCACCGTTCTGGAATGGCACCGTTTTTGGTGCCTTTGGTGCTCTTCCAACATGGCCAACATAGTGTTACCCCCACATGGCCCGCCGCCTCCACCATAGCCTGCTTTATTAACATATTTAATGGTTGTTTTATTTTGTAAGTTATGCATTATTTATCAGTTTTATTATAAATTTAATTTATTTGTAGAATATTTATTTCTTGTGTCTAGTGTTACTTATTTTATTGCAAATAAACGATGCCAAAATCTCTCTTCCCCCCCCCCCCACCACCATATTGATTCATCAGTTACTCATTGATCCTCTTCCTCCATAGACTCATCGGAAGTCCGAGTGCCTCCCATTCCTCCTATTTACTCATCAAACACCTGAGTACCTTTCTACTCCCCTTGGACTCAAAAAAAGAAGCCTGTGTACCTCCTCCCTACTCCCTCGCGGACTTGTAAGAAACCCATGTACCTTTCCCTTCCCCCCTATGGACTCACCATGAGTCTGAGTATCTCCCCATTCACCTGCATGGACTCGCAGGAGCGGAAGCAATTCTGGTGAGTGCTTCCGGAATGACTTAAGTGGATGGAAGAGAAGCCCCTTTGTAGCAACTGAGAGATTTACCAGAAGAGAGAAGAGCTATCGAGGCGCTGGGAAGAATTATTAAAGCGGAGGTGATTGATGATTGAATATTTTGTTGACGTAATAGAGGGAGAGGGGGGGGGCGCAGTGGGAAATGGAAAGGAAACTATTGTGAAAAAGCGCCAAGCCAATACAACTATATAGCACTGGGAAGGGGTCAGGATAACGATTTGGGATGGGACGGGGGGAAGGAATAGTGGCCAACCACTTGGACGGTCGGGAATTGAACACCGACCTGCATGAAGTGAGACCGTCGCTCTACCTTCCAGCCCAAGTGGTTGGGGGCGCAGTGGGAGGTTACCTTGAGGTGCTTCCTTGAGGTGCTTCCGGGGCTTAGCGTCCCCGCGGCCCGGTCATCGACCAGGCCTCCTTTTGATTGAAGGATCCACCGTCATGTCATTTTGCAACTCTCCTCCAAATATGACAACAATTATGGCATTGGTCAAATCCACAAGGGCCGTGACGAGGGTTCGAATCTACGCCTGAGAGGATCCCAGAACCCTCGAAGCCTCGTCACGGACCTTATGGATTTGTTCATTTGATGCATCACACTATTGTGATTTCTGTGTGTAATCATGACATTTCTTGATTGAACGTACGTAAATGAACTATTGTACCTCTCAAAATAGTTCGCGTTTTCAACCACTAGAAAGCTCCAAATACCATGCCAAAAAAAATGGAATTGTAACTCTATAACCTATCTTCCCCTTGGCCTAAAAAAAAGTTTGTAGAGTCCTCCACAAAATTAATATTATAAAACATGAATATTTTTGGGGGGGGTCTAACAGTGCATTTTTGTACGTTTCACCTATATTTGCCATAAGTACTATCATTTTAGGAGAGGATGAGTTAGCACTGCTATGTGACCTAATCCAACTTTAGGAAAAGAAATACCTCGCCAAATGACTATTTCCACATTATTTCATAATATTTTGTGAAAAGCCATGGACATTATACATTATAATCAAGCCTGGCCCCGGGTCGGGCTTGGGGAGAGTAGAACTACTCTCAGAACACCATCCAGGTACAATCCAGGTACTCCAATATGGCCGATCGCTTTTACATCAGAATTATATATATATATTTTGTTTACACTCGTGAAAGGTAGGGCGCACTTCACGTGAATGTTCACGTGACTTAAGCGTATGACTACCCTCACGTCAGCATACTTCACTGCCTGAGCCAGGAAGCCACTGTGTCACAGAGCAGTGCCAGGCACTTGCTATATACACACTAGTACTGACTAGTACGCTCGGTGAGGCACAGACGACCGCTTCTGGCTCGCGGTCATTGAGAACACTTACATTATATTTGAAGGAAATGGTAAAACTTTTGGTGTACCGGATTTTTTGCGTTCGTCCTCGCGGTATGGCGAATCTGCACTGGGTATATAGCCAACATGGCTATATACCATGGCTATATAACATGGGTATATATCCAGGAGTCCAAGGAATAGGTTTTTCAGTTGTCGCTTGTCGTAAGTTTGTCGATTAAGAGTCTGTTAGAGTTTGTTGTGTAAACCGTTTAAAGTTTCTTTTGTGAGGCATTCGGTGTACAGAACCTCTCTCCGTAGGACTAGTTAATCACCATGGTTTTTAGAGGAGCTGAAGACGATTAAAGGCGAGTAACTGCAACTGGCAAAGAGTTGCAGGAAGAGACCAATTGCTAAGTTACAAACTCCGTAACGATAGTGAGACGTCTCCCGGAGGGAGAGCGAAGCCCTTGGTGTGTGAGAAGCAATAAGCAAGTTCTCGCGACCATTTTCCCAGACTCTGTTACCAAAGCATAAGGGGGAACCATTGTATTTCGTTCCAAGAGTCGCCCGAAACAGTCTGCCGCTATCGCCTTTCTGGTAGGCTCGTCCTCGGGGGCCCCTTCTTCGTCTCACCTGCTTTTATTTCAACAATTCAGGATTCTAATTTTGCAGACCAACTTTTCAATCTGAAAGAACTCAGAAGAGCTGCAAAGAAAATTAAAAACACAGCTCCAGGTGAGGACAAAATCACTTACAACATGCTGGCCAAGCTAGGAGAAAAAGGCGAAGAAGCCTTATTGAATCTCAACAGATTATGAGTGACAACAACTCGACCACTCTCTTGGAATATTGCAATTGTAGTTCCCATTCCAAAACCCAAAGACCCAGGAAATTCAAGATCTCATTAACAACTTGTCTGGCCAAAACTTGCGGAAAGAATGGCTCAAAGTCGAATTGAATGGAATGCCAAACCACTACACCAAAATATGTTTGCTTACAGAAAAGTTGTTGGAACCACATAATGCCTTACCTCCTTCCTGGATCAAATCAATGACAAAACAGGAAACCTTATTTTTCTGGACCTTGAAAAAGCCTTCGAGCAAGCCAATGCCCCAGCTACGCTGCGCTGTCTGGTGGATAAGGAAATCAAAGGACATGCTCTTCCCTTTGCCAAAGGAAGTCTGTTCAACAAAGAAGTCAGTCAAATTTCTAGGAAAAATATCCTCCTCAAAGAGGCTGGAAAATGGGACTCCACAAGGAGGAATACTGAGCCCCTTTACAACTCTCATGGAACAATTCATGAAGCTCAAGTTACCAAAAGCCAAACTGCTTAACTATGCAGACGACGTTTTGCCCATTATCAATGGCAAAGGCGCCAGGAATCATGCACAAAGATGCTTAAACATCAGCAGGGAAGCTGAACGCATAACAATGAAAATAAACAACAATAAAACCAAAGCCAATGGCCATTAAAATGAGAACTCAAGACATCAGACTCGCAATACAAGGACAAGAAATTGAGTGGGTTACCTCTTTTCAATACCTTAGTCATAATAGACAGCCAGACAAAATTCACTCACGAAATTGAATATCTTTGGCAACGTTGCAAAGCCAGAAACTCAATTTTGCGCTCCCTGACAAGTCTTAAAGATGGTGCAACTCTGCCAGTATTCAAAATATACTATGTTCAAGCCGTTAGGTCACTCATTGATTATGCTGCTCCTGCTCTCACATCTTAGTAATAACCAATGAGGAAAACTGGAAGTGTCACAAAATGATGCCCTCAGAACAATGCTGGGAGCACTTGTATGGACGCGTCGAGAAAATCTTAAGAATAGAAACCATCTTACCAGCCTCAGAAAACAGGATCAAACAAAGAATAGCCACCATAACAGCAAAACTTGTTGGAACCATCACCAGACTTTCAATCAAAGAAAGCATACATAGATCGCTTCACAGAAACCTTCAATATAGAACAAGTACATGGACGGATAATCTAGTCAAGATTATTATCTTCTAGTCAAACAGAAGATTCTAGAGAAAGTGGACTTGAAACTGACCATTAGAAACAAAGGAGAAGATGGCCCATATCAACACTTTCGGCAGCCTCTTCCAAAGTATGAATCGAGTCTAAAGATAATTATTGAAGAATTACCAGTTAGGAAATCAGCTTGTCTCGCAGAGCAGTCTTAGAACAACAAATGGAAACCATCTCAAGACCGACAACCACTCACATCTTCACAGATGGATCAGTTGATCAAGAAAGAGATTCTGCTGGAGCAGCAGTTTACACTAACAACCATGAAGCTTACTGGAGCATGAACAGTGGGTGCTCAACATTGCAAACAGAATTATAAGCCCTGAAAGAGGCAATAAATTATGCAATTGAGAATAATTTACAAGATGTCATCATTCATGCCGACTCTAAATATTCGCTACAGGCATTGTTATCCAGCCAGCACAGAGATAATATACAATTCAACGCTGAAATCCTACATATAGGAAATGAAGCACTCAATCAGAGGTCAATCACCCTAAGTTGGATACCAAGTCACATTGGCATAGATGGTAATGAAAAGGCAGACTCGCTAGCAAAAATTGTCACTGTTTTAATTGTTGTACAGGTAAAAATTACCTCCAAGTTTCTCAGATTAAGGAGCAAATCAAGAAGGAAATACTACCAACTATCAAAAGTTGCCACAGAGCCAAAGTAGCGGATGGAAGATCCACTGCGATGTGGTACGAACAAGCCACTGGGTACTACTCTTTCAAGCCTGGCAAAAACCTATCAAGAGACATTGCAGTAGCCATACACAGACTCAGACTTGGTTACAAATGCTGCTGGGAGGTAAACCCAAATGTTAAAGTGTCATATCTGTGGAACAGAAACAGAGGCGTCACTATTGTACTACTTACTGGAATGTGAAGGAACTGAAACTCTGCGCATCAAACTCAACATTAATCCAACGACAGCAGCTGCATTAGATGCAAAATCCACAGCGACTACATTGGTTAAAAGGCAGCTGAAGAATGGGACACACTAGTGAACATTGTGCATCTATATCCGCTACCAAGAAAACGGTATTAAAACAAAAAATTAAATCAGTGCGAAAAGAAGGAAACTGTATCTTCATTTAAAACTTTGACCCAGATATCACAGTAACAAGGTTATCGTGAATAACCGAACTCAATTACGGGCTCACTATAGCCCGTGCTACATGGACGTTTTGTTCAGATTAGCTGACTCTAAAATAGTAACAATAATCTAACTTTGTTTTTGCAGCCGTGTTGCAAGATTGCAACTCCCACTATGAACCGACCAGGTCTCATTTAATTTGATTACTTCTATATAGCGATCACAGAGACGTGAACAAATAATACCCTCCTCAAACTTTCCCAGAATTAAATCTTGACTGTGGCAGTGATTTCTTAGTGTTTTAAAGGAAATCAGAATTTCGCCAGACAGGGCGGGCAATCAGGGAAGAGAGGGTGGGCGTGTGGCCCAAGCAGTTATCTGGCTGAACTGGTTACTTGTATTGATTGCTCCCGTCACCTCATCACCTAAAAAGCCAATGTGACCATGGATGGGGGAAGCACACACTAGGGTGGATAGGGTCACCTTCCCTAGGCACCTGATGGACCTACAGCCTCCTAAATGCAGTCGTGGAAGATAAAACAAAAGCGTAAACAGATAAAAGAAAACGAAAACCCATCAGAGTTTTCCGGTTAAATCTGAGTGCGTCCCAATGCGTGGGATTAAATAGTTATTTCCATTCCGTTCATGTATTTCGGCAATAAATATACTATATATACACAAACGTCCTGAAAGGAGAAAAAGAATTATCCATTGTCAAAGAGTAAAACAAATGTTAAATTAGGTTAAACAAAGAGTTAAAAAGGAGAGAATACGTGTGGGAGGCACAAAAGGGCATCTATTTTGGTTACCCCTTCATCTCGGGCTGCGGGAGATGAAGGTGCAGCGAGTGGGAGGGACAAGGAAAATTGGGAACGATGGAGACTCGTCTATTGTATAGAGTACCTCGAGGTGTCAGGGAAAGCAATGGGGTCGTGATTTGAACGTTAATAAAGAATAGAGACAGATCATAGTGGACATGGATAGAGGAGGATTTGGTGAATACGGAATTTGATGGAAGAAGACTAAAGAGCGAGAGGGTAAACGGAGTGACAGAGTAAATAGATTCAATATAAGAAAATTATTTTTTAAATATTATTTAATCATTATTATTTAATTCTTATTTAAAAAAGGTATGTGCAATTTGAAGCTAAAGTTGTTGGAGTACAGGAGGAAGATAGCGAGAGTGAGCTTAAAGATTAAAAAGAATGTGAGAAGTAAATGCCACATCTTTGACAAAATGCCTTGAAAAGCCCTCCTCAAATAAGATCAGACTTTAAAAACCTAGGAATCAAGGAAGCTGCAGAAGA
>WNGS01166011.1:3940561-3953061 GCA_020271785.1 Procambarus virginalis | reverse complement strand
AGGAGATAGGAGAAAAAGGGAATGAATTAAATTAGTGACAGAACGAAGAGAAATTAATACAAAGAAAGCACAAGAAAATTGCCAGAAGTGAAATATAAACAAAAATTTGGAAAAGGAGTTAATGAAAAGAGTAAAAAAAAATAGAATAGGAAAAAAATATCAGGAGACGGAGAGTAACACACACACACAGGGACGGTGAAAAGGACAGAAGTGAAGACAGATAAGAGGAACGACTGGGCACCAATCTCTGAACAACTCGCCCCAATTCCTCCAGCAGTAATTAGGGACAATGGTTGAAAAGATATATTAAGAAAAAAAAAGAAAATAGCAGATAGAAAGACGTGGAGAGATGAATGATATGAATAAAAAGAGAGGATAGAAGAGAGGGAAATGGGAACATGGAATAGAAAGTATATAAAAGAATTAAGCAGAGAAAGCGGCACAGAGACAGACGAAGAAGGATACAGAAAGACAAGGAGTAAGGCAAACGAGAGAGAGGAATAGAAGCAGTAAGAGCCAGATTAAAGAGAGGAAGAGGAGAGAGAGAGGAAGAGAGGAAGACAGAAAAGGAGGATAGAAAAAGACCAGATAACTATAATCGTGGAGGTGAGGAAGGGGGTAAGAGAGAAGGGGATAAAGGATGGAATAGCAAGAAAAAGATAAAAGTCGGTATTAATGCTCATTAGGAGGTGGGTATACTAGGATTAATAAGTCATCAGTGCACCAGGTGTGTGGGAGCAACTAGACCAGTGCACCAGGTGTGTGGGGGCAACTAGACCAGTGCACCAGGTGTGTGGGCAACTAGACCAGTGCACCAGGTGTGTGGGCAACTAGACCAGTGCACCAGGTGTGTGGGCAACTAGACCAGTGCACCAGGTGTGTGGGAGCAACTAGACCAGTGCACCAGGTGTGTGGGCAACTAGACCAGTGCACCAGGTGTGGGGGCAACTAGACCAGTGCACCAGGTGTGTGGGCAACTAGACCAGTGCACCAGGTGTGTGGGCAACTAGACCAGTGCACCAGGTGTGTGGGCAACTAGACCAGTGCACCAGGTGTGTGGGCAACTAGACCAGTGCACCAGGTGTGTGGGCAACTAGACCAGTGCACCAGGTGTGTGGGAGCAACTAGACCAGTGCACCAGGTGTGTGGGCAACTAGACCAGTGCACCAGGTGTGGGGGCAACTAGACCAGTGCACCAGGTGTGTGGGCAACTAGACCAGTGCACCAGGTGTGTGGGCAACTAGACCAGTGCACCAGGTGTGTGGGCAACTAGACCAGTGCACCAGGTGTGGGGGCAACTAGACCAGTGCACCAGGTGTGTGGGAGCAACTAGACCAGTGCACCAGGTGTGGGAGCAACTAGACCAGTGCACCAGGTGTGTAAGCAACTAGACCAGTGCACCAGGTGTGGGAGCAACTAGACCAGTGCACCAGGTGTGTGAGAGCAACTAGACCAGTGCACCAGGTGTGTGGGAGCAACTAGACCAGTGCACCAGGTGTGTGGGAGCAACTAGACCAGTGCACCAGGTGTGTGGGAGCAACTAGACCAGTGCACCAGGTGTGTGGGCAACTAGACCAGTGCACCAGGTGTGGGGGCAACTAGACCAGTGCACCAGGTGTGTGGGCAACTAGACCAGTGCACCAGGTGTGTGGCAACTAGACCAGTGCACCAGGTGTGGGAGCAACTAGACCAGTGCACCAGGTGTGTGGGAGTAACTAGACTAGTGCACCAGGTGTGTGAGAGAAACTAGACCAGTGCACCAGGTGTGTGGAGCAACTAGACCAGTGCACCAGGTGTGTGAGAGCAACTAGACCAGTGCACCAGGTGTGTGAGCAACTAGACCAGTGCACCAGGTGTGGAAATAACAACTACAGGTGTTTGTGCACAACACCAGGCAGCCTTCACAGTGTGATGAAATCATAAGTTACTTAAAAGTCTTTATGAGAAATGAATATCAAGATTTTCAACATTTTTTCCAACGGGCAACAAAGAAGCTTTTAAAAAAAATTCTCAAGTTATTCTCAAATTCTTAAAATTTTCAAGTTATTTACTCTGAAGGACAGAACTTTTGGAGATAAATTTTGACGTTATTCTTTTAGTTTTTAATTGCAAAAAACACCTATTTTTGGCACTTATTTTTCGTCACAATTTAACTTACCAATTTCAGCAACGTGTTGGGCTCCATCCCTCAAGGCGTTGCAATTGGAGGCTAAGGTGGTCCTCGAGCTTGATCAAAACACTGGCGTCTGGGTAGGCTGGAGTATGAGGTTCCTAGCATTCGTGGGTCAGGGAATGATTGTGAAGGTCAGGGAATGATTGTGAAGGTATGAGGGTTGGGGGAAAGGCGATTGTGTGTGTGTGTGTGAGAACCTCGAACGATTGGGGAGGGATGTGGGAGAGAGCTGGCGTACCGCAGGGTGCCTGCCACACCTGCCATCTAGCGCCCAACAACTGCACTATATATATCTGCACCACCATCTCTGACGTCAGAAAGTTGCAAAGCAAGACGTCTCTTTTTTCTATCATTAAAATCATAATTTCTGCCGATTAATTGTAATTGATAATTTGCAATATCCAGTCAGGTTTGATAGAGACATTTTGTGGACATTGTTTATGCTTAGCTGAAGAGTGCCAACTGTTGCTAGGGGTGGCTGAGGAGTGCCAACTGTTGCTAGGGGTGGCTGAGGGGTGCCAACTGTTGCTAGGGGTAGCTAAGGAGTGCCAACTGTTGCTAGGGGTGGCTATGGAGTGCCAACTGTTGCTAGGGGTGGCTAAGGAGTGCCAACTGTTGCTAGGGGTGGCTAAGGAGTGCCAACTGTTGCTAGGGGTGGCTAAGGAGTGCCAACTGTTGCTAGGGTGGCTAAGGAGTGCCAACTGTTGCTAGGGGTGGCTAAGGAGTGCCAACTGTTGCTAGGGGTGGCTAAGGGGTGCCAACTGTTGCTAGGGGTGGCTAAGGAGTGCCAACTGTTGCTAGGGGTGGCTAAGGAGTGCCAACTGTTGCTAGGGGTAGCTAAGGAGTGCCAACTGTTGCTAGGGAGTGGCTAAGGAGTGCCAACTGTTGCTAGGGGTGGCTAAGGAGTGCCAACTGTTGCTAGGGAGTGGATAAGGAGTGCCAACTGTTGCTAGGGAGTGGCTAAGGAGTGCCAACTGTTGCTAGGGAGTGGCTAAGGAGTGCCAACTGTTGCTAGGGGGTGGCTAAGGAGTGCCAACTGTTGCTAGGGGTGGCTAAGGAGTGCCAACTGTTGCTAGGGGTGGCTAAGGGGTGCCAACTGTTGCTAGGGAGTGGCTAAGGGGTGCCAACTGTTGCTAGGGGTGGCTAAGGAGTGCCAACTGTTGCTAGGGGTGGCTAAGGAGTGCCAACTGTTGCTAGGGGTGGCTAAGGAGTGCCAACTGTTGCTAGGGAGTGGCTAAGGGGTGCCAACTGTTGCTAGGGGTGGCTAAGGAGTGCCAACTGTTGCTAGGGGTGGCTAAGGAGTGCCAACTGTTGCTAGGGGTGGCTAAGGGGTGCCAACTGTTGCTAGGGAGTGGTTAAGGGGTGCCAACTGTTGCTAGGGGTGGCTAAGGAGTGCCAACTCCCTCACTAGCGAACTAGTGAGCAGTTCGCCCTCGCCCCCCCCTCCCCCTCGCCCCCCCTTCCGCACAGAGAAAGTGACAGATCTGTGTTGTTTGCTGAACGCGGCCGGCTTTTGAGGAGGGGGGTAAACAATAGCCCTGGTTCACTGTTCTGAACCCCGCCTTTGCTTTGTTCATATTTGTTGATGGTATGTTCATATTTGTGCTCTTGACCTTCGCCCTGTTCAGACAACTCTATTCAATACTTTGCGAGCTTGTTATCAGGAACTATGGTCCTGTTTCTCCCATACTTAGGTTAATATGTTGGTAATTAAAGTGACTAGATAAATATATTGATAGCTACAATGAGTTGATTAATATAACGATTTATAATGATTATGCTCATATAGAGACATGAGTCAACATGGGTTACCAGGCTATCTTGAGGTTACTCAAGATAACCTCAAGATAACCTCAAGGCCTTCTGCGGGTTTTGTTTTCCACTGGGAAAAGACAAAATACAAAATAATTTTCCATTTACATATTATCATCTTAACTCTTGTGACTTGATTGCCATCTGTCATTTACATATATTTAAGTTTATGTTGATTGGGAAATAGGTCTGCTTAGGAGTGCCTTCTCACCATGCCCAGTGGCTGGGGGAGGGGGAGATTGGTGCCCTGAAGCAATATAAAAACCCTATACCCCCCCAAAAGGGATAAGGGCGAGTTGGGGAACAAGAAACTATTCCAGAACTTAATGCTGCGTGAATTGATTGGTAATTTCTGATTGTCCGAATCTCTCAATCAAGCTCCCCCAATCGATCTTATGTACTTATTGTATGCTTGACCCCTGGTGAGTTTTTCTTGCATCGTTAACTGTGTGACTTCAAATCATCTGGCCGGTCATTTAAGTGATCATGATATCTAATTATTTTAAGTAATCTTTTTGATATTAAATAATCATAATATCCTAAATTTTATTTTTTAAGGATTTTTTTTGTTGCAAAAAAAATTATTTTTAACATAAGTAGCATTTGAGGATTTGTATGGCTTCTAGGGGCTTGTGTAGTGGTCTGCGTTCTCGTCTAGCACTCGATAATCCCATCTTCTTCCCTCGGGTGGGGGGACAGAAACATTTAGGCACCGTTTCCTTTGCACCTGATTCTTCTTTAAGAAAAAAAAAGTACCCCGGGATATTCTTTCTAAGTATTTTCCAAGTTCGTCATCTACTCCCTTGAAGTCACCGTGACTTCTTAGCCTGTTGTGTGAAGGCCGTCAATCAAGGTTTAAAAGACATTCAATGATTTACAGCTTCCATTAGGACAGCGGGAGACGGCTGAGTTTAGTTCATTTATTATGCCCCCCATAACCATCCCGTGGGCGGTGGTGGAAGGGGGTTGGGCACATATATAATGGGCTTAGAGACTGCCTATTTTAGCATCTATAATTGTGATCGGTCTCGAACCTATTGTTGACGATGTGCATTAAATTTTGTAACTAGCTCATCAAGTTGTTGTTGTTTAGAATTCAGCTACTGGGAACAAAATGTTGCAAGTAGCACGGGCTATGGTGAGCCCCAAAGGAGAGTTACCTGGCACAGAAGCGGGACTGTAACTCTGAGGTCATCAAGACTGTAAGTTGATGACCATAACAAGTTGTGACTGAAGACTTGTAACTTGATCAAGACTGACTGAGTCTGGCTGAGTGAGATGAGTCAGATGTACTGAATTAGTGTCAGGAAGGAAGCCACATATAGGCTTCCCGGCTTGGGCTCTTCTTTTGATAATTACGGATTTTCTTCCTGTTGATAATTTTAACACTTGGAGTGAAATTTTTCAGCTACTCCAATTACATAATTATTTTTAAATAAAAAAGATATGATTTTGTTGTATTATAGATTTAAATGTCATTTAAAATAGTAATAAATAAAATATACTTGTTATATAAAGGATTTATTACATTAAATAAAAAATCATCTTTAATAATCGGCGATATTTTTACTAAAGTTATCAATTCAAATTAAAGGGTCTCGGTAGCACAGTCGGGTTCGTTCTCGACTCACAACCTTGAATTCCGGGTTCGCATCCCCGGGCGGAACAGAAATGGTTGGGCGCGTTTCCTATCACCTCATGTCCACCTAGCAGTATTGTCCTGTCCACCTAGCAGTATTGTCCTGTCCACCTAGCAGTATTGTCCTGTCCACCTAGCAGTATTGTCCTGTCCACCTAGCAGTATTGTCCTGTCCACCTAGCAGTATTGTCCTGTCCACCTAGCAGTATTGTCCTGTCCACCTAGCAGTACTGCCCTCTCCACCTAACAGTACTGCCCTCTCCACCTAACAGTACTGCCCTCTCCACCTAGCAGTACTGCCCTCTCCACCTAGCAGTACTGCCCTCTCCACCTAGCAGTATTGTCCTGTCCACCTAGCAGTACTGCCCTCTCCACCTAGCAGTATTGTCCTGTCCACCTAGCAGTACTGCCCTCTCCACCTAGCAGTACTGCCCTCTCCACCTAACAGTACTGCCGTCTCCACCTAGCAGTACTGCCCCCTCCACCTAGCAGTACTGCCCCCTCCACCCAGCAGTACTGCCCTCTCCACCCAGCAGTACTGCCCTCTCCACCTAGCAGTACTGCCCTCTCCACCTAGCAGTACTGCCCCCTCCACCTAGCAGTACTGCCCCTTCCACCTAGCAGTACTGCCCTCTCCACCTAGCAGTACTGCCCTCTCCACCCAGCAGTACTGCACTCTCCACCAAGCAGTACTGCCCTCTCCACCTAGCAGTACTGCCCTCTCCACCTAGCAGTACTGCCCCCTCCACCTAGCAGTACTGCCCTCTCCACCTAGCAGTACTGCCCTCTCCACCTAGCAGTACTGCCCTCTCCACCTAGCAGTACTGCCCTCTCCACCTAGCAGTACTGGCCCCTCCACCTAGCAGTACTGCCCCCTCCACCTAGCAGTACTGTCCTCTCCACCCAGCAGTACTGTCCTGTCCACCTAGCAGCAAGTACGTACCTAGGAGTCAGTCGGTTTGTTATGGGGATGCATCCTGGGCGGGGTCAATAGTTCGTCCTTAGGGGGTGGAGTGCCAACCTCGATATAACCCTATTGTGTATGAATACACTCTGGCTGCCTGTCCCCTGACGCAATTTATTATTTACAGTCTCCGTGGTGTAGTGGTAAGACAATCGCCTGGCGTTCCGCGAGCACTATGTCATGGGTTCGTATCCTGGCCGGGGAGGATTTACTGGGCGCAATTCCTTAACTGTAGCCTCTGTTTAACGCAACAGTAAAATGTGTACTTGGATGAAAAAACGATTCTTCGCGGCGGGGATCGTATTCCATGAACCTTCCCGAAACGCTACGCGTACTAGTGGCTGTACAAGAATGTAACAACTCTTGTATATATCTCAAAAAAAAAATATATATATTATCAATATTTTTTATTTTACTAAAGTTATGCCATTATTAATATATTTACGTTTTCTTTTACTCGCAGCTGTAGATAGCTCTTACTAGGAGAAACTCAAGTAAAATTTTTATTTAATGTAAATGTAAAAATGTAACTGTCTAAAAGCCACGCCGTTTCCATATGGCTGAAAATAGCTGTAATGAGTAACTTTTAGTTTATATAGAATTTCAACGTTTGCCTCCTTGTTAAATGAGGTGAAAATAAGCGAGTTCCTACTGCCTTAAAATATGAATATTCTGAAATGAATTCATCCATTTTGTACGAGTCATAGTACTCATATTGGTAAGAATCGTGTATGGAGCTAAATGAATCAGGCAGCTGGTGCGGCCAAACTATACGGAAACAGCAAAATCAAGCGAGTGTACACAAATGGAAACTCAGTACACCTTGGCCTCCATCTGTGACGCTTGGCCCCAAGGGTAGGAGCGTCTTGGGTTTACTTGAAGAATTGGGTTCCAAGCTCATTGGCACCACCAGAGACCCAACTGAAAACTCGGCTACCATCATCTTTTGTCCGGTCGTGATAGTCGAGTGGTTAAGGTGTCCTGTACACCAGTTGCAGAGTGCTCCTGGCAGTGTGGGTTCGAGTCACTTCTGGGGTGTGAGTTTTCAGTTGCACATATGCCTGGGGACCATTCAGGCTTGCTCACACACACACACACACACACACACACACACACACACACACACACACACACACACACACACATATATATATATATATATATATATATATATATATATATATAACTGAAAACTCATATATAACTGAAAACTCACACCCCAGAAGTGACTCGTATGGAGTATGGGTTCGAGTCACTTCTGGGGTGTGAGTTTTTAGTTGTATCTAGTCCTGGGGACCATTCAGGCTTGTTTGCATATATATATATATATATATATATATATATATATATATATATATATATATATATATATATATATATATTTAAATATATATATATATATAAATATATATATATATATATATATATATATATATATATATATATATATATATATATATAATATATATATATATATATATATATATATATATATATATATATATATATAAATATATATATATATATATATATATATATAGATATATATATATATATAAATATATATATATATATATATATATATATATATAAATATATATATATATATATATATATATATATATATATATATATATATAAATATATATATATATATATATATATATATATATATATATATATATATATATATATATATAATATGGGATCGAACCAGCTAAAAAGCCATCTCAACCATTCTTCGTGATTTTATTGAACAAGTTAAAACTTGTTCTGCTACATGGGTAGAGCAGCAGCCATTCGCCTGCTTCTTGCAGGGTCGGCGTTCGATCCCCCGACGATCCAAGTGCGGTTATCTATCTGTTAACGTGAGGACAAAATTAAACATACTTAATTTGGATTCCAAGAATATAATTCAAGAACTTTACCTAGGTATAGTCGAGTATTACATGGGACAAGATGGAGAGTTCAGAGTATACACAACATAAAAATTTAATAGCATTAACACTCCAGTTTTTGGTTTGGTGAGGGTTGAGTACTGGAGGGTGGGGGGGGGGGCTGGGTATTGAGGAGGAGGGGGGGGGTCGTCCTAAACCTTCCTTCATAGGTAGATTATTTCTCACCTTTTACCCACACCTGTAGCTTCATTTTCCCCCACTTACCCACACCTGTAGCTTCCTTTTCCCCCACTTACCCACACCTGTAGCTTCATTTTCCCCACTTACCTACACCTGTAGCTTCATTTTCACCCCTTACCTACACCTGTAGCTTCATTCTCACCTCTTACCTACACCTGTAGCTTCATTCTCACCTCTTTCCCACACCTGTAGCTTCATTCTCACCTCTTTCCCACACCTGTAGCTTCATTCTCACCTCTTACCTACACCTGTAGCTTCACTTTCACTCCTTACCCACACCTGTAGATTCACTCGCATCCCCCCCTCCCCACACCACCCCACCCTTTCCCTCGGACCCCAACTTTTACACATGACTCACCACACAACTGTCAATGGAGCCTTAAAATGAGATCTTTGTGAACAAGAGGAAAAAATACAGTACAATTGTTTTATTCAGCCGGACCGCTGACAATACTGGGATTGTAGTTAATATGCAGTGTGTGTGTGTATAGATTTATATATAAATCACCAGGCAGGACCTGTCAATCACTGCTACGTCTCCTCCAAAAGCCATATCAGGTAGAAGGTTGTCAATCATTCGGTACCTTTGTATGCGAAGTTGAATCTCGTAGAGACAGTTCAACAATCAACAAACAATGTTCTTAGCTCGAGCATGTTGCTTAGCTTGCGTGTGTCTGGCCTGTTGCAAAATCCATGACTAGCATGCTGCAAAACCCATGTCACACACGTTCAAAAGCTAGCATGAACAAAACCCAAAACTCTTATGTCTAATACATCGCCGAGCAAGTGTCCCGAATGCCGCGTTCGAACCCCCAGGCTAAATACTTTGATGTGCAGCTTGATCCTCAGTGATGGCTTCGTTTCTTGCAGGTCAGCGTTCGATCCCAGTTGGTCCTTCACTCCGACCTATGCCAACTCCTTATCCTTATATCCCAATGCGTTATCCTCATATCCTTGAGGATATGAGGGTGGCTTAACAGATGTGAGGAGCGTGAAGACGACCTCCGAGGAGATTGGGTTGATTGTAACGGTGCCGTTGGCAGTGAAAGGTCACTGGCAACGGTGCCACCATGGTGTGCCGTTGCCAGTGAAGGATCACTGGCAACGGTGCCACCGTGGTGTGACGTTACAAGTGAAAACGAGAGCAGTGCCACTGGCTGTAAACCACAGTCTCTACTGTGGGAAGAAAGTTTAGATGCGTCTACGCTAAATAACAAGTTTTACATTGATTATTGCTCAAGTGAGGAAAGTAGAGAACTCAGAGAACAGTCGCAGGGTGCTGTGAACGCGTTGAACGCCACCTTCCTATGTTCTTTCTGGCACCGAGTTGGTCAAATCGTTCTCAAGATCGAAAAAAAGCTCCATTTCTGATTGCCAAAAACCGTGTGAACCAGCTTTGGGTGTATTTGCTTAGGTTATGGCGTGTTTAGGTTGGTTGCTATAGGTAGGGTTTATGTAAGGTTAGGTAGGGTTGGATAAGGTTAGGTAGGTTTGGGTAAGGTTAGGTAGGGATTAAAATAAGATAATTAACCCATGTTGTGGATGAGGTGATCTGTTTCCTGAACTATAGCGACAGGATAACGACTGTTTTGGACATAGTTTCACCACAAAGCCGCTAGGTGGCTCCTTGTCGCTATCTCAGATACACTAACAATAGAACTTTTTGGTTTTATTAAAATAATATTAAATGCATAGCCCTAAATTTACCGCAAAGTATGAATAAAAATAACAATTTAATGAATTATTATTATTGTTTTTGTTTTGCACATAAATTTTACAAGATGTAAATATATTCAATGTGTCCGATTTAGAAGATCTTGTCAATCTTAGTAGGTATTTAGGACTCGGTAGCCTTCCTTATATATATATATATATATATATATATATATATATATATATATATATATATATATATATATATGTCGTACCTAGTAGCCAGAATGCACTTCTCAGCCTACTATGCAAGGGCCGATTTGCCTAATAAGCCAAGTTTTCATGAATTAATATATTTTCTCTAATTTTTTCTTATGAAACGATAAAGCTACCCATTTCATTATGTTGAGGTCAATTTTGTTTTATTGGAGTTAAAATTAACGTAGATATATGACCGAACCTAACAACCCCCTACCTAACCTAACCTAACCTATCTTTATAGGTTAGGTTCGTTAGGTAGCCGAAAACTTAGGTTAGGTTAGGTTAGGTAGTTAGGTAGCCAAAAAGTTAGGTTAGGTTAGGTTAGGTAGGTTAGGTAGTCGAAAAACAATTAATTCATGAAAACTTGGCTTATTAGGCAAATCGGGCCTTGCATAGTAGGCTGAGAAGTCCGTTCTGGCTACTAGGTACGACATATATATATATATATATAATATATATATATATATATATATATATATATATATATATATATATATATATATATATAATATATATACACGTACACAAGAGCAATGGGGGAATATATATAGGTAGATGTTTTTAATATCATACTAGCTAATTTGGTTTTGTTTTTATTAGTTGCAATTTACTAAAAGTCCATCCTTAACAATGAGACAAACAGAGCTGACAATCTTTGCGGCCAGCATCAGGATAGGAGTGAGCGTGAAAAGTGACGGCACACTGTTCCTGGCCGCCCCATCTCTAGGAGTAGAATGCCATATATATATATATATATATATATATATATATATTATATATATATAAATATATATATATATATATATATATATATATATATTTTATTTATATATATATATATGAACACCTGGCATCCCTGTTTTTCTTGTCTGTAAACTGTTGTAGTGACGATAGCTTTCAGTCAGGTGTATGTTCAACGGGCTGTTGTTGTTGGCAGCGCTGTAGAGACGCACCTCGATGCACATCATGGCTAGGCGGTGTAAGGGTGAGAGAGAGGCTTACTTTTTCATATTTATGTTTTTTTTTAGGTTAATTGAAATGACCATATGTCAAATTCGGTTAGGCCTAATAATTCCCATAGATCACTGGCTGTGAAAGCTCAGTAAACCAATGATGATAACTTGAAAATTTGTCTTAAAAATATGAACAATATACAGACTTAATGGTTAGATTGGTTTCAAAGTTCAACAAAGAGAGGTTGTGTAGTCAGCAGGTGTAGGTGGGTGAATGAGGCTCCCAACCCACTGGAAGCCACAAGCAGGTGTAGGTGGGTGAACGAGGCTCCTAACTCACCTGCACGCCACAAGCAGGTGTAGGTGGGTGAACGAGGCTCCCACCTGGCAAGCCACAAGCAGGTGTAGGTAGGTGAACGAGGCTCCTAACTCACCTGCAAGCCACGAGCAGGTGTAGGTAGGTGAACGAGGCTCCCAACCCATCTACAAGCCACGCCCAACACCCCAACTAAACTATGGCACACACCACCTTACTCACGGCAGAATACATGAAATACTCCATATGGCGTCATAAGGTTAGACCATCTCCTGAGCGGTATAGAATATGCTGTTGTGGTCTAGAGTGAGGTGTTGGGTCAACTGGCTGCCTCCACACTCCCCAAGCACCTCTTCTCTCCAACAATGTGTCTAAATACAACAATAAATGAACCACGAAATATGATTGAAATTGAAAGAAGCATGCACTGACTCTGCTGACATGGACTCACCTTAATGGAAGGAAGATTTCTTCAGCCATAGTATACCACACTCAATATTATCTATACAATGATAGGTAAGACCTTTATATATATAGAAATATAT
Source organism: Procambarus virginalis (assembly GCA_020271785.1). NCBI lineage: Eukaryota > Metazoa > Arthropoda > Malacostraca > Decapoda > Cambaridae > Procambarus > Procambarus virginalis. The sequence goes on along the minus strand of WNGS01166011.1, from coordinate 3,940,607 downwards.
ATATATATATATATATATATATATAATATAATATATATATATCTCT
>WNGS01166011.1:3921028-3931572 GCA_020271785.1 Procambarus virginalis | reverse complement strand
GTTTTCACAAAATACCCACACATTGTCCTATCAACCAAAATACACTTTCACACTTGCACATGAAGATCTATTTTTTCAGATTGCTTATACAGAACTTACATAAATACACAATTTGTACACAGAATACAGTTGCACCAGTTCCACTTCAACAAATTAAAAACACAACTTGCGTAAATGCACTATTCTCCTACAAAACGGTTATATATCATGGATAATTAATACACAAATTGTGTAATTATTACACATCTTTGCACAATTAATACAAGCAAACTTGCTATATAATTATATAACTTGCGCAATGACAATCAATACACAACAGGAGACCTCTGGTGCTCACCAGAGGTCTCACACTATCTCATTGCCTGGGAGAGGATTGGAGTTCTGGTTGGTTAAATACCACAGAATTCCTACCTCTCTTATGGCTTTGAAGTATAGTGTAGTGGATACAGCGTGCAACTGCCACCTCGTTGGCCAGTGTTCGAGTCCCCTGGTGGGTGGAGTGTCTAAAAAGTTATAAACTTCAGCTAGTGGTTATAGGCTAGTCTGTGCATTAAGCATTTGACACTGAGTTCTCCCACATAACAGGACTCGATGAAAAGCACCAGAGGTCTCACACTATCTCATAGCCTGGGAGAGGATTGGAGTTCTGGTTGGTTAAATACCCCAGAATTCCTACTTCTCTTATGGCTTTGAAGTATAATGTAGTGGATACAGCGTGCAACTGCCACCTCGTTGGCCAGTGTTCGAGTCCCCTGGTGGGTGGAGTGTCTAAAAAGTTATAAAACTTCAGCTAGTGGTTATAGGCTAGTCTGTGCAATATATATATATATATATATATATATATATATATATATATATATATATCTTGTATATAAATAAATAATAATAATGTCTTAAGTCCACCATTGAATTCATTTTCTGTTTTAAATAAAGAAAACTAATTTTCGTCCGCTTTTTACAACGTAAACTATAGTATTTCTCAGCAAATGTTTAATTCACGAATTATGCGACGTGCGCAAATATTGCAAGGTACAGTTCCCCATTATCGGGGACAAGAAACTAAGACGTTGCTTTTTTCTTGGCTAAATATTAGCCTTCACCAGGATACAACCACATCAGTCGCCTAATTCCAGGCATCCAGTTATGCTAAGTGAACAGAGGCATGAATTGAATGTATGGAAACTCCATCAATTGGCGTTTAATACTGAAATAAGTAAGGTTATGAGCCCAACAAATTCAAACAGATATCAGGTAAACAATAGTGAAACTGGGTGTCATGATTAGGATGGATCAATCAAAAAATCAATTTAAAATCTACTTATAATCTATTTATATCCCACAATGGTGGGATATTTGACAAACCACCGGCTTCCTGTCATCGTCGAAGCCACTAGAGAGCTGGTGGCTCTCGGGTAATTCAGGTTACGTTCGTTTTCAAACCGGTGGCGAACCGTCCTGTGTACGATGCGACGCATTCGTTTGTTACCAGGTTAGTGTGGTTGCAGCGTAATTTTCCATTGTGGTTGCAGTATACTTTTTTAATTGCATGATCTGAATTATTGATTATATTATTTTCAATTATACAATGTTGTTTATCGTGTCCTTGAAAACTCCGTGGCTACACAGTTCATCTCGTGAGGATTTATCAAGAATTCACGAGTCCCCCCCTTAAACGAAACCGATACATTTTCTTTAATCATGGCGATTTGGTTTTAATGTCTAAAAAACACTTTATGCGTTCCGAAGCACCACGAGACGGTCTAGACCAATGATAACAAAGAGCAATGTGTTATCTAGATGGTCTAGAACAATGTGTTGCAAAGTTTCAAAGCTGGTACACTGTTAAATCAGTGCAGCTTAAGCGGCCTTGATTGAGGAAAGATGATTGAGGTGCTGTAAATGCTTGATGGAGCTTGTCCTTGGGATTAAAGAAATAGCACACTTTTATATATATATATATATATATATATATATATATATATATATATATATATATATACATACATATATATACATATACATACAAGAGCTCTTACATTCTTGTAGAGCTACTAGCACGCGTAGGGTTTAGGGTAGGTACCTATTTCATTGTTGGGTAAACAAGAGGCTACAGGTAAGGATTGACGCCCATTTTATTGACATCCTTTATTGGGCTGTAGTAGTAGTTAAGTTCTTAATTATATTCAAAGAACATAAACTTTCTCAATCACCTTGATGTAACAATATTGCACGGATCTTAAGTCAGGTTGCAACTTCTTTTCGTTGGTCAATTGCAATCTGCCCCTTTCCATTCCCCCCAGCGCTTGCAACAACTAGATACAGAGTTCCTGTCCTATCTTGGGGGATGAGTTATTTGCATCAGGAGGCAAATTGGATTGTTGACCAGACCACACACTAGAAGGTGAAGGGACAACGACGTTTCGGTCCGTCCTGACCATTCTCACAATCGACTTGAGAATGGTCCAGGACGGACCAAAATGTTGTCGTCCCTTCTCCTTCTAGTGTGTGGTCTGGTCAACTTACTTTAGCCACGTTATTGTGACTCCTCGTCTGCAAATTGGATTGTCTTAGCTTGGGAGAGCTTGGAAATAGGTTGTTACGTACATATTGCAAAGTCCTTTGAACACCAGTTTGAACTGTATTCTTTTTATGAACATCTTTATTGATTATTATTAATGATGGGCAACACTAAAACACTCAGTTATTTGAATTTTAACAACGCAAGTTTTCATTAATCTGTTAAGCTGCTTCTTGGTAGCAAGGATTGGCGAATCAAGACGAGACTACATTACTGTTTTATTGGTCAACAAGGAATACAGATGTTTGTACCCTCGTCCAAGTGTGCTGTATCTATCTGTACCCATTACCTTGTTGATGTTGTTTGTAGTGATGTGATTGGCTTGTAGCGTTCTGTATCATTGCAAAATCTAATTTGTTGTGAGAGAGAGAGAGAGAGAGAGAGAGAGAAGAGAGAGAGAGAGAGAGAGAGAGAGAGAGAGAGAGAGGGGAGGGGGAGAGGGAGAGGGAGGGGTGAAAAGTGAGTGGTCGAGGGAGGGAATTATCTGGGAAAGCCCCAAGCCATTACGACTATATAGTACTTGGAAGGGGTCACGATAAGGATTTGGGATGGGACGGCGGGAAGGATGGTGTCCAACCACTTGGTGGACGGTCGGGACTTCGTCGCCGACATGAAGGGAGACCGTCGCTCTACCGTCCAGCCTAATGGTTGGGCTGTGAATGGGAGAGAAAATAAGAAAACGTGAGGTGGGCTGAAAGCGTTTCCATGTCATCTAATAACTCAAGAATGTGGACCGCACTCCTTCAAGTGGTGAACTGATCCCATCTTCCTGTATGCCCGACTCTCTCCAATATCTAAGTGACACGGAGAAATCTTACAATGTTTACGGTGTATTAATCTTGCAAATAAGCATTATTTCACCATATTTTGACGATTTAAGTTGACCATTAATTTCACGCGTTCACCTGATCAGTTCGTCTTCAGTACATGCACAGTTGATAGTGCAAGATCAGCTAGTTAGATTGCACTGTGTTGCAAGGAAAGAGTGCCACTTCCCCCGCTTATATATATATATATATATATATATATATATATATATATATATATATATATATATATATATATGGCACTCAGGAGCACAAATTAAAAATTCGAGGCATGACAATGTCTCTGATCATTTCTGAGTTTTTGGGGTGTTTGAAGTCGATACTTCAGCCACATGGCTGCCTAAACCTTCGAAGTCCTCATCGTTGTCATCTCCAGACGTGTTCCTCCAGAAGGGGGGTGGGGGTGGGGGTGGGGGTGGGGGGAGGGGTAGGTCCACCGTCCGCGTCACACAACAGTCCTCTGGAACGAGAGAATCATTAAGCTCAAGAAATACAACAATTTCGCCGAGTTTCTTCTTCTCCAAGAACTCGGGCACTCGTACTCTTGCATACACATTTGCACACATACGCACACACAATACACACACCACCACACACACACACACACACAATACACACACACACACACACACACACACACACACACACAATACACACACACACACACATATATTCTCATAAAAGCATACGTCACTCGAAGCACACATGAGTGCTGCTTATAACTATTAACTTAGGGTCTATGAAGTTTCAAAGCTCACAAACTGTTTAATAAATGAAAATAGATCATTTTTTTGTTAAAGATGTACAGATTTCGTAAGTGGATGTGTATAAATGCTTGATGACTCCTGGCTGTGGGTGTTAAGGCCCCTTGAAGGCAAACTGTTTAGTCCCTCGAAATTAAGTGATAATTCTGGTAACAATTATTATTCTCTAAAGATCTTTATTTTACTAAGCTGAGCGGACGAACAACGTGAACAAATTAAGGCATACAAGACTTAATCGAGATCAGTTTCTTGAGTAGTGTCGCAGACGTACTTAGCTAAGGGATCCAAACGCCCTCTTGAAGCTCGATGCAATACTCTGCAATCTCCTCAAAGACGCAGAACTTGGGTTTGCTGTGGCTGCAACACTCATCGTGGACGTTTAAATTGCGTCCGGTGGAGATGGAGTTGCGTCTGTGGCGTCCAGCTTGCGTCCTGACGTAGGTGTGGGCGGCCTCCCGGGTCAGCAACGTCACGCCCACCTGCAGCACAGGAATATCTTGAGGTTATCTTGAGATGATTTCGGGGCTTTAGTGTCCCCGCGGCCCGGTCCTCGACCAGGCCTCCACCCCCAGCAAGCAGCCCGTGACAGCTGACTAACACCCAGGTACCTATTTTTTTTACTGCTAGGTAACAGGGGCATAGGGTGAAAGAAACTTTGCTCATTGTTTCTCTCCGGCGCCCGGGATCGAACCCGGGACCACAGATCACGAATCCAGCGTGCTGTCCGCTCGGCCGACCGGCTCCCTCGGAATGGCCTTGTTTGATTTTATACTCGTATGGGTTCAATAGCATACGACTTCAAGACACTTGTTGACCAAACCACACATTAGAAAGTGAAGGGACGACGACGTTTCGGTCCTTCCTGGACCATTCTCAATCGACTTGAGAATGGTCCATGATGGACCGAAACGTCGTCGTCCCTTCACTTTCTAGTGTGTGGTTTGGTCAACATATTTCAGCCACGTTATCGTGACTCCTTGTCTGCGAGACACCTGTTAGCTGACAGTTACCATCTCTTCCCATGGTAAGCCTTGCCCAATGGATTTCTCCCTGGAACACAACCCGCCAATTAATTGGCAACCAGGTACCCAATTGCTACTGGGTGAACAGTGGCTCACAGTTACAGATTGATTCTTAGTTCTCCATAATCAGGGCTCGAACCCAGACCCCCCAGATCACTCGCAAGGCGAGTGTTTCCCTCTGTGTCACTAGCACCCTGCGCAGGTCCACCTCGACAAACGTCTGGACCATTACTCAGGGAACAGTCTTCTATAATCTCGGCCTGACGGCTGAGTGGACAGCGCTCGGGATTCGTAGTTCTAAGGGTTCGGGTTCAATCCCCGGCGGAGGTGGAAAGAAATGGGCAGAGTTTCTTTCACCCTGATGTCCCCCTGTTCACCTAGCAGTAAATAGGTACCTAGGAGTTACACAGCTGCTACGGGCTGCTTCCTGGGGATGTGTGTATGTGAAAATTTAGGATTAAGAACCTGCCTGAAACTCTATGAGTGGTAATGACTGCACAAGAATATAAGAACTCTTGTATAAATATGTAAATGATACTCTGGTTCAATATATTTTAAGTCCCTCAGGTATCTATCTTTATTGCTATAAAACACATCAGGTGTAAGGAAACGTGCCCAAACGTCACGACCAGCACAGGAATCTATCTCTGGGTCATTTTAGCATAATGAGTTCCAAACAAAACATTTGCAGTTAATTAAGTAAAATTTAAAATATGGTGTTAATAAAGGATTTTTTTAGCTTTATAAAAAAAACTTGTGTGGAGTTTAATTGTAAAGAAAAACATGTGTTCTTCCCTAGCCTCTCACTAGCCTCTCACTAGCCCCTCACTAGCCTCTCACTAGCCTCTCACTAGCCCCTCACTAGCCCCAAGGAAGGTTATAACCTAGGCTGTTCTTTCAGCTAATGCGTCTCATTGTGTATGCTATGGTCCCCAACGTACAGAATATAAGGAACTATGAAAAAATGAAAAGAAGCGGCTCACAATATATTCAAACTCAACTGAATTATGCGTCCTGAATAAGAGAAACAAAGCAGTGACGCACGTTTAAAGGTGAACGCAAATTGAAAGAATGATTTACCGCATTGAACACGTGTGTGGTATGTTATCCAGCACTGGAAGCGTGTTGGTTGATGATGATAACACTGATGTTATACTACAATATCATGAAGGCAACTAGTGCAGCTGTATGGCATACTCACACCAGGTGCATGAGGAATAATGGGTATGGTGGGCAGCTGGGGCCTGCTTCGCGAGTGCTGCTGCTGCTTCTGGGGCATTCCAGTCTCCCTCGTGGCTTTCTGGACGGGGACCTGGTTTGGGGTCTGGATGGGGACCTGGCTTGGGGTCTGGATGTAGGTCTGAATGGGGTTGGGGCCGAGCTCGTTACTTTGAACGGAGATGAAAGGAATTTCACCACCGACGGACCTCACCACTGAAAGAAAATTAGTGTTATACCAGCATGTTTACGGCTGAGTAAATGAAATAATGCAGCTCACGTTATCATTATTCGCCTACACCGCTACATACATATTTCTAGTAATTTATATGCAATTCTTTAGGGGTTGTAACATTTACGTAAAGCAAAATTATGGAGATAATGAAGCTTAGATATGAAAATTTTCCCATTCGAACTGTTCTAGTCGTTGTCCTTTTACCAAATGTATGTAAGAGAACGTATTTGAGAAGGTTTATGCAAGTTACCCATTAGCTTCGTATTTTCATCAAAGAAAATGGAGTTTTATCCGTAACTTTTATAATAAATAGCTTGGATGTCCCCTTCATTGCTCATCTTAAATAAACATATTCGTTCCTTCTGTGACTTCTATTCTTTCTATTCTCATCTGTCTTGTTTTCCAAATATTTGTTCCATGCTTTCCTACCTCTTAGCTTAATAATAAGCAAGTGGAAGGAGAACGTGGGAGATTTAGCACTCAATTCCCGGACAATGTTGACAGTATACTGCATAGTTTCTATACAGAAATCCCCTTAAGAGTCAGCAATTGCTGTAGTAATTAACTAACTGCGAATGCTGGATCCAAGAGGTGGCGCTCAACCCTGAAAGTACAGCTCGAGTAGTGAGAGTGCGCGCGCGCGCGCGCGCACACACACACACACACACACACACACACACACACACACACACACACGCACACACACACACACACACACACACACACACACACACACACACACACACACACACCTCTTAACTGTTTAATAATTGTAAACAAAGTCGCCAAAGATTGAGAAAAGATGTTCAGGGTCGTAAGTGTTTGCGTAAGTGCTTTCGTGAATCTGGCCCCTGGATAGAGAGAGCTTGTATTTACACTAGAATTTACAAAATGGGAAGAACGCTAAGTAAAATTTAATCATTTCTGTGACATAACGTAAACAAAACTCAAGGAAAACAACGGTCACGTGACCTTCACAAACCATTTGTTTTCCCAAGATTGTAAACGTTCCATTCAAAAATAATAAGAAAAAAGGTACGCTTTTGTTATAACTTTTGCCAGCAGTGACTTCGTCATTTTTCACAAGCGGGTTTTGTGTATTCCAGAACCAGGATTAACCTATACGAAATCCTGTACATCTTTCCTGAATGCTTATGCCTTTGTTTACAGTAAATAAACAATTTAAAGGAGCTTTTTGAAACCTAAAACAACCCGAGGGATTCTTATTCTCTCAAGGTACTCACGACCATATAGTTCTAAAAGAATCGAATTCAAGCAACTCGGTCTTTTGAGAAGACCGAGGGAGGGGAAGTCAGTCCTTTTTTTGAGACCGAAATATTTTTTGGAGGCGAGACCGAAATGCGAGACCGACTGTCTACATTAAAGGAATTCCGGATGGTCCGAGAAGCCTCAGTCTTTTTTAGAAACTAGATGGCGTGTTTTGGGGTGTTATCTATAAAGTGCCAAAAAATGACTTGTTCCAGTTTGATGGAGAATAGATTCTGTACCCAAATAGGTATTTTAAACCTTAGGGCGAGTCCAGTCTCTGGAGGGAAAGATGTTCTGTAGTGTTCATTGGTTTTTGTTCTCCAGTCCGGCATTGAAGGACTATTCATCGAGTTCAAAACGTGTATTTCTTCAGGTCCGACGTCGTTTAGAGCACAAAGACGTCCTTGAGTCGAAGAAATCAGGGCTCAGCGACAGCCAATTTGAAATTGGCTAGTTTTCATGAAAGGAAATTTGAAGCCTTCAAATTGTTATTCTAGTTTCGTTATATTTTGTATTGTATTAATTTTTGATTTAGTAAAACTAAATATTAATAACTTTCTGGTGTGTAGGGAAGAGAATTATCAGGGGAAAGGGCCACGCCGTGACGACTATATAGCACTGAGAAGGGGTCAGGATAAGGACTTGGGATGGGACGGGGGAAGGAATGGTGCCCAACCACTTGTGGACGGTCGGGGGATTGTTAACTGACAGCCAGATTCACCAAGCATTTACGTAACCACTTCCGAAACCTGTGCATCTTTCCTCAATTATGGCGGCTTTGATGTTTGCATTTACATGTATGTGAGTGTATGAGCACCAAGGCTGTATACACACAGAAATCACAATAGGGTGATGTATCAAATGAACAAATCCACAAGAGCCGTGACGAGGGTTCGAACCCTCGTCACGGCCCTTGTGGATTGTTCATTTCATACAACCATACTCAGAGATGTATGTTTAATTCCATACACCAGGGCTGTAGGAGACTCGAACCGTCGACCCGCCATTTAAGTTTATGCATGTTTAATTTATATTCACTACAAGGACCGAAGACTGAGACGGTCAAGGTCCTTTTGAAGGTGAGAGCCAGTGACCATGACCATTGACCGCCTTTTATTATGAATAAACTCGTAGCGCTTCATGCAGATCTGAGTTCATCCCCCGACCGTCCACCAAGTGGTTGGACACCATTCCTTTTCCCCCCGTCCCATCCCAAATCCTTATCCTGACCATTGACTACCTTTTAATATGAATAACCTCGTAGCGCTTCATGCAGATCGGAGTTCAATCCCCGACCGTCCACCAAGTGGTTGGACACCATTCCTTTTCCCCGTCTCATCCCAAATCCTTATCCTGATCCCTTCCTAGTGCTAGATATAATCGTGGATGGCTTGCCACTTTTCCTGATTGTTCCATTACCTTTATAACTTTTACAATATTTACTAAATAAAAAACACAGTCACCATCATTGAGGAAACAGTGGAATAAACAGTGGAGATGTATTAACGTAATAGAAGCAGGTGCCTTGATTGTTTCAAGCGTAGGTTAGACATGTATATGAACGAGATTGGGTGGCTATAAATAGGAGCTGCCTCGTATGGGCCAATAGAGCTTCTGCAGTTATTTTTATTTATATATACCACGACCACACACTAGAAGGTGAAGGGACGACGACGTTTCGGTCCGTCCTGGACCATTCGATTGTGTCGATCAAGTCGATCAAGACAATCGACTTGAGAATGGTCCAGGACGGACCGAAACGTCGTCGTCCCTTCACCCTTCTAGTGTGTGTGGTCTGGTCAACATACTTAGCCACGTTATTGTGACTCATCGCTTGCATCTTTATTTATATGCTCTTATATGTCTGATGAATCCTGGATGATCGCTGATTGCTCTTGACGGGAAAGATAACATAAACAAAAAATAGAACAAATCTTCTTCGATAGATTCTTGATGATTATTGCAGCGATTTTGCAACGTCTGTGTATTGTTTTCTTTGGTGCAATTTCAATGACGTTAATTGAAGTGAGGAGTAAAAACAAGTTTTTCCACAACTGTGAGCAATATCTTGCTACTTGCAACTGCGATAGTGATTTGTTGTAAGTGATTGTTGTATGTTCTAACTTGCATATGGATTATCGGAACGAAATGCTACGTAGGAAGTCTATGATAACAAGATTATATTCCAAGAATTTTCAACTGCATGATACAAGGAAAATTATAATTGGTAATTGGAAATATCAAAAGCTAGCAAGGCAGCTTCAGAGAGTTAGGTATAAATAGGTTTTTCCTTATTAAGACGCCTCAATAGCACGGTCGATAGAGCCTCGGTCTCTCCAGTGTTCGAGTCTCCTATAGAGTCCCCAGGTGAATGGAATGGATTGAAAGAGGTAGACTCGTCTTGTGATCTTGCACTGGAATGAAATTGGTAATCCTTGTTAACCCTGCAGGCTCAGGTAATGAGGAAACTATCTCTACACGAACAAATCCACAAGAGCCGTGACGAGGACTCGAACCTGCGTTCGAATTGATTCGAACCTCTATACACACGTGTACCGCCCACGCCACCCACAGTGGGGCCAGTATCCCTTCATGCAGCCCCACGCGTACCTGCTCCAGAATAGCAACAGT
>WNGS01166011.1:3903845-3921003 GCA_020271785.1 Procambarus virginalis | reverse complement strand
ACACACACACACACACACACACACACACACACACACACACACACACACACACACACACCACACACACCCACACACCACACACACCACACACGCACACACCACACACACACGAACGCAAATGTGTTTACATACATCTATAGTCAGATGGATCCTTGAAGGTGCGACAGATGGTGCTCATGGTGGCTCCTAGGTTGCCGCAGTCGAAATCCACCCGTAGGTGCTCCACTCTGTACGGGGAGGTGGCCGACGGCCACGCCACCACCACCATCTGCGGCAGGAGAGTCGCCTCTTGACAATGTTGTTCTCAGTAGTAAGCAGAGTCTGTGTCAGATATGTTGGGAGTGCTGTGGGGGAATGTCTGCACCACCTGTGTCAGAGGGACGTGTTGGGAGTACTGTGGGGGATTGCTTGTGCACCACCTGAGCAAGCGAGAGTTGCCATTGAAGCTGCCGGCGAGCGCGGAGAGAGAGCCATGAAGAGAGAATCAGGAAGACGAAGACTTACACACAACAAAGAGAAATACCAGAAAGTCAAGTAATTCCCACCAAATCCCCCGTGGTGACAGGAAGCTAGCGATGAGATCACCACAGAACATGATGTTACCTCATCACGGAAATGAAAGGAATTGTACATAAATTTTGTTGCCTCATATAGAGCTCAAAGAGAATATATTAAAAAAAAACTCATAATTCGACAGTGAGTGCCTGGAGTGCAACTGGATGATAAAAAGTGCATGGGAAACGAGAGAGAGGAGAGAGAGAGAGAGAAGGAGGAGAGAATGAAGCAATGAGAAGATTGAGAGAGAGAGAGAGAGAGAGAGAGAGAGAGGACATGATAAAGAGAGGGGGAGAAGAATAACAAGTAACAAAGAGGAATAATTATAGATAATTCATTGTGTCGGGAACAGGGAGCCGGTATGATATATATCAAGTATACATGATAGGCTTAGTATCCAAGGTTCCCTCCCCCCCCCCCTCCCACCTCTTCTCCAGGGTAGAGTATGACAGACTCCGCCTAATATGCAACCCACCAACAAGCTGATTAACCCGTGTGGTATCCTATTACTGCTAGTAAGAGTCGCAAGAGTAGCATTAGGTGATATCCACGCGCATATCCACTTCTGTCCAGCCTGGGATATTCGATCCAGGAAGTATCTTGATGGGCGACAGTGGGAACGAACCCGAGCTGTACTATCGGGACCATTTTAACTAACAAATATAAAAGAAATAAAATTAAAATTTGAGAGCCATATTACCACTCGCGGCAGCATAAAGGATAAAAATTGCACCAGCCTCAGCTTTTGCTCAGCCACTATACGGCGAAAATGAGAGAATGAGCAAGTGGTCAAATGAGACTCAAATTAGAGATAAAACTTGGTATTCCCTGAAGACAAAAAGAGTAATCACAGGCAGCCGAGACATAATTTTGTAGAAGGGGTTTTTTGCTTCACAAACCGACATGAAATCCTTTTAACATGATATAGTCACAATCGCGGATATCATGGTGCAAGTGATGTATATACACTGTGCGCTGCAGCTGGTGAGGTATACATAACAGGCTTTATACATGTTCCAGCTGATGAAGTGTACATAACAAGCTTTGTATGTGTTCCAGATGATGACTAAATTATCCAGGTTGATTACTTATGTCAAGACCCAAAATCCCCAATCGAAAAATGTTGCTCAATAGACTCCCTACGGATTGAGTATGTTGCAAATTCAAGAAAATCAATCTGGATAGTCGCTTGATTTGACAATATTACGTCACTTTCAAGCTGATTTAGCATGGAACTGGCTCACTGACTGATTAGTTTACTGACTGATTGGTTCACTGATTGGTTCACTGACTGACTGACTCACTGATTGATTGGTTCACTGATTGATTGGTTCACTGATTGATTGGTTCACTGATTGATTGGTTCACTGATTGATTGGTTCACTGATTGATTGGTTCACTGATTGATTGGTTCACTGATTGATTGGTTCACTGACTGGTTCACTGACTGATTGGTTCACTGACTGATTGGTTCACTGACTGATTGGTTCACTGACTGATTGGTTCACTGACTGATTGGTTCACTGACTGATTGGTTCACTGACTGATTGGTTCACTGACTGATTGGTTCACTGACTGATTGGTTCACTGACTGATTGGTTCACTGACTGATTGGTTCACTGACTGATTGGTTCACTGACTGATTGGTTCACTGACTGATTGGTTCACTGACTGATTGGTTCACTGACTGATTGGTTCACTGACTGATTACTTCACTGACTTGATTGGTTCACTGACTGACTGGATAACAAATTATAATTAATGTCTTTTAAATTAAATATAATTGCTTCCAAATGAATGAAATTGCGTTTTCAAATAGCTGAGATTCGTATCAAGTTTCCAGTCACTTACACTAAGACATTATAGATAATTCCGTTTTGGCTTTATAATAATAATAAAGTTTTAATCACTTCTAGAGTCAACAAGACTTTACTCAAAATGAAATTGGCCCACACCAAAGTATTATGGAATTGGGGATGATTTTATTTGTCATATTTCCTTCCAAAATGAGCGTTTTAATCTAAAATTATTATACGCAATACCTTCACTGTTCGTTACCATTAATGTTGGTAACTGTCTATAATATTAACGGAATTATACGAGGATTTGGATAAATTGGGTTAGATTCGTTATCTGCGGGTGAAATTGTGCAGTTACCTAAAGATTTGTGATTGTTTTACGTTAATAACAAATATTGTGTTTGGACCAATTTTGATGTTGCATATGCAAGAAAATCGATGGATATTGTACTCGCCTAGTTGTGATTGTACTCGCCTAGTTGTGATTGTACTCGCCTAGTTGTTATTGTACTCGCCTAGTTGTGATTGCGGGGGTTGAGCACTGGCTGTTTGGGCCCGCCTCTCGACTAGCAATCAACTTTTTTTTCGTGGATCGATCCCCGGTCTCTAGGACTACGAATCCCGAATGCTGACCACTCAGCCACAGGCCCCCTTAGATGTATGTTATTTACTTTGTGCATTTGAATGAACTTGGGTTCAACTACGCCTCGTCATTTGTTCAATGACCTGGTACGGAAATAACTGGTTTTGATTCGATAAAAAAATGAAAAAATCGACGAATGCAAATCTCCATTTAAAGAAATTCGATTCCAAATTACTGAACATATGTTATCATATTAATCCGATACTTATGGGAAGTAGGAATTAGAAACCGCAATAAAAGAAGTGAAAATCACAAGCACTTGAAAAATCACTCAAAACAATTAAAAACAGTAAAAAGAATAATAACTGCCCGACAAAAAGTTCAAATCACACACGTACACACACACACACACACACACACACACACACACACACACACACACACACACACACACACACACACACACACACACACATACACACACACACACACACACACACACACACACACACACACACACACACACACACACACACACACACACACACACACACACACCCCGAGTGCACCAGTAGTAATCAAATTGTGCATTGGCTGTGATGGGAGTCCTGGATTTATACCTCTGACCCAATGAGGGTGGGGCCACCCCTTGGGCCACCCGTGGGCCATCCCGTGGGCCACCCCGTGGGCCACCCCGTGGACCACCACTGAACCACCACTGAACCACCCCTGGTCCACCCCAGACAGGCCCCAGCACGGGGTAAAAAGGAAGGCTAACTATTTTCGCCTCAAATTAGCATCTTATAACACTTATAACAAGTTATACTACTATACACAACCAGTGTTTTTAGCGCCCACAACTACCATTACAACTACCACTAACAGATAATGATAAATTGTGGTGTTTAGAGGTAATTTAACTTTGTTTATACCGGTATATATATATATATATATATATATATATATATATATATATATATATATAATATATATATATATATATATATATATATTTTAAGAGTACCACCTCTGGCTGGAAGAAGGGGGACCCACAGCCTCGGAGAAAATCACACATAACGCATTGGAGGGAATGTAGGTCCCCTCCAATACAGTTTCTGTGTGCTTTTCTCCTACCACCCCCTTCCTTTTTTTCTTATGCTTTATTGTGTATTTAAAGGTTACAAAACATACAAGACAAATGCCTAAAGGTTATGGATCTCTTGAAGCTCCTCCGCTTCCGGACAGGAACCGAGGACTATACGAAGTGTCCGCAGTGTCCGAGGACTATGTGAATGCGTCCACTCCGAAGTGGACGCAGCAATCATTTCCCCTCTGGATCGCCACACTGAGGCGCTGAAACAAAAAACTGCAAGCCCTTGGGTCTCTGGTGACGTCAATGAGCTTGGAACCCAATTCCTTGAGAAATCCCAAGGCACTCTTGCCCCAGGGGCCATGCGTCTCAGACGCTATGGGAACAAAGAGGTATTGGCCTGCCAGTCGCCTGTATTTGAGAGATTTTGCTGTTTCCCAGTGATTGGCCGCCCCACCTGCTTGGTCAGCTCCGAAGTGTACATAGGTGTCAGCCAGGGTGGATACACATGTGTAGTCCCACACCAACTGTCTACCCTCCTTCCATGAGTATATGGTGATGCCATCAGGGCGAAGTGCGGGGAAATCCGGGTTCTGGACCCCTAGGATGCGAGGTTCTCTCTCCGCTGGGCACTTAGCTGAGACGAGGCTTCTCTTGATGATGTCATTGACCTCGTTGTGTCTTGCATGCCAGCCCTTTGTGCTTCCGCAATGCAACCCATGCAGTCCGTATTGGTCTGCTTCCACCCTATTGCAAATACACTTGTATTCAGTGTGAATTGGGGCACCAAGGCGGAGGGCCACTGCTACACGAAGGGATTCTGGATCTAGGCGCGTGCCCATTGCTGACATGGGTACTGCCAGGAGGAAGTCTCCTGCATGGGGGGCACGCACTGCTCTGAGGCGGGCTTTCTCCTTGTCTGATGTTGCGGCGCTGAGCATAGCATCAGCTACTTTTTCCACTAGAGGGTGGTCCCAGCCGGACTGTTTGTGTTGTTTTGTTGGCTCTATAATGGTTGCTGGGGCTGCGAGAACATCCCACTGATTTGAACATTCAGTGAAAGCAGGATCGTGTATTCCTGCTGAATCACTCAGGGTTGCAGGTAAGATATCTCTGACGAGGTCGTGCGATGCGTGGGAGGAGGAAAGGAAGGCTGGTAGAGCAATTTGGGAGGCTGTGCGGACACCAAGGCCGCCAAGTCTTACAGGAAGGGTTGCTTGCTCCCACTGAGAGTCGTCCAATGGCAGGTTCAGGACTTTCACCAGCATGGACCTCAGAAGGGTGTCATACACATTTAACTTAGGGCTGCTGTAGGATGGAGAACATCTCAGAAAGTACGTCAACTTAGGGAGAGACAGGCATCTTGACAGGCATATATATATATATATATATATATATATATATATATATATATATATATATAATATATATATATATATATATATATATATATGTTTGACGTGCACGGAAGGGCGACCGCTTCGCTTCTTTTGAGGCTGTGGTTCGGTTCCCGCTGGTTAAAGTCGTTGCTTATCATTCCTACAGTCTGTCCTCGTATCCCAGCTGTGTGTCCTCGTATCCCAGCTGTGTGTCCTCGTATCCCAGCTGTGTGTCCTCGTATCCCAGCTGTGTGTCCTCGTATCCCAGCTGTGTGTCCTCGTATCCCAGCTGTGTGTCCTCGTATCCCAGCTGGGCATGCCTGGGTTGGGATTTAGGGGGGGATGGCACCCCTGACTGAGAATGTTGAAAGGGGGGGAGTCATGCATGACTGAGGAGGTAGAGAAGGTCAATAGGAGGTAGATAAGGTCAGGAGGAGGTAGAGAAGGTCAGGTGGGTGGTAGATAAGGTCAGGAACGAGGTAGAGAAGGTCAAAAGGGAGGTAGAGAAGGTCAGGAGGGAGGTAGAAAAGGTCAATAGGAGGTAGATAAGGTCAGGAGGAGGTAGAAAAGGTCAATAGGAGGTAGATAAGGTCAGGAGGAGGTAGAGAAGGTCAGGAGAGAGGTAGAAAAGGTCACGAGGAAGGTACACACACAAACGCCTGCTAGCTCATGTTTAATCCTGATACCTGATCATAAATGTCAAACTGTGAAGCACTAATGAGCAAATTCGGAGGAATTTCGCAGTAAATTAGTAAAACATTATTATTAAATCAAGCACAAAAAAAATACATTACCTAAACAAGCTTAACCCATCCTAGCGGGAGCAAACCTGACTTTGATAATTAAATTGGTTTCAATTCCGTTTCTAACTCAATCTGAACTCAATGCCAAAACACTCAATTTATTTATTTTATTTTATTTTTTGATGTGGATTTTGGCCTGAATACTGACTATTAAATATTATCTCCTATTCTACACGAGTTTGTACAGAATAGTTGGCGTATTGAAAGACCTCCTATGGTAATTAAGAGACAGTATGCAAGAAGTTTTAATATTTATTTACAATTTATTTTTGTGAGATGCTTCAAGTTATTTTGAAAAGGATTTTTTTTAACATTTTGAACTTTCATTTTTCTTATTGTTTGTTTTTGTTGACAATAGTATTTTGGGAAATGTTTTAGAGAATGGGAAACAATGAGGACAATTGCTTGCGTCCTGAATATTTAAGTCAATATATGGGAAAAGTTGGCCCGTATATTTTACGCCCCGAGGGAGTACTGGAGCCAGTGTCCGGACACCCTATAGTTATGGTGGCAGCTGTGGTGGCCCTCTCTCCCTGGCACTGGGGTCTGCTCTCTCTCTCTCCCTGGCACTGGTGTCTGCTCTCTCTCTCTCTCCCTGGCACTGGTGTCTGCTCTCTCTCTCTCTCCCTGCACTGGTGTCTGCTCTCTCTCTCTACCTGGCACTGGTGTTTGCTCTCTCCCCTCTCCTTTGGCACTAATTTCTGCCCTCACCCTCACCCATTTTTGCCATTCTCTCGCGCTCCTATAGAAGAATAACAAAACAAATATAAAAGGCAAACGAATCAGTGTGAATCGTAGTAAATAAAGGTCCCGACGACACAGACAACATTTATTAATTCGTCTCGCTCTAACTTAATGACGAAAGTCACTCCAGAGAGCACTTGGCACCCGAGCCCAACAGAACTCATTACTAAACAACTGAACACTTATAGTCTGTCTCTTTCCTCTAGACAATTTTTTTTTTACTACCGTTGACCAGCTCTCTTATCGGAGAACGCAGAAAGTTTTCCAAAAAATAACTTGTAACCAACGGAACTTTAAAACAAATGCACCACTAGTCTAGATAAGGTTCTAATGTGAACTGACAATTTAGTGTTCAACAAGTAAGAAGCAGGAGTGAGACGATCAAAGAGACGCAACAAGTCATAGGAAGTACGAGTGAATCTATGTCCCAAGAATCTATAGCAACTCCTAAAATATTTGCGTGAAAATGTGCCGTTTTCTAGCTGCGGGAATTTTCTTTAAAAACATTTAATTCTGTCACGTCCGTATTGCTAAGGGCTAAAAAAAGGAAAAAACACCTGCTTCTAAATTCCTCTCGTGAACCTGCGTGGTGGAAGTGTACTAATGCCGCCATGTAATTTTGTTTGAACTCGACTAAATAAAAATGGTTGGAAGTTGAACCCTGTAGAGATTACAGCCCCGCTCCTGTGCCAGGTAAGTCCACTACGTACCAATATCCCTGCTACTTGGAACTTTTTATTCCCAGTAGCTGAATCTTAGAAACGCAACAACAACAACACTGATTGCAAGCAACATCATCACGGTCCGTCGTCTTGTTTACCTATATAGATCTCAAGTAACTATACAGAGCATTTGGTACGCCCTTGAGTACACTATTCGAGTTGGACTTGGTTGTGAACATTCCTCGTCCTCTGATGATAAGATAACCCTCGTGAATAGGGTTATCTTTGTCGTAAAGTTTTATGAGACTACTGAAGCCATCTTGACTCGCCAGACGCAATGGCTTTGTGAAAATATGAAGTAACAGTTAACAGAGTTTAATGATTCTGAACTGCACAAACACCAGAACATCACAATAGCGTGACGCATCATGGCGAGAATCATATTGGAACAGTATGAGGATCGAACCACGTCCTGTGTCCCCCTCAGCGTGCTGCACCCACTCCTCCAACACATACCCCAAGCAGGTCTCCAGATGGAATGCCTCAACAGGGTTTTGTTTTGGTTTGTTTAAAATTCGCTACTGGAACAAAAAGTTTCAAGTAGCACGGGCTATGGTGAGCCCGCTGTGACTTACCTGGCACAGGAGCGTTCTGTGTGCAATAGCGATTGATTGATAAAGATTAAGCCACCCAAGAGGTGGCACGGGCATGAATAGCCCGTAATGTGCAATAGCTGTTGTTGTTGTTAGATTCAGCTACTCGGACAAGTTCCAAGTAGACACGGGATTTGGGAGCCCGTAACTTACCTGGCACAGGGGGGCAGACACGGGCTATGGTTAGCCTCGTAACGGAGATGTCTCCCGTGGTGCAATAGCACTCGAGTTATGATAATATGTCGCACGCCCTAATATCAACGACCTTCACCAAACTCCTTGCCACTGCTTGTTGTGTGGAGGAGAGCGACGATCGCCTGCTTGAAGCCAGTCGGCGTTCAATCCCCCGACCGTCCACAAGTGGTTAGGAACCATTCCTTCGCTCCATCCATCCCAAATCCTATCCTGACTCCCTTCCACTCCCTTATATCGAATGTGGCTTGGCGCTTTCCCTGAAGTAATAGTCCCCTTCCCTTCAACACTACTCTGACGTCAGAAACTCGCTAAATATTCTACGAGGTCACATACCTTGCCGGCACGTCGAAGCCGCCTCTCTCCTGCTCAGTGGGAGACTCGCTCGATCCTCAATCATAAATGAATCACATCACTCAAGCAATCTATCAAGTAACAGAAAATTAACGACACCATATTTACAAAAAGACACCCAACGGAATGGCAATAATATCCTGTAGAGAATATTGTCTATCTCGTAAAGGCAAAGACTTGTTCAGAGACAGTCCCCTCAACTTATATCAGTGAACATACACATTTCTCTATTATATTATTATATATATTATATATATTTAATTAGATTATATATATATAATGTAATATACAATCTGAAAATGTTGAAAAGTGACAAGCTCCTATTGTATTATGGTTGCACTCTTAACTCTAGTGTCCACTCAAGAGTGAAACTGATCGGATCAGAAGAGCCTTCGCTTCAGTGCAGGTCTGCTCCTCATATTCCTCAAAGGTCCGAGGACTTAAGTACAATCGTTTAAGTTCCCACGGTTCCTGTTCCATGCTTCCTTGTCCTCATACGCCTTCCAAGGAACATACTGGCTTAGGCTACTTTCTTCTTCCTCTGGAATGAACTTTGTTTATTATATTTACAAATACATTTGATCCATAAATTGTACTTCTGTAGACTTTAGTACCCTACATCCGTGACTTACAAGCTGAGGCAAGATTGGGTAACTTCATGCTTAACTGGCACCATGAAGCGTCTGCGATGCTCCGTTGCCTAAATATTTCAGCTCAACGTCAGCTGAAGTCAGGTTGACACATATACACGCTGTTTCCTACGCATCATAACTGATATTATAGATAAACATTACCTCACTGCCACGTTCCTGGTATTGACTACAGTGTACAATGGAATCAGCTTTAATGATAGAACTGTGAGGTTGATTGGCGCTGGTTCACCGTAATTTATCATGATAGTGCCTGGAATAGGTTGTTATTGCTGGGTGGCTGCGTTTAGTAGGGAGTGTGTTCAGCTCCGCGCGGTGTAAAATGTAATAGTTTTTACAGCGAAGAGATTACGAGTTCACTGTGTAGCTGCTAGTTGTAGGAAAACTGTTCTCCATGTTTATGCAAATTACCTCGTGACTAGCGCTCACGGGAAGGCCATTTAGATGTTTAGTGAATCATGATATTTATATAATATATATAGAAAATCGAATCTGTATCTATGCTCTTCACTTACTCTACTCTCTCCCTGAGTCAGCACGAAAAACCGAACAGGAATTTGCCTTACAGTACTTCGTCTATTAATCACACTTCTTCCAGAAGGAGTGATTGGGAGATGGCTTTCTCTCAAGTAACAAATTGTAAAAAGCACTATAGAAAAAACAAAATTGAATCTGCTTTGATACAGATCACAAAGAAAGTAATTTAAACATTAGCAGTGGTCTATATAATTAGAATCATTTTTAATAGATCAATTAAGGGCCAGTTAAGTGATCAATTGGAGCACATTTGTCTCACATAATTCATTGTACTATATTGTACTATTGTAGTCTATATAACATTTACGGGTTATTCATGCCCGTGCATCTCTTGGGTGACTTAATCGATTGTACCTTACTAACCCTCACTTTACCTTTCTCCTGCCTTTTATTTATGTCCAGCTACGCAGATCTGTAAAATCACTCCTTTCTGATAGATGTATTATATCATTACGAAAGTACTTAGCGAAAATCTCCTCGTTTCTCTTACTTTTTCCCTCCCTGGTCCTGACATTGTCACATTTTAACATCACGTGTTTAATTTCGTGATATACGTCCACAACATAATTATATATGATATATAGTATATATATATAATATATAATATATATATAACACAGTGGTTTTGTGGCTGGACATAGATCATACGAGCATCTTTGTGCCAAAAGTTTTTGAAAACTAAGTTGCTGTTATAATCTTGTTTCACAAGATTATGTGTGCTTCAGTTGTTGTTCACACTTCAGCGCCAACCTGTCTCGATATATTCTAGTCAATAACCAAAAAAAATTACTCCCAAAGAGGTTTCCATCAAATGCCTCCAGTTACCATCCAATTGGTCGTGTGCACTTGGTATCAATTGCAACGCATCAGAGGCAGTCAAAGGCCTGGGGGGGGGGAATGTGGGATAGTGAACCATTGGATTATTGAATTCCACAAGCTCGCCACAGTCAAATACTATGAATTTGTGCTTGTGTTGGTAGTGCGGGTTTGAGTAATAATATTTATTGGTAAGACTTTAATTTGCGCTCTTTTGTTAGACTGTGTCCACCCACTACTCATCCTGTGAGTGGTTGTTTAATCTGTGCACCCCATTGACTCTCTCCTGGCTGAGTGCGGGTGTATTGGCACCCAAATCTCCATCCCTGGGTGCGTTGTGTATTGGCAAACCGAGCTCAAAGGTGCATGCGGTGAGCAGCTTGGTCTAGTCTGGGTGGATCTTAGAGAGCTCCGAGTCAAGCGGGGGGGGAGGGGCGCGTACTCATGCCACAGAAGTCTCTGAAGCCGTGCTGAGGACCAGCTGTGGGGCAGCACAGAACAAGGCGTAAGTCAAGACCGCTGCTCGTCCTACCGAGAATCAACAAAACTGACCGGGTTGTCCAGAAAACTTTAGCGAAGAATTGTGCAGTAATCTCAACCCGACATCTCCTTATACGGTTAATTTAACAAAATTGTGTGACAAAAGATAAATTAACTCAATCTTGTCTGGTTCTCTACAACTTAACGGAAACAAAATACATGCAATTAGCTCTTTCCCACCTACACTCTCATATATTCCTGTTAATTTCAACATCGACAAACCAAAGCTAATCAACATATCTACCCGGATAGTAGACAGCGCCTGACAACTGGTGGAACAACGCTTTGGATGCGTAGTCCATAGTTTCCGGGTCGATCCCCGTGAGAGGCGGACACCAATGGGCTAAAATGTTTATTTCACCTGATGCCCCTGTTACCAATCAGTAAATAGCTACCTGGGAGTTAACACAGCTAGGGCGTGCTTCTGGTGAGTATGGCCGGGTGCGAGGCAGACCGGGTCCGCTGTGGGACAGATAAGCCCCGAATATCTAACCTCCGAGATAACCTCAAAATAACCCACAAAACTGCCCTGGCGATATGCTAGCAACCTCCAATAAATTCCAGGCCCGGGGTGTATTATAATACACAGCTTGGTATGTCAGCTGTATTCACGACAAGAACGAGTCCCAAACTAGGCTTGTGTGGGTAATGACCCATGCGTTCATAGCAGCTAGAGGCTTCGCCAATGGACGTGGGGAGGGACGGCCACACACTCCTGGCCTTTATGCTCCCATACTACACTGCTCGGTGTTCAGACACTGTAACCACTCTCGCCCGCTCTAAAGGGGTAGGTGAGAGGAAGGGAGAGAGAGAGAGAGACAGATGAGAGGAGAGACGAGAACACAGAGGGCAGATAGATAAGAAGAGAGAGAGAGAGAGAGAGAGAACTAGCCAGAGACTAGAGAGATAGGAGGAGAGAGAGAGAGAGATGAGAGCGACGAGAGAGATAGAGACAGAGAGCAAGAGAGAGGAGAGAAGAGAGACAAGAGAAGAGATAGAGAGAGTAGAGAGAGGAGATAGAGAGACAGAGAGAGAGAGAGAGAGAGAGAGAGTATGAGAGGAGGAGATAGAGAGAGAGGCAGAGCTGATAAGAGAGAGAGGGGAGAGAGAGTAGCAGTGAGAGAGAGAGTTAAGAGAGAGAGAGAGAGTGAGAGAGAGAGTGAGAGAGCAGGAGAAAGAGGTGACCGAGGAGACAAGGGAGTACTAGTTCTGTCCCACGAAGAGATTGAGAGTGAAGAGAGAGGTTGAGTTGCAGGTAGGAGAGAGAGAGAGAGGAGAGAGCAGAGAAAGAGAGAGAGAGATGAGGGGGTGTAGGAGAGAGAGAGAGAGAGAGAGAGTAGGAGAGAAAGATAGTAGAGGAGAGAGAGAGAGAGAGAAACACAGCAGAGAAGAGACAGAGAGAGAACGAGATGGAGATACAAGAAGAACCATAGAGGAAGACTGGAAGACAGAGAGAAGAGAGACAGAGAGAGGATAGAAGAGACAGAGAGGAGACGAGAAATAAGAGAGAGAGAGCGAGAGAGAGAGAGAGAGAGAGATGAGAGAGAAGAGATATAGAGGAGAGAGAGAGAGAGAGAGAGAGAGAGAGATAGAGAGAATAAATAAACCATAATAACAGAGAGAAGAGAGAGACGACGACAGAGAGAGAGACCAGTATAGAGAGTGAGAGAGAAAGTGAGTAATAGAGAACCTCCATCCTAAACCTCGAATCTCTCTTAAAAAAAAAAAAAAAAAAAAAAAAAACAACACAAACACGGGAGGAGGAAGGAAAAGATATGGTTCGAGGTTTAGGATGGAGGTTCTCTATTACTCACTTTCTCTCTCTCACTCTTCCTCTGTCTCTCTCTCTGTCTGTCTGTCCTCTCTCTCTCTCTGTCTGTCTGTCTCTGTCTCTCTCTCTCTCTCTTCTCTCCTTCTCTCTCTCCTCTCTCTCTCCTCTCTCTCTCTCTCGTCTCTCTCTCTCTCTCCTCTCGGCACTCTACTCCTCTCTCTGTCTCTGTCTCTCTCTCTGTCTCTCCCTCTCTCTCGGTCGCTGTCTCTATCTTCTGTCCTCTGTCTCTGTCTCTCTCTCTGGTCATCTGCTGTTAGTGTTCTCTCTCTCTGTCTCTCTCTATTTTAGTCTCTCTCTCTGTCTCTCTCTCTCTCTCTCTCTCTCCTCTCTCTCTCTCTCTCTCTCTCTCTCTCTCTCTCTCATCTCTTCTCTCTCTCTCTCTCTCTCTCTCTCTCTCATCCTCTCTCCTCTCATTCTCTCACTCTCGCTCTCTCCTCTCTCTCTCTCTCTCTCTCATCTCTCTCTCTCTCTCTCTCTCTCTATCTGCTCTATCTCTCTCTCTCTCTCTCTCTCTCTCTCACTCTCTCTCGTCTCTCGTTCTCTCTCTCTCCTCTCTCTCTCTCTCCTCTCTCGCTCTTCTCTCTCTATCGCTCTCTTCTCTATCTCTCTCTGTCTCTCTCCTCTCTCTCGTCTCTCTGGCTCTCTCTCTCTCTCATCTCTCTCCGTCTCTCTCTCTCTCCTCTCATTCTCTCTCTCTCTCCAGCTCTCTTCTCCTCTCTCTCTCTCAGTCTCTCTCCCTATCTCCCTCCTTCCCTCTACCTCTCATCTCGTCTGTCCTCCTCTCTCTCTCTCTCTGTCTCGTTTCTCTCCTCTCATCTCTCTCTGTCCTCTCTCTCTCTCTCTCTCTCTCATCCTACACCTAATAAAGCGGGCGGGTGGTACAGTGTCTAAAACACCAGCAGTGATATATGGCACATCAGCCAGGAGTTGTGGCCTCCCTCACCGTCCCATTGTCAAGCCTCTCTCATGATGGACGATGGTATTACCACCTTGGTTGACTCGTCCTTGTGTGATACACGCTGCATCAAGCTGTCATTATAATACACCCCGGCCTGGAATTTATTGGAGGGGTTGCTAAGCCAGATCGCAGGGACAGTTTGGTGGGCTTATCTTGAGGTATCTCGAGATGATTTCGGGGCTTAGTGTCCCCGCGAGTCCCGGTCCTCGACACCAGGCCTCCCCCCAGGATAGCAGCCCGTAGCAGCTGCTAACTCCCAGGTACCTATTTACATGCTGTGGTAACAGGGGTCATCAGGGTGAAATGAAACATTGTGGCCATTTTGCCTCCGGCCTCCACCGGGGATCGAACCCGGAACTCTGGACTACGAATCCGAAGACGTGTCCACCCAGCTTGTCAGGCGCTTGTCTACTATCAGGGTAGATATGTTGATAGATTTGGGTTTTGTAGATGTTGAAATTAACAAGGAATATATGAGAGTGTAGGTGGGGAAATGAGTATAATTAGAATGTTATTTTGTTTCGTTAAGTGTGTAGAGGAAAGACAAGATTGAGTTAATTTATCTTTGTCACACAATTTTGTTAAATTTCAAGCTATTAAGGGAGAGTGTCGGGTTGAAGATAATGAAGTTATTAGCTATGTTGTCTGGAAAAGTCAGTTTTTTGGTTGCTATAGGTAGGAAGAGCTGGGATCTTGAATGTAAGCCTTTGTGCTGGGGTGGCCCAAGCGGGTCCTCAGCATAGGGCTTGTGGCTAGGTGCTGAGCTAGGTATGGTAATCATGGGAGATGCACAAATAATCACCGTCACAGGAGGATATGTCGGTGACACAAACAACCACCACTCAGTATGAGTATGGGGTGCACCATAAAACACCCACTCACAGGATGAGTATGGGGTGTCACAAAAACAACCAACTCACAGGATGAGGTATGGGGTGCACAATAAACAACTGGTCCACCATAACTTACCAATAAATATGTATTCTTCAAACCCCACTATCCCACACAGCACACATCTCCATAGTATTGACTGTGGTCGAGCTTGTGTGGAATTCAATAATCCCAATGGTTCACTATCCCACATTCCCCCCCCCCCAAGGCCTTTGGACTGCCAATCTGATGCATTGCAACTTGATACCAGTTGCACACGACCAATTGGATGGTAACTGGAGGCATTTATGATCGTCGAAACCTCTTGGGAGTAATTTTTTTTTTGGTTATTGACCTAGAAGATATCGAGACAGGTTGGCGCTGGGCAAAGACACTCTGGCAAAGTCCTGGGCCATGCTCGTATATTCCCAACCATTTTAATAAATTCAAAAATAGATATATTGAGTCTTTCAATAATAAGACATTAACCGGGAAAACAAATTACGTTATTCTTTCGAAGGGTTGAAGTGTGGCATTAGAGAAAGGAAGGAGACATGTCCAGCAGAGTTTACGTAAACCGTATTATATCAATAGTAAAAAATAAGTCGGATGCGCAAAACTAAGTTTATTCTCAAAAAGATCTGATTGACAGTAATCATATTTTTAATCTGAAAGAGTCAATACCATTAATGCTTCTTTGTTTGGGCCTACCAACACCCCGAGAGATTATAACAAGCTAACTTAAGAAATGTAGTTTCAACTTTGGTTTTCCATGCCGGTTGAATATCATACCATAATATATATATATATAATATATATATATATATCTATATATATATATATATATATATATATATATATATATCTATATTATATATATATATATATGTCTACTACAACATCTAATATGCTTCCTGAGCGCTAGTCACGAGGTAATTTGCATAATGGACAGTTTTCTTACACAGCAATCCAGGAACTCGTACATTCCTCTTCGCTGATAAAACTACTTACCATTTTACCACACGCGGAGCTGAACACACATCCCTACTAAACGCAGCCACCCAGCAATAACAACCTATTCCAGGCACTATCATGATAAATTACGGTGAACCAGCGCCATAGACCACCCTCCACAGTTCTATCATAAAGCTTGCTTCCATTGTACACTGTAGTTCAATACCAGGAACTGTGACAGATGAGGTACAGTTTATCTATAATATACAGTTATGAGTGCGTAGGAAAGCGTTGGTATATGTGCTCAACATGACTTCAGCTTGACGTGTTTGAGCTGAAATATTAGGCAACAGGGAGCATTGCATGTACGCTTCAAGTGCAAGCTTAAGCATGAAGCTTACCAATCTGCCCCTCAGCTTGTACGTCCGGTAGGGTACTAAGCTCAAGAAGTACAATTTATGAGTTCAATGTATTTGTAATATTATAATAAACAAAAGTTCCATTCCAGTAGGTAGAGAGAGAACGCTCTAAGCTCAGTATGTGCTCCCGTGGAAGCAATATGATAGGGACAAGGAGCTGGAACAAGGACGGTGGGAATTAAAACGATTGTACTTAAGCTCTCGGACCTTGTCAGGGATGAGCGCAGACCTGCATGAAGCGGAGGCTCTCTGTACTGATCAGTTGCTCCCCCCCCCCCCCCCCCTAGTGAACTAGGTTAAAGAGTCGCAACCATAATACAATAGGATGCTTGTTCACTTTTCAACATTTTCTTCAGTGTGTAATAGATATATACTATATATATATACATTATATAAGATATATATATAATAGATATATATAATATTAATATAATATATAAATGTTATTCAGCTATGATTACTCAGTTGAGGAGGACTGTCTCCGGACACAAGTCTTGCCTTCTACAAGAATAGGACAATATTCTCTACAGGATATATTGCCATTCCGTCTTGGTGTCTTTTTGTAATTGTGTCGTTATTATTTCTGTACATTGAGAGTTGCTTTGAGTGATGTGATTCATTATTATGATTGCAGGAATCGAGCGAGTCTCCCCCACTGAGCCAGGAGAGAGAGGCGCTTCGTGCTGCGGCAAGGCTAAGTGACCTCGAGAATATTTAGCGAGTTTCTGACGTCGAGAGCTGGTGAAGGGAAGGGATCTATACTATCAGG
>WNGS01166011.1:3882895-3889140 GCA_020271785.1 Procambarus virginalis | reverse complement strand
AGATTTTCAAAGGAAACTATTATGTTTAGTTATGTCACCTATGCACACACACACAACAACACACACACACACACACACACACAACACACACACACCACACCACACACAACACCCACACACACACAACAACCACACACACACACACACACCACCACACACACCACACACACACACCACACACACACAGACAGAGGTTCGTGTATACATCCCTTTTCTCTGTGTGGTATACGCTAAAGTATACTTGCTGATTGGTCAGTATATAAGCTCTTGTCCTTAATAATCCTTCAGAGAATGGTAGACTCATTTCACTCTTGTACTCTCGACCAAGTATTACTATACGAGTACTGTCGTTGTTAGAGGATGGATTGGAGGAGGTACAGTTATAGGGCCTTGAGCTGGCGAGTAGTTGGTGTGACTGGGGGTTTCAGGCGTTACGGGTGGGCGGGGGTGGTGGTTAAGGAGAGTCGTCTGTATATAGTTAATTGGGTGGATGGAGGTTATATATATATCTACCCTGATGAACAAATCCACAAGGCCGTGACGAGGATTCGAACCTGCGTCAGGGAACATCCCAGACGCTGCCTTAATCGACAGAGCTGAGTATTATCTACCCAGAATAATTTTATAAATTAAAACCAGGGGCCGAATTATTTGGTGTATATATATATATATATATCTATTATATATATATACATATATATAATATATATATATATATATATATATAATATTACCGAGATTTAAACATAAAAGTATAATGAACAAGTTTGGTTAAGTACAAGTTAGAGAGAAGACCTAGCGGTGGTTCGCACTTAACTACCCTCCAGTGGCCTTGTTTGGCAGTTCTCCCCCTCCCTCACCCCCCCCTCCTGCCCAACCACTTGGCCGAACGGTAGATCGACGGTCTCGCTTCATGCAGGTCGGCGTTCAATTCCCGACCGTCCAAGTGGTTGGGGACACCATTCCTTCCCTCCCGTCCCATCCCAAAAACTTATCCTGACCCCTTTCCAAGTGCTATATAGTCGTAATAGCTTGGCGCTTTCCTCTGACAATTCCCATCCTCCCTCACCCCCCCCCCTCACCCTTTTCCTCCCCCTCTCCCCCTACCCACAGGGGGGGGGGCCTCATATACCCCGGACCGTTGCAACAACTTCGTTATTTGCATAATGCATCAATGATGGGATTTCCTTTTCATATAATGAAAGACAATGCAGTTTCGAGACAAAGTTCGATACCCCCTCACCAGGGCCCGAGGGTAGAGCAGAGCAGTGTTGTCAGTGCCTATGTAGGAGGAGTCAGGGGAGAAGCGCTAATCTATTAAGAATGGGGAAATGATGATAACAGGAGAGGATTGGATGTGTGGGATATGAAGGATGGTGTAAAGAAATATTATATATATATCCAACCAGCGGCTCCATCGGGGATCGAACCTGGAAGAAAACTTTGCTATATCAGTGTTCCAAGAGTTCCAGTGTGAAAGAGTTCGTATACGTCCGTTAAAAGGGGTATCAAAATACACTCAATACTGGCTTAATATTGCAGAATAAATGCACTGAGATATTTCATTCTATCA
Organism: Procambarus virginalis; assembly: GCA_020271785.1. Classification (NCBI taxonomy): domain Eukaryota; kingdom Metazoa; phylum Arthropoda; class Malacostraca; order Decapoda; family Cambaridae; genus Procambarus; species Procambarus virginalis. Next base: position 3,887,567 of record WNGS01166011.1, on the reverse strand, counting down.
TTCAACTAAATGGGAATCATTTTCCATTGAAGCAACTTTCAACTGAAGCAACTGAAGCAAGCAACTTTCCCTTGAATTTTGTGTTTTATATGCATTTTAAATACAATAAATTCACATTACTCATCTTAGATTGCGCAATTTATTTATATTTTACGATTAATTAAACGTTTAATTAATGCGTTTTCAATCATCACAAATATTGAAGAAAATTAAGACGATGTGAATAATAAATAATAATAATAATAATAATAATAATAATAATAATAATCAGGAACAAAATTGAAGTACGCGAATCTGATCTCAAAATGGAATTGACTTTTAGATTAAATTAGAATTACAATAGCATCCGAACTTTGCATATTTGGCCAGTTTATCCGAATTAAAACGACAGTTCCGTTGAACTTGATGCAGTTCACGTTAATGGTGAGACTTGTTGCTGTGACAGCTGCAGCTGCTGCTGTGACAGTTGCTGCTGTTGCTGTGACAGCTGCAGCTGCTGCTGTGACAGCTGCAGCTGCTGCTGTGACAGCTGCAGCTGTTGCTGTGACAGCTGCAGCTGTTGCTGTGACAGCTGCAGCTGCTGTGACAGCTGCAGCTGCTGCTAGTGCAACTGTAGCAGCAGTTGATAATCAATATCAGCAAATACAAAACATAAATAAATGTTAAATATAATGTTAAATTTATCATACTGCGTTCGCAGCTGAGGGAACGCCGAGGGCTTCATTCCAAGGAGGAGGCTATTGAGTGAGCTACGCGTGGATTGCCAGCTTGTTCGTGTTGGCATGCTGCTCTCTATAGAGGGAGCTAGCTGTGAGGTGACTCTTGAGAATATTGGACGCACAGCCTCATTTTTTTTTAATGGGAGCGGTGGTGAATGCTGATTTATGAGGTGGGGGGGGGACTAGAGTGTTGTATTATTTATATATATATATATATATATATATATATATATATATATATATATATATATATATATATATATATATATATATATAAGCTGCCCTTATATCCCCAGTTCTCGCATGGGTTATATTATTTTTATAGTTTAATTTTTAAAATTAACTCGTTCTGTATATAAATATTTAACCTGTAATGGGCACCTGACAGCTGAGTGGACAGCGCTTTGGATTCGTAGTCCTGAAGTTCCGGGTTCGATCCCCGGTGGAGGCGGATTCCAATAGGTAAAACGTTTCTTTCACCCCTGATGCCTCTGTTCACCGAGCAGTAAATAGGTACCTGGGAGTTAGACAGCTGCTACGGGCTGCTTCCTGGGGGTGTGTAACAAAAACGAGGCCTGGTCGAGGACCGGGCCGCGGGGACGTTAAGCCCCGAAATCATCTCAAGATAACCTCTCACGATAACCCATATGCTGCAAACAAGGGTGATGGTGGTTGGTTCTTGTAGTTGATTTTGTGGGAAGGTCAAGCCAGATCATTACAAATATAAACAAAAAAAGGTCTTGAATATGCACCACAACAGCCAAGTCAGCAGTATAACCCCCGAAGGGTAGACCAGTTGGTTATGCCTCTGGTGCTGCACCGTCTCGGAGGTGTGTGTCTTAGATGGGGTCTATCTTGGGGGGTTGTGAAGACCCCGAGTAGCCGGTTCCAAGCTGCAACAAAACAAAATGTAGAAATAAGAAATACATTTCCGGGCCTGCTTGCGAAACCTTTGCATCTTTTCTCTATTATTGCGGGTTTAATTTACATTTATTAACCAATTTATGACATCTGAAGCACCAAGATCTCATCATTAACAATAAAAGCCTATTTTTGCCAAGTTTTGAAGCTCGTAAATTAAGTTTTGATTTTTTGGTGGTTTTTTTTAAGTTTGAAAACCTATCTAATCAAAACAGATTAGTCTATACACACTAATCACAGTAATGTGATTATATATATATATATATATATATATATATATATATATATATATATATATATATATATATATATATATACATATATATATATATATATATATATATACATATACATATATATATATATATATATATATATATATATATATATATATATATATATATATATATATATATATATATATATATATATATATATAATATGCGAACAAGCCTGAATGGTCCCCAGGACTATATGCGAATGAAAACTCACACCCCAGAAGTGACTCGAACCCATACTCTATATGGATATATATGGCCTTAAGGAGACGGGTGGTGATACCGTCGGGGCCAGGAGCGGATTCATATATATAATATATATATATCATCTGCAGATCATCTAAGGCGCATCTGGGAACATCCTGGGCGTAGGTTCGAAGCCTCATCACGGCCCTTGTGTTCACCTTAGTCTATTTAATAAATAGAGACTAATCTGCAACGACCGAGGAAAGTTGTACAGGCTTCGTAAGTGAACACGTAAATACTTGATGAACACTGGCTCAGATGACCAACACTTGAGGGCCTCCCCCCCCCCAATAGAGAGCTGATAGCGTTGATATGATAAGAGCTCGAGACGGTGAGGTTTCTGTACACAAGTAGGTTGAGAGGCGTGACCAAAGAGCTAGAGCTCAACCCCCCCCCCCGCAAGCATAACTAGGTGAGTAAAAGAAAACAGGTATCTATCTCTTTCATCTCGTGTGTAATGAGCATCTTGTGGAGGCTGTCATCTCCAAGACCTGTGGCATCCCCTTTGGTCATGTTCAACCTTTGTACTAGTTTGGGGGTCAGCCTCAAAGTTCACAGAGAGGGGGGGGGGGTCAACCACTAGAATTTAGTGTGGGGTCAAACCTTGTGGGGTCAACCAATATTAGTGTGGGGTCTACTGTTAACGCTTGCAATTGCAAGGTCATGCTTAGAAATCCCACCTTTGGCCACCCCTCAAGACTTACTCCTTGACCGATTCTCAAGCATTCATTAGTTGGCCTTTAAAGGTACACACTTGAAGGTCAACCTTGAGTGTCAATATTGAAGGTCATCCTTGAAGGTCAACCTTGAGGGTCATCCTTGAAGGTCAACCTTGAGGGTCATCCTTGAAGGTCATCCTTGAAGGTCATTCTTGAAGGTCATCCTTGAAGGTCAACCTTGAGGGTCATCCTTGAAGGTCATCCTTGAAGGTCATCCTTGAGGGTCAACCTTGAGGCTCTTGATGATGGTTCCTAACGCCTGGCATGCTTGTCTGTCGTGAGCCTCGGAGTTAATGACAGGTAACCAGGGGGGGGGTGGGGGGGCCACACACACACCTGGAGGAGGTAATCACTCGAATGGCCCTGGTAATTGGTCCACACCTTCAGGCTCTGTAATGACCTTCAGGCAGCCAGTACCTGGGGGGGGGATGGAGGAGAGGGGGAGGCGTCTTTCAGGTGTGGAGGGCTCCTGCAGGTGTGTAAGCATCTATGGTCACAGGTTTACAGAGGGTGAGAGGCCGCGGGCCGCAGTTCCCACCAAAACCGGATTTACAAGTTAGCTGTAAATACAAACTACAGTGTAATTAGCCGGTTTAATTCGGCCAATAGATCCCTCTAAGTGTATAATGAAACACCTTTGATAATAGTCAATTAAACATTCATACAAAAACCGTCTTGATATATATATAGTTGACAATTATTAACTGTTGCTAATATTTTGTTCTGTAAAGGAACTATTACAGTTATTATTCTTTTGGGTCGCTAAGTTATTCCTTCACACTGCAAGTATAATGAGAGCTACAGTGAGAGAGCTGTAAGTGCAGAGAGGCAACACAATGTATTCTCAACACTCCCCTACCCCATCACCCAACCACTTGGGCTGGACGGTAGAGCGACGGTCTCGTTTCATGCAGGTCGGCGTTCAATCCCCGACCGTCCAAGTGGTTGGGCACCATTCCTTTCCCCATGGCCCATCCCAAATCCTAATCCTGACCCCTTCCCAGTGCTATATAGTCGTAATGGCTTGGCGCTCTCTCCTGATACTTCCTTCCCCCACCCCATCAACCCTCCCCCCACAAAAAACACCCCTTCCCCCCCCCTCACCTCTCAACCCCCTCCCCCTCCATGTCTATATACAATCTTATCAAACCTTGTCAAGTTTACGGGCTCGCCATAGCCCGTGCTACATGGACACTTTGTTCTGAGTAGCTAAATCTGAAACAACAACAACAATCTTGTCAAGATGTTTTTCGGCATTTCTTGACAGTTTGATCTGCTGTTGACAGTTCCCTTCTGCTCTATGTAAGGGAGTTTCAGCAAGCTGTCACATGGGCCTAACTTGGTAACGGAGATCAAACAACGGTAGGGACATACAGTAACGAAGATTAAACCACTGGCAACGTAACCGGAAATCCTACATAGCTACAAACGGATTTTTTTTTTAAATAGCATCTAGAGGAGCGACTAGAATCGAATTGTTTATTTTCATTTTAGCATTTCGGTTATTGTAGTTTGTATATAATTTTCTTATAGGTGTTTCCTGTCTGTCAAATCCCCATTACCAGTAAGCTGTCAGTTCTATTATTTCACTATTCAGCTATTGCCTGAATATAAATGTCTGAATATAAATCAGCTATATATGAATATAAAGACAGTGAATATCTCGCTGTCTATAAGTCGCGCTTTCTTTCAGTTCATCTAGGACGGAAGCATTGTATATGCTTCACAAGCGACTTGAGAATGGTCCAGGACGGACCGAAACGTCGTCGTCCCTTCAACTTCTAGTGTG
>WNGS01166011.1:3872895-3877895 GCA_020271785.1 Procambarus virginalis | reverse complement strand
ATGTTACAGTTTCATTATAGTATAACCAAGTGGAAACCCAGGGTGTGGCGCCATGAGGTGGTGCCATGAGAGGTGGTGCCATGTGGTGGTGCCATGAGGTGGTGGTGCCATGTGGTGGTGGTGCCATGAGAGGTGGTGTCATAGGGTGGTGGTGCCATGAGGTATTGGTGCCATAATCGTATTTCTTCCACTTTCGAGGACAAACACGAAGCCCAAGGCACGACTGCCTGCATCTTTACTATATGCTGGGCTTTGAGTTAGACTTTAATTAAATTGCGTTCCCGTCATTACAGGACAGTTGCAAGACTCTTGCATAAATTGTGTAAATAATTATGAAAAAAATGACTTTTTTTTTTTAGCTTTTTGGGTGAATTTTGTACGTAGTGGCAAGTGAAGAGAATTGAGTTGTTTGGTGTGTAGGTGAGTGTTTGTGTTTGGAGAGGGGGGAGGGTGTTTTTGGAGGTGTGGGGGGGGGAGGAGGGTGTGTGGAGTGGTGCAAGTGAATAGAGGGAAGGGGGGGGGCATTTAAGGGGGGGCGGTTATTGTGTGGGGATGAAGGTGTTTGTAGGGGATGGTTAGGAGGTGAGGGTGTGAGGGTGATGGTGAGGGTGTGTATGGGGGGATGGTGAGGGTGTGTATGGGGGGATGGTGAGGGTGTGTATGGGGAGATGGTGAGGGTGTGTATGGGGAGATGGTGAGGGTGTGTATGGGGAGATGGTGAGGGTGTGTATGGGGAGATGGTGAGGGGGGGAGGGTTTGCGGCCGCATGCGTCCGAGCCTCACCCCCTTGCGGCCGCATGCGTCCTTGCCCCCTATAATTACCCCTAAACACACTATACAGTTACCCCATTAATATGAACCATCGTCCTGTGCGTTTGTTGCTTAATGCAATTTGCACCGCGCGGTTTATGGAAGCTGCAACAAATTTACGCTGCATTTGCGTCAGCTTTCGCATTCCTGCCAAAAATTGCAAATTTAGATCATACTTTTCCTGCCCATAAAACTGGAGCGACAGTTCTGTTGCTAGAGAGAGAGAGAGAGAGAGAGAGAGAGAGAGAGAGAGAGAGAGAGAGAGAGAGAGAGAGAGAGTCTACAGTGTTTACAAGGCTTAGATACAGCTGAGCCTTGCAAATGCGCTGCAATCATTATTACAAATACCGTTTAGATTTCCAGGCACCGGATACGAGAGGACTGACAACCTCCGGACAATGTCCCGTGTCAGTGGGCAGGATTGATGTCATTCGATTCGTTCGCATTTATTCCAGCTTATTTTTGCTCATTAATGTGCATCAATTAGGATTACTGTGGAGTGTGGTTGGGCTCGGAGGCTTAAATAGGCATCGTAATTAATTGGTCTGGTGTTGAGCTAAAGGCCTATCGGTCTCTGGTGGGTTATTATTTGTACATTTGTACAACTATGTAACACATAGTTGTACAGTTGTACATATGTAGTACATTGTACTTATGGAATAATAATAAGTATACAAGGAGCAGGGNAAACCAGCTCTACATGATGTTTTGTACCTGAAACCAGCTCTATATGATGTTTTGTACCTGAAACCAGATCTACATGATGCTTTGTACCTGAACCAGATCTACCATGATGTTTTGTACCTGAAACCAGCTCTCCATGATGTTTTGTACCTGAAACCAGCTCTACCATGATGTTTGTACCTGAAACCAGCTCTACCATGATGTTTTGTACCTGAAACCGCTCTATCATGATGTTTTGTACCTGAAACCAGCTCTACCGTGATGTTTGTACCTGAAACCAGCTCTACCATGATGTTTTGTACCTGCAACCAGCTGTACCATGATGTGTTTGTAGCTGAAACCAGCTCTACCATGATGTTTTGTAGCTGTAACCAGCTCTTCTTTGACTGTGCCTGTAACCGGCTCTTCTATGAATCTGTGCCTGTATCCGGGTCTTCTATGACTATGTGCCTGTATCCGGGTCTTCTATGACTCTGTGCCTGTATCCGGCTCTTCTATGACTCTGTGTCTGTAACCGGCTTTTCTATAACTCTGAGATTGTAACCGGCTCTTCTATAACTCTGTGCCTGTAACCGGCTCTTCTATAACTCTGTGACATGTATCCGGCTCTTCTATAACTCTATGCCTGTATCCGGCTCTTCTATAACTCTGTGTCTGTACCGGCTCTTCTATAAATGTACCTGTAACCGGCTCTTCTATAACTCTGTGCCTGTATCCGGCTCTTCTATGACTTTATGCCTGTAAACGGCTCTTCTATAACTATGTGCCTGTATCCGGCTCTTCTATAACTCTATGCCTGTATCCGGCTCTTCTATAACTCTATGCCTGTATCCGGCTCTTCTATAACTCTATGCCTGTATCCGGCTCTTCTATAACTCTATGCCTGTATCCGGCTCTTCTATAACTCTGTGCCTGTATCCGGCTCTTCTATAACTCTATGCCTGTATCCGGCTCTCTATGACTTTATGCCTGTACCGGCTCTTCTATAACTCTGTGCCTGTATCCGGCTCTTCTATAACTCTATGCCTGTATCCGGCTCTTCTATAACTCTATGCCTGCATCCGGCTCTTCTATGACTTTATGCCTGTAACCGGCTCTTCTATAACTCTGTGCCTGTATCCGGCTCTTCTATAACTCTATGCCTGTATCCGGCTCTTCTATGACTTTATGCCTGTATCCGGCTCTTCTATAACTCTGTGCCTGTATCCGGCTCTTCTATAACTCTATGCCTGTATCCGGCTCTTCTATGACTTTATGCCTGTAACCGGCTCTTCTATAACTCTGTGCCTGTATCCGGCTCTTCTATAACTCTATGCCTGTATCCGGCTCTTCTATAACTCTATGCCTGCATCCGGCTCTTCTATGACTTTATGCCTGTAACCGGCTCTTCTATAACTCTGTGCCTGTATCCGGCTCTTCTATAACTCTATGCCTGTATCCGGCTCTTCTATGACTTTATGCCTGTATCCGGCTCTTCTATAACTCTGTGCCTGTATCCGGCTCTTCTATAACTCTATGCCTGTATCCGGCTCTTCTATGACTTTATGCCTGTAACCGGCTCTTCTATAACTCTGTGCCTGTATCCGGCTCTTCTATAACTCTATGCCTGTATCCGGCTCTTCTATAACTCTATGCCTGTATCCGGCTCTTCTATAACTCTATGCCTGCATCCGGCTCTTCTATGACTTTATGCCTGTAACCGGCTCTTCTATAACTCTGTGCCTGTATCCGGCTCTTCTATAACTCTGTGCCTGTATCCGGCTCTTCTATAACTCTATGCCTGTATCCGGCTCTTCTATAACTCTATGCCTGTATCCGGCTCTTCTATGACTTTATGCCTGTAACCGTTCAAACGTTCAAACTTTATTTATTCCTAAATTGTCTTTATTTCTAAATTCGCATCGCACCTCTATAATAAATATTTCACACACGTAAAATGGAAAAAAAAACAGGAAAAAAACAGGAAAGAAATATTTAAGAAAAAAAAAATTTCCTTAAACAGGAGAAAACCATAAAATAATTGGAACGAATACAAGAATATGGGAAGAAGAATGTGACGACGACTGAATCAGCCAATAAGAACTTGAGTTACTGGTTGTGTGTGACTCTTCCAGGAGCCAATGGGCTTGTGAGGTTGTTGTAAACAATCGTTTGTTTCAAGCCCATCATCGGGAGACTTAATTGGCTCTGGTCGCCGTGGCGGGGGGGCGCGGTAGTGGTGTTTGGGCCTCCGTTGGGACATGAGGTGAAACGGATTTGGTGTTAGATGGTGTGCGTTATAGTGCAAGATGGTGCGTTATAGTGCAAGATGGTGCGTTGCAGTGAAGGATGGTGCGTTATAGTGCAAGATGGTGCGTTATAGTGCAAGTTGGTGCGTTGCAGTGAAGGATGGTGCGTTATAGTGCAAGATGGTGCGTTATAGTGCAAGTTGGTGCGTTGCAGTGCAAGATGGTGCGTTATAGTGCAAGATGGTGCGTTATAGTGCAAGTTGGTGCGTTGCAGTGAAGGATGGTGCGTTATAGTGCAAGATGGTGCGTTGCAGTGCAAGATAGTGCGTTACAGTGCAAGATGGTGCGTTATAGTGCAAGATAGTGCCTTATAGTGCAAGATAGTGCCTTATAGTGCAAGATAGTGCCTTACAGTGCAAGATAGTGCCTTATAGTGCAAGATAGTGCGTTACAGTGCCTCGTCATATGAAAAAAATTAGCAGTTATCTAAGGTCTACTGTGATCGTTAGGCGAGTGGTAACGTTCCCGAGTGGTTACGTTCCCGAGTGGTAAGGTTCCCGAGTGGCAACGCTCCCGAGTGGTAACGTTCCCGAGTGGTAACGTTCCCGAGTGGTAACGTTCCCGAGTGGCAACGTTCCCGAGTGGTAACGTTCCCGAGTGGTAACGTTTCCGAGTGGTAACGTTTCCGAGTGGCAACGTTTCCGAGTGGCAACGTTTCCGAGTGGCAACGTTCCCGAGTGGCAACGTTCCGAGTGGCAACGTTCCCGAGTGGTAACGTTCCGAGTGGTAACGTTTCCGAGTGGTAACGTTTCCGAGTGGCAACGTTCCCGAGTGGCAACGTTCGAGTGGTAACGTTCCCGAGTGGCAACGTTCCGAGTGGCAACGTTCCCGAGTGGAAACGTTCCCGAGTGGCAACGTTCCGAGTGGAAACGTTCCAGAGTGGCAACGTTCCCGAGTGGAAACGTTCCCGAGTGGCAACGTTCCGAGTGGAAACGTTCCGAGTGGCAACGTTCCGAGTGGATACGTTCCCGAGTGGCAACGTTCCGAGTGGCAACGTTCCGAGTGGGAAACGTTCCCGAGTAGCAACGTTCCCGAGTGCGCAACGTTACGAGTGGGCAACGTTCCCGAGTGGCAACGTTTCCGAGTGGAAACGTTACGAGTGGAAACGTTCCCGAGTAGTAGCAACGTTCCCGAGTGGCAACGTTCCCGAGTGGCAACGTTCCCGATGGCAACGTTCCGAGTGGCAACGTTCCCGAGTGGCAACGTTCCCGAGTGGCA
>WNGS01166011.1:3836383-3852232 GCA_020271785.1 Procambarus virginalis | reverse complement strand
TTACGCAGAAATCATCTTCATTCATACCGTAAGATCCTGCTCGTTGGTCGGTAAATCGACGTCCTTGCAGGACGGTGCTCGATCCCCCGATGGCTAATTCTAAAGGGGTCGAGACCGTTCCTTCACTACCACCTCTTGTCTCAGCATCTTGTCATCATATCCCAGCTCCTTGTCTTACATCCCAGCTCCTTGTCCTCATATCCCAGCTCCGTGGACAGTCGGGGATTGAACGCCGACCTGCAAGAAGCGAGACCGTCGCTCTTCCGTCCAGCTCAAGTAATTGGGCGGGATACACTAGAATTGATACGGTGGTTATCTTGAGGTTGTCTTGAGATGATTTCGGGGCTTTTGTGTCCCCACGGCCCGGTCCTCGACCAGGCCTCTACCCCCAGGAAGCAGCCAGTGACAGCTGACTAACACCCAGGTACCTATTTACTGCTAGGTAACAGGGGCATAGAGTGAAAGAAACTCTGCCCATTGTTTCTCGCCGGCGCCCGGGATCGAACCCGGGACCACAGGATCACAGTCCAGCGTTCTGTCAGCTCGGCCGACCGGCTTCCTTGACGTGGAGGAAGACTATATACACAGTTTCAAATATAGATAAAACAGAACCATTAATTCAAGAAACCTGTTAACTGATGATTGAGAAGCGGGATCAAAGAGCCGAAGCTCAACCCCTGCAAGCACAACTAGGTGAGTGAAACCACCTTGACCCTAACCAGCAAGGTTGACAAGCAAGCAACACTCCTCCTTCCAGTAGGACGTCAGGACACATGACTCCTTATGACGACACCTGTATCATTGTGTCTGGAGAATATTAGCTCATTAGCGACAGCAGAGGCGCACTGTGTGGTTCAAGAGCCAGCGTGTGGTGTAGTGAGATAGCTCCCTCTCTCTCTCTCTCTCTCTCTCTCTCTCTTGTTGCTGTCACGTGTTGCAGGGACTGTCATTGCATACAACACACACACACACACACACACACGTACACGTATATATATATATATATATATATATATATATATATATATATATATATATATATATATATATATATATATACATATATATATATATATATATATATATATATATATATATATATGCAAACAAGCCTGAATGGTCCCCAGGACTAGAAACAACTGAAAACTCACACCCCAGAAGTGACTCGAACCCATACTCCCAGGAGCAACGCAACTGGTATGTACAGGGACGCCTTAAACCACTTGACCATCACGACCGGACATAAGGAAGTGATAGCCGAGGCTATATGAACCACTTCCCCGCCAGCACTCGGATGGTAATCTTGGGCATAGCATTTTATCAAATCACCTCATTTTTTGGGGCAACACGTGAGGAACACAAGTGCAAACAAGCCTGAATGGTCCCCAGGACTAGAAACAACTGAAAACTCACACCCCAGAAGTGACTCGAACCCATACTCCCAGGAGCAACGCAACTGGTATGTACAGGGACGCCTTAAACCACTTGACCATCACGACCGGACATAAGGAAGTGATAGCCGAGGCTATATGAACCACTTCCCCGCCAGCACTCGGATGGTAATCTTGGGCATAGCATTTTATCAAATCACCTCATTTTTTGGGGCAACACGTGAGGAACACAAGTGCAAACAAGCCTGAATGGTCCCCAGGACTAGATACAACTGAAAACTCACACCCCAGAAGTGACTCGAACCCATACTCCCAGGAGCAACGCAACTGGTATGTACAGGGACGCCTTAAACCACTTGACCATCACGACCGGACATAAGGAAGTGATAGCCGAGGCTATATGAACCACTACCCCGCCGGCACTCGGATGGTAATCTTGGGCATAGCATTTTATCAATGCTATGCCCAAGATTACCATCCGAATGCCGGCGGGGAAGTGGTTCATATAGCCTCGGCTATCACTTCCTTATATATATATATATATATATATATATATATATATATATATATATATATATATATATATATATATATATATATATATATGTGTGTGTGTGAGAAAGCTGCATAAACGCGAAAGCCATATATCACTAAGAACTAAGTTTAGGGGTGATCCTGGACGGCATGGGTTCGAATCCTGGCCGGGTCAAAGAGTTCTTAGTGATATATATATATATATATATATATATATATATATATATATATATATATATATATATATATATATATATATATATGTTAGTAGGCATCCGTCAATCCCGTGGGGTTATGGAGTTGTGCCCTGGGTGTCTAGTTGTTGTATTCCTCTCCAGGGCACAGGCCTGGGCAGTAATTATGGAGGATCAGCTGTTGCCCATGCAGCAGATCCACCCTCTCCACGCCACCGATGTGATCCAAGGGAAGGGCAGGAGCCGATACGCTTGGCACCAGTGTCGTCGCAGGAGTTGCCAGAATGTAGCTGTAAACAGCTGCAAACTGCCTTAGGGACTCCGACTCCGGATTTTTCCTCAGGGTTGACTCCCGAAGTCTTTCCCATGAGTGGGTTTAGCCACAAGACAGCAGAGGTTTGAATTCGGGGTTTTCCTTCCCCTAGATGGGCTGCCTTTCCAGGCTAACGAGTCCCATCTGCCCGAATATATATATATATATATATATATATATATATATATATATATATATATATATATATATATATATCACTAAGGTTAAAGGTCCCTAAGTGTTAGGGCTGGAGGTTAGAGAATAGAGACCTCTGTGCCGATTCTAAACTCTGAATACTACACTGTTTTTGTCTCATATTTCCTCACTACTCTTATTATCTAACATCTTCTCTCCATTGTTTCATTCCCTGTTTTATCACAGTTTCCGCCCCTCCCTCTCTTCCTCCTGGACGGTGTACAGAAACTGAGGACTTATATTAGTCAACTTTAGACCAAGCGATGTGAAGTGAACTTGGGGGTAGCAAGAGTTGTGTTGATCACTAGGGGGGTAAATTCGGGTGATTAGGAAAACGCGAGCACTCACTGGTGGTGCTGAGTGCTCGTTATGATGCTGTGCTGCTCACGGGAGATGAATCTGTGTCGTTGTCAGCATCCACTTGCCTGTCTCCGTGTCCTGCTTGTGACGTTTACAAGTCCCATTAAAGTTGTGCAATGAGCTTTAAAGAATCAATTTCTGAGTTTACTTTCCAGGTGGAGAAGAGCAAAAATGTGAAGTCAAAATTCATGCTACAGTTGCTGTTTTGACTCTGTGTTGGTATGGTGTGATGTGCAGGTTACCCCGGGCACTACCGGGTACCCCATGTAGTATATTAAAATATAATGTATATACACAGTTGGAGCGCCATTCAGGAGTGGATATATATCCAGCTCGCGTTAATGATTCGGTTCACGCCAGATGTGAATCCTTCTTTCTGCGTCCTCCACCTGTCCTCATCCGCTAATTAGTCTCCAGGTACGGTTTGTGTCGGGAACGTCATTGTGTGTGATGGAGAACGTGAGAGAGAGAGAGAGAGAGCGTGGTTGTGTGTATTTACTATTTGTGCCTGCAGAATCGAACTATTAGTTTTGAATCTTGCATTTCTAACCAGTCTGTTTTTTCCTCTGTTATATCTACTAATATATCTACAAATATATCTACTTCTCTAGGAGCTCATAGCAGCTGTCTAGCTCCCAGGTACCTGTTTATTGCTAGTTAACAGGGACATCAGGGTGAAAGAATCTTTGCCCATTTGTTTCTGCCTGGTCCGAGAATCGAACCCGGGCCACAGAATTACGAGTCCTGCGCGCTGTCTGCTCAGCTACCAGACCCCCGTAGTGTGTGTGTGTGTGTGTGTGTGTGTGTGTGTGTGTGTGTGTTCTTCAAATAAGGATATGCTAGTTCAATAGACTTTGTAATCAGCGCACCACGACCAAAGTTCCTTAAGAACCACATCCGGCTCCTTGTTCCGGCCTTCCACATCCGGCTCCCTGTTCCTCCCCTCCTGGGCCGGAACAACCCCCCCCCCCCCTTCCCCCCTATCCCGCTCCTTTCTCACCAACTCACTAATTCTAAACAAATATTTGTGTGTCCTCCTTTTTCTGGCAATCTCATTTACAGTCTTATTTTCACATCCTTTCAATCTCTCTCTCTCTCTCTCTCTCTCTCTCTCTCTCTCTCTCTCTCTCTCTCTCTCTCTCTCCTCTCTCTCTCTCTCTCTCTCTCTCTTAAAAAAAATAAAAAATAAAACCTGACAAGATAAAGTTAATCAAAATTATAAGGATCCAAAATGGCGACCTTCTCGCAAGTTCATTTACACTTTACGAGCGCGTAAATACCTGCACTTAGCTACGACCTCTGTAATGGCCAGCTCTCGTATTATACACGATATTCTCCTCGTCGCGACAGTCATTTTTTTTTTTGGCTTCCTAAAGTTATTGCTACGTATAATTTAAATGTAATTTCACTTGCTTGAGCTGTTTTGCATAGCTGTAAACCTGAGGGCATTTACATTTACTTAGATATATTTACCGTTACCGGAGGCCCTAATGATTTACGTGTTCAGCTACGAAGTCTATTTATCTTTTCTTCGATGGCTAATTAGTCCGTATTTATTTTAAACAGTTTATACGAACTTTGAAACTTAGCAACTTAGGTTAGAATCGTTATTGACAACATTGTAGGACTTCGGAGCACGTAAGTACTCTATTAAATGGGAAATATTATTTAAGAGCCATGATTAAAGAAAGATGCACATGTTTCGGAAATGAAACATGTGCACATAAAAGAACTTATAAGTTCTAGAACTTATAAATTGCTGAATGTCTTTTGGTGCAGGTCATTCAGACACTAGTGCCTTCAGTGACACAGTTGTCCTTCATTCACACAGGCTGCCTTCACCCACACAGGCTGCCTTCACCCACACAGCCTGCTTTCACCCACACAGCCTGCTTTCACCCACACAGCCTGCTTTCCCCCACACAGCCTACCCTTGACCCTCACAGCCTACCCTCAGCCACTCATCCTGCCTTACCTCACGACACAGAGCGAATTGTCTGCATAGAAATCAGCGAACAATTATTGTAATTTTTCAAGAAACTACTTTTCCATGTTTAAAACTTTGACAATGAAACCTGTTCTTAGGGGAAGGGGAGGAGGGAGGGGCGTGACAAGGGGTAGAGGAGTGAGGGGGGGAGCGGGGTGAGGTGCCCCCTTGCATGGGAAGGGGTTGGGGAAGAAAAGGGGAAGAAATGGGGGAAAGAAAGAGGACAGACTTTAATGTTATTAAAGGTTTAATTTGGACTCAGACTTGAGGTCTACTTTGGTCTACAGTTACCGTCAAGGTTGTTGACCAGACCACACACTAGAAGTTGAAGGGAAGACGACGTTTCGGTCCGTCCTGGACCATTCTCAAGTCGCTTGTGAATCACAAGCGACTTGAGAATGGTCCAGGACGGACCGAAACGTCGTCGTCCCTTCAACTTCTAGTGTGTGGTCTGGTCAACATACTTCAGCCACGTTATTGTGACTCTTCGCCTGCATATGGACACCATCAAGGTTATAACATATTTTTATTTTTACAACATTTTAAATTTATTCTGTCTTTATTACTTCAACCACTACTACGATTACTACTATCTCCACTTCCCTCCTTCCCCAGCTTCTCCTTCCTTCCTTCCTTCCCCCAGCACCCCCCCCAGCACCCCCCCCCAGCACCCCCCCCTCTTTAAAGAGCAGCTACTAATACTGCTGAAACTCAATGTTATGCAAATTTGGAACACATTTCTTAATACCTAGTTGGTTATGCTGAGGAAGGAGGAAGGCGGAGCAGTAGGCGGAGAGGAGGTGGGAAGGGTAAGAGAGAGGGAGGGAAGAGGAGGTGGGAAAGGTAAGATAGGGAAGGAACTGGAGGTGAAAATGATAAGGGAAGGGAAAGATAAGTAAGCCTTGAGATGAAGAGAAGGTGGGGTAAGAGACAGAGAGAAAGAAGATGAAGAGAAAGTGTGAAAGAAAAGGGAATGAGTGGAAAGGGCGGGGGGAGATGATGAAAAAAAATGGGTAGAGAAGAAGAAGAGGTGAGGATAAGAGGGAAAAAGAAAGAGGCAGGGAGTTATATAATGGTGTTGTATAAATGGTCGGCCGAGCGGACGAGCCGGTCGGCCGAGCACACGAGCCGGTCGGCCGAGCGGACAGCCCGCTGTACTTGTGATCCTGTGGTCCGGGTTCGATCCCGGGCGCTGGAGAGAAACAATGGGCAGAGTTTTTTTCACCCTATGGCCCTGTTACCTAGCAGTAAAATAGGCACCTGAGTGTTAGTCAGCTGTCACGGGCTGCTTCCTGGGGGTGGAGGCCTGGTCGAGGACCGGGCCGCGAGGACACTAAAGCCCCGAAATCATCTCAAGTTAACCTCAAAATGGTCAGTCAGAATATAAACATTGTACCCCCAAAGGTCAAGCCCCATGAAATCTTACGTATGTCGAACATAAATCCTAGAAGGATTAATGGGGGGAACCATTAATCCATTTTGGATTAAAATTGGGGGACCCCATTTCTATCCCTTTTCCACAGACTCGGAGCTAGGAAGATTTACCAAAGACTTAAGTATCAAATTTCAGAGACTACGCCGGTTTAGTTTACATTTAGTAAACAGTTTACGAGCTCCTAAGTGCTACGAGGATGGCTGTAACCTCAATACCATTGGGCTGCGAGGTTTCCAAGCTGATGTGTGGAAAGATATACAGGTTTCGTAAGGTGGAGACGTAAATACTTGATGAATCCTGGTGCAACTATCCTAGAGGCGTAGACTATATGAAGGATTCCATAGTGTATCAAGAGCTTTTATGCATTCATATAGGTACCGTAGAATATATGAAGGGTTCCATATAGTGTAGAATGGGGTGTTTTTGCAGACTACTCCAGTCCCTGGGGGAATGGAATTATAGAGATCTCTCTTTCAATACAATTTGGTGTATAAATGTTGCCAGATAGAGCCTTGCAATAGGTCAGTGAGGATATGATTAGGCTGTCTTTATATTTCAATGGTTCATCCGAAGATGGCATTTGATATCAGTGTGTGATGAATTTAATTTTATGTATATGCAGGCGATGAGTCACAATAACGGGGCTAAAGTAAGTTGACCAGACCACACACTAGAAGGTGAAGGGACGACGACGTTTCGGTCCGTCCTGGACCATTCTCAAGTCGATTGTGATGAGGAATGTTGTTTAAGATTCAGCTTCTAGGAACAAAAAGTTCCAAGTAGCACGGGCTATAGTGAGCCCGTAGTAGACTTCAGTGATGAGGAAGTTGTTGTTGTTGTTGTTATAGATTCAGCTACTCGGAACAAGGTCCATGTAGCACGGGCTATGGTGAGCCCGTAACTTATCTGGCACAGGAGCTGGGCAAGAAGCACGGGCTATGGTTAGCCTCGTGGACAGGAGATGTCTCCCGTGTGGATGAGGAAGATTGATTGATTGATAAAGATTAAGCCACCCAAGAGGTGGCACGGGCATGAATAGCCCGTAAGTGGTGGCCCTTATGAGCCATTAACAGTATCGAGAGATGATACTGGAGATCTGTGGAGGTGCGACTGCACCCTGCGTGACGGGAGATGTCTCCCGGACCAAATGGTGACCAAATGGTGTGGATGAGGAAGTAGATGCAGGCAATAAATAGGCTAGAGAGAGGTGAGGAGCAAAGTGTAGTAGAGGAGATAGTAGTAGGAAATATCACGAAAGACCATTGGAAAGTTGTTTCAAGTAGAAAGGTCTAAGAAGAATTGTGAAAACTAATTTATGTAGTTCAGTAATCAGTTTCTTGGGTTCATTGTAAGATATATTCTTAGTTAAAATTAAATATTGAACATGTAAATGATAATGTGAACTTCACGTTGCGTCGTGTTCAATACAACACGACATGGAAAGGTTAATTAATAACCTATTTAATTGATAATATTGATTAATTGGTTAATTGCTAATATTCCACATGTACAGTGTGCCACAGACAGGTCGTGCATATAATAAAAATTTCACCTGTGCAAGACTTTGGTCCTGTAAAACCAATAGCTCGGTCTATTAAGACTACTCAATAGCTCTGTCGATAGAGCATCGACCTCACACACTTGGTGTCCCCGGTTCGAGTCTGCAAGAGCCCAGGTGGATGGAATCTTTGGTCCAAGGCTTATTTCCCCCGTTCCAGCAATGTTGTTGACGCGATACCAATAGGGAATGATCGATTGTCACTGAAGCGGAGTTCATAATGTTCATGTCAGTCCCCCTTAACCACTCAACCGGAACACACGGACTTTCATAATGGATCGTCTTTTCCTAATCTTTTCAATATATATAACATGTGAAGGGGGAAGGAGCGTGGGGGAGGGGGGGGAATTATTAGGGAAAGTGCCAAGCCATTACGACTATATAGCATTTGGAAGGGATTAGGATAAGGATTTGGGATGGGACGGGGAAAAGGAATGGTGCCCGACCACTTGTGGACGGTCGGGGATTGAGCGCCAACCTGCATGAAGCGAGACCGTCGCTCTACCGTCCAGCCCAAGTGATTGAACAGGAAGGGGGTGGGTGAGTCGACATAGAGAATATTCCTCCTAATATGATTTTGGATCAGATATCTGGAACACAATGATAAGATATTGCCTTTTGACTCCCATTAAATATTTTTTTCGATATGGCTCTGAAAGAGATTTTATACAGCCAAATATGCTGGTTTTCCTTGTGTATTTAATTATTTCTGGTTTTGTTTTGTTATTAAGAGTGGTATTAACCCCTTGCAGACGGAGAGGTGGTATGCCCAGGTACATAGAGAAGGATCAGGTACCATGTAATAGTCTTGAGTTGTGGCTCACTATAGCGGTGGTTTTGGTAGCTAGTTGTTTATTAAAACTAATCCCTGAAAACACAAACCGTAATTGTCTCTATTTTCTGTTTGTTACAACTTGTAATAAAGTTGTTACAGCTTGGATCAACGTGTTTATGACGTATTAGAACGTTGTTACAACGTGCTATATTGGTTGTTATAACTGGTTAGAAGGTGTTAAAACTTGTTCGAACGTTGTACCAACGTCATAGTTTCGGTGTGTGTTTGGCGGGATGTTGTGTGGGTGTGTGTGTGTTTGTGAATTTACTATGTGTGCCTGCAGGATCGAGCTGTTAGCTCTTGGACCCTGTCTTAATAATCGTTGGTTAGAAAAATACACACACACACACACACACACACACACACACACACACACACACACAACACACACACAACACACACACACACACACACACACACGTGAAAGTAACACTGCCCATTTGTTCCTTCCCCGGCGGGACTCGAACCTATGATTACGTTACTGGAGCAAGTATGGCCGCTTGGAACAACCCCGGCAGCCACAGACAACACGTGGAGGAACACTGACCATCACTCTAACGTCGTAATTAAGATTTAATGTTCTTCAACTACAAAAGTTGGAAGTTGAAGAACTTCCCTCGGTGGAAGTTTTGGGCTAACGAATAATTTTTTTTTTGCGTTACTGAACAGCTGACTGGATGTACGGATTTGCCGATCCAGACGTCTCCTGGATGTAGGCAGGAGACTTCTCTCCTGCGATTGGAGAAGAATTGTACGTGGAGAAAAAATATAAGAGGATAATATGAAGAAGAGAAGAAATATTGGAGAAATGTACGTAGCTCTATTGTACCTCTATAAGAGAGCTAGAGAGCATAGAGCACAGAGCATCATAGAAAGCCTCTATGAATCCCTGCACTCCACAAAGACATTATAAAAAGTTTTTCAGTGTCAGAGTAGTTAACAAATAGAATGCATTAGGCAGTGATGTGGTGGAGGCTGACTCCATACACAGTTTCAAATGTAGATATGATAGAGCCCAGTAGCCTCAGGAATCTGTACGCCAGTTGATTGACAGTTGAGAGGCGAGACCAAAGAGCCAGAGCTCAACCCCCGTAAGCAAAGATAAGTGAGTACTATCAAAGAAACTTACACAAAGTCCTGTGCAGCCATAGCAACCCACACACAGATCAAAGATCAAGTTTTAGTTCATGAATATCTCGCTCTACGTTCTCATTTGTATCGTAATCTCCTCAACAAAAACACACACAAACACACCAAAAAACACCGTCAATCACTCGTCGCAACTACACTATACCCCCCTTCCCCCCCATCCCCCCATCCCCCCCTCCCCACAAAAAAAAAGTTGTGAGCTATCAAATTCTTCAATAATTTCCGAACGCGTGCACTTTCAATCCTCTCGTATCCGGCGCCCTTGTTAATGTCATCCACGTATTTATTGACAGCAAAATGGACGGTGTCGCTTCGGGTTCTGTCAAAAGGGACGGTATCAGCTGGCCTCTGTGTCGTTTGTGGATTAAAACAATATAATATCATTGGACGTTGCTTTGGCATAACGATTATATTTGTACTCTTGTTCAAGTTGTTCGTTATTTGGATATATATATATATATATATATATATATATATATATATATATATATATATATATATATATATATATATATATATAAACCTAGAAGGGGTACCACCTCTGGTGCAAGTGTAGGGACCCATAGCCTCGGAGAAGAAAATAAAGAGTACTCAGAGAAGACCTTGTGGATCCTCACTGAACACTTTGATATTTTCTTCTCCTACCACCCCTATTCTTTTGGTATGTGTGTATACTTATCTAACTTTATTTGAAAATGTCATTACACAAAAAAGTTACAATATTGATTACATGCAGGGTACAAGGCTGCTTGTCACATATATATATATATATATATATATATATATATATATATATATATATATATATATATATATATATATATATATATATATATCCGGATATCTGCGTCTGTAATTGCATATGCTGATTTTTGTTCAGTTTATTGAGATATCTGATGTTTGGTGACTATAGTGAAGTGAACTATGAAATATGTGAATTTATTTCTGAGCTTTTGCATCTTTCTAGTTAATTTATTTCGTAGTAAATGACAAAATGTTTAGAATTCAGATAGGTAAGAAGCCATGTCGAAATGAAGGACTATATTCAATAAAAAATATATACACCCCATTTGTGTATATGCCCCGAGACTATACTCAAGTTCTGAATATGTTCGGAACTTAAATATACTTATTGGGTGTATTAACCAATAAGTTGATTAACCAATCAATCAATCAACCCAGTTGGATTGATTGATTGATGAAGATTAAGCCACCCAAGAGGTGGCACGGGCATGAATAACCCACCATAATTCCCAGCAGGGTATTGTGGTGGCTTTAATAATCACCCAGAGATTGGTATAAGCCTTGGAAGCCTAACACCAGACCAAGCCGTAACCTTCATATAATATATAATTTTTTTTTAAATGTATACAATATACATTTTTGGATTTGTGTGTGTGTGTGATTCTGTTCCGATCACGAACGGTGAAACTGATTCAATAATTTGTGTTATAATAATCAGTATTATAACACAATTATAATTGATTATTATAATTTGTGTTATAATAATCAGTATTATAACTATATTAGTATATAATATTATATAATCTACTAATTTTCCCTTAAAAATCAATTATCTTCATTTTAATGTAAGAATCGCATTTTTGAACTTCCAAGATCAATCAACTTCTTTTGATCAGATTTAACAGTTAGGCTTACTAGTGGAAATAGATAATAATAATAATAAAAATCCCAAATTTTGGAAATTAATAAATGGCTCAGATTAAAGCCCAATTTCTTTACTTTTCCATTTAATAGCGTCGTGGCGTAAGGTAATAAAATCGACCTTAAAAATATTACGTTCATTCTTAAAGTCTATGTAATTAATACAGCGATAGTTACAGCTTGTAGTAAAGGCTCTACTGTAGCCATTACAGATTAGATATTATAATGGTAACAGACAAATAATTCCAATCAGTACTGTAGTACAGTGTAACATGATTTAATTACACTGTAACATCACAACTGTAATTTGATCGCAATATCCATTACACTAATCATTTCAAAAGAGGATTAATACGTAAAAGATAATACAATCAGAAATAAAATTAAAGGCATAAAAATACTCAGCATTTTTGTATGGAATTTTCAGAATTTTTTTATGATTATAAAAATATATATATAATTTTTTTTCTCCAAGCATGAATGGGAATAACAAGTCATAACACTGAAGGTATTTACTATATTTGTCTTTGTCCTTGCCTGTCTCTTTCTTGTAAAAAAAAAATAGAATTATTAATGGGCATAAAAAAGGTTTATGAATGGGCATAACAAAGTTGGTATTAAATATACCAACGCATAATAGAACACGAAACAATTCATAACAATTGGATAAATTTCTCAAATCAAAATTCAATAACAAGTAAAACAATGAAGTGCCAAATTTTCTAGTATTAAGCATTACTAATGGGCCAAACTGCACCAAGATCCCAAGGGGGGAAATTATAATTAAATTGCAATATAATACTTTTACTGTTCGCGTACATAATGCACACTATCTGTCCTGGAAATAGGACCAGCAACCCGTCCTCGACACAAGTCCATTCCATCCAGCGGTCGACCCCACAGACGCATTCATAAGTTGTACATGCTGTTCATTCAAAACGTGAATTTTCTCAAATATAATTTAATATTATCATATATTAGCATATTGTGCACATATAGGCATAGATTAGGTTAGGTGTTTAGGTTCTGTTGGCGATTATTTATATTTGTAGTACGTGGGTGAAGCATTTACAGCGATGTGGTTCGAACAAAAGTCGTCAGTGAAGCACTTGTTCCGGAAGTGTTCGAACGAAATCAGTTGTGAGTCGTGTGTAAACCGTTTTTCATTCATAAACAGGGGGTTTGGCGGGTGGATGGAATCACTTTTGGGTCATTGTCTGGAGGACGGGCTGGGACCTGACGCCTTAATTAAGAACTGAACCCGATGAGCCCTCAGCTCTGAACAACAGAAAACGGCGAGTTACCATGTAAAGTGAATCAGTGTTGGTTTGAGGGATGACTTTGTTATATATTATATACAAGAGCGTGTGGCGACTGGAAATGGCGCGCTGGCCGACGGGCTCAATATCCAAGAGAACGACAATAATTCGACCTTGAATCAACGGTAATTCAACGTTGATGGTGTTGGTTTGATGTTGAATAACTATTAATCAATTTCATCAACCGTTGATGAATTAAATTGAATTGGCGTTGCTTCTGGCTATTGTCTCCTGCTGGGGAGGCGTGTCAATAACTATTATTAACGGATATTATGTAACACCTTCTAGTTTTTAATTCATTAATGACGCGAAGCGAAATGAAAAATTTGGTCTAGTTTTGGAGTGTTATGGAGTAAGAGTGTGGGAGGAGGGAGAGAGAGAGAGAGACAAAAGGGACAGAAAGAGACAGAGAGCGTGAGGGAGGGAAGAGTAGCATCTAGAGACGGGAAAGAGAGAGAGAGAGAGAGAGATTCGAAGCTAACATACATGGCATCCCTGGAAACACAAACCGTAACTGTCTCTATTTTCCGCTTGTTACAACTTGTAATAAAGTTGTTACATCTTGGCTTAACGTGTTTATGACGTATTAGAACGTTGTTACAACCTGCTATATTGGTTGTTATAACTGGTTAGGAGGTGTTAAAACTTGTTCGAACGTTGTACCAACGTCGTAGTTTCGCTGTGTGTTTGGCGGGATCCAATCCTTCGGAGGCTGAGATGAGATACCCAGATCCACTGTGATGACCTCTCTTGCTAGAGGACGCCAGGAACTAACTCACACAGATCCAGTGGAAGGTTCAGTGGTAGATTCAGTTCAGTGTAGGTTTAGCAGGTTCAGTGGAAGAGAGTTCAGAGAGGTCCGGTAGTAGAACCGTATTCAGTAGTACGTAGTAGTTCATAGTAGTTCAGTAGGGGGCTATGGCCTATTGACCGTAAATACAGACCACTACACAACCCAAATCCTACCAACTCGACACACAAACGTAAGCACAACGTTACCTAGTCTTTTACTAAGTTGTTTAAGAATTTTAACTAAGCAGTAACTTGGAGTTACATTGTATTTTCCTAAGAGAATACAGTTAACACAGACTTTTGACATCAATAACAATCACAAGTTCCAATCGCCCATTAAACCCTTAACTGAGAACAAGAACACATCGTGTCAGGCGAGGTTAGGTTATTATGAGGGGAAAGCTCTAAGCCAGGATGGCTTAGAGCACATGGAAGGGATATAAGGAGAGGATATATAGGCGTTAGGATATCATATGGGAGCTTATATCCTCCTTATATCCAGGATATAGGCTGGGACATGAGGACTTTGGGAACAAACATTGCCCAACCACTTGCACCATCAGGAAGGGAGAGAGATTATGGACGCTGCCCTCTGTAGTGAGCTGGTCGGCCGAGCGGACAGCACGCGGGCTTGTGATCCTGTTGTACTGGGTTCGATCCCAGGCGCCGGCGAGAAACAATGGGCAAAGTTTCTTTCACCCTATGCCCTGTTACCTAGCAGTAAAATAGGTACCTGGGTGTCAGTCAGCTGTCACGGGCTGCTTCCTGGGGGTGGAGGCCTGGTCGAGGCCGGGCGCGCGGGGACACTAAAAAAAGCCCCGAAATCACCTCAAGATAACCTCAAGATAACCAAGATAACCCTGCAGGAAGCGAGGCTGTTGTCCATCGACTATAGCCCAAACGCTTCAGACAGCAAGAAATATTATATATATATATATAATATATAATATATATAATATATATATATAATATATATATATATCTATATATACAGAATCACAATAGCGTGATGCATCAAATGAACAATCCACAAGGGCCGTGACGAGGCTTCGAACCTACGTCCGAGACAATGTCTCGGAGAGACTGCAGGAACCGTTGGTAAATCAGGATGAATTCCCGGTTGCAATTCTTTTAACCATGTTGTAGCTCAGTCGATTAAAGCAGCGTCTGGGATCCTCTCGGGCGTAGGTTCGAACCCTCGTCACGGCCCTTGTGGATTTGTTCATTTATATATATATAGATATATATATATATATATATATATAGATATATATATATATATATAATATAAGTAATAATATATATTGTCGTACCTAGTAGCCAGAACGCACTTCTCAGCCTACCCTATATGCAAGGCCCGATTTGCCTAATAGGCCAAGTTTCATGAATTAATTGGTTTTTCGACTACCTAACCTACCATAACCTAACTCTCAACCTAACTTTTTCGGCTACCTAATCCTAACCTAACCTATAAAGATAGGTTAGGTTAGTAGGTAGTTTGTTAGGTTTGGTCATATATTCTACATTAATTTTAACTCCAATAAAAAAAATTTACCTCATACATAATGAAATGGGTAACTTTATAATTTCAAACAAAAAATAGAGAAAATATATTAATTCAGGAAAACTTGGCTTATTAGGCAAATAAGGTCCTTGGCATAGTAGGCACCAAAAAGTGAGTTCTGGCTACTAGTACGACATATAATATATATATATATATATATATATATATATATATATATATATATATATATATATATATATATATATATCCTTGGCTACGCCGGAGGAGCGCCGGGGTTGACCACCGCGGGGGCCAATATACTCGCCTCTGTAATGATCGGGTTTAATAACCTTTATAAACCGGGGCTTCCTCAGGCGCCTTAAGTAATACCCAGGCAAAGTGATGTTCTCCTGGAGTGTGGGAGAGAGAACAAGGAAGAGATTGAGAACAAGAGACAGAGAGAACACAGAAGGAGAGAGAACAACAGAAGGAGAGAGAACAACAGAAGGAGAGAGACAACAGAAGGAGAGGAGAAACAAGAAGGAGAGAGAACAACAGAAGAGAGAGAACAAGAAAGATTGATAACAACAGAGACATAGAGAACAACATAACGAGAGA
>WNGS01166011.1:3800641-3824293 GCA_020271785.1 Procambarus virginalis | reverse complement strand
TACGAACCCATGCAAAATTGTGGCCGCAGTTTACGGCCTTGTGTTTGCTTTCTTTGCCACTACCAGCCTCTCTCCAGCACCCTCCCTCCCCCCCTCCTCCCTCCCTACCTTCTTCCCTCCTCCCGTCCTCTCCCTCTCCTCCCCACCTCCGCCCTACCTTCCCGACAACACCTCAGGTCTCAAGGGTCTTGGAGTAGGACACTCTCATCACATCTTTTCCTCCCTCACTTCTCTCCCCTTGCTCACTGCTTCCCTACCTCCCTCACTGCTTCCTACCTCCCTCACTGCTTCACTACCTCCCTCACTGCTTCACTACCTCCCTCACTGCTTCACTACCTCCCTCACTGCTTCACTACCTCCCTCACTGCTTCACTACCTCCCTCACTGCTTCCCTACCTCCCTCACTGCTTCACTACCTCCCTCACTGCTTCACTACCTCCCTCACTGCTTCACTACCTCCCTCACTGCTTCACTACCTCCCCTCACTGCTTCACTACCTCCCTCACTGCTTCACTACCTCCCTCACTGCTTCCTCCTCCCTCACTGCTTCACTACCTCCCTCACTGCTTCACTACCTCCCTGGTGCATGACAGAGTGGAAGCAGCCTCTTGGACGCCGGCTGCCTGTTGACCCTCATTATCTCATTACTAATGAGGTGTGGCCACTATTACCTCATCTTTACTATACTACCTTTACTTTACTACTACCTCATACTATCAAAAATATTTGAAAAAATTATCTACAAACAGCTCTACTCCTATCTCGTAAAATTCGACATTCTTAGCCCCTGTCAGTTTGGCTTCCGCTCCCCAAAGAGTACCAACGATACAATTATTAGTCTCCTTGATATAATTTACTCAGCCCTTAACAAAATGAGTTTCCGATTGGACTCTTCATTGACCTGAGAAAGGCCTTTGATACTGTTAATCACAATTACCTCTTACGTAAACTCCATCATTATGGAATCCGAGGCCATGCACTGGACTATATCCAATCCTATCTTAGTGATAGACACCCAATGTGTAACCATCAATAATATAACCCTCTCCCACTCTACCATAACCATTGGAGTGCCCAGGGCAGCATCTTGGGACCTCTCCTGTTTCTTATATACATCAATGATCTGCCTGATGTCTCTAACATTCTGAAACGTATTTTGTTTGCTGATGATACTACCCTCATCTACTCTAACCCCAAGCCACATACACTAAAATGTTGTTAATAATGAACTAAAAAACGTCCACTTATGGATGTCAACCAACAAACTAACACTTAACATAGAAAAGACCTACATCTTATTTGGAAGCAATCTACAAATGCAATTCAGCTTCAGAAAGATAATGTAAACATTAGCAATAAAAATGATGGAAAGTTTCTTGGCCTATTCCTAGACAAGAGACTAAACTTCAGATACAACACATACTAAGAAAGTCTCTAAGACAGTTGGTATACTCTCCAAAATCAGATATTATGTACCTAACTCTGCTCTCATCTCTCTGTATTATGCACTAATCTATCCCTATCTTAACTATGGTATCTGTGCATGGGGTTCTACCACTACAAAACCACCTCAAGCCCATCATCACCCAGCAAAATCTGCTATCAGAATAATAACAAATTCTTCTTTCAGACAACACTCAGCCCCCTTGTTTAACTCCCTAAACATGCTAAACATAATCTCACTCCACAATTCTCTTGTGTCAATTACATTTACAAACCCTTTTGTTAAATGCAAATCCTGCTCTGAAACTCTCCCTGGACAGATGCAATAGGACCCATTATCACCACACCAGAAAAAAATATCTCTTTGATATCCCCAGAGTCAAACTTAATCTGTGTAAACACTCTATGCAAATAAAGGGACCCAGTTTATGGAACTCACTCCCTAATGAATTGAAAAGCTGTCCAACTTTTGCGTCATTCAAAACAAAACTAAAAAGTACCTAATTTCATCTTTATAGTTTTTTACCTTTTGCTTTAAAATTACACTGTATCTATTGCTACCCAATCTCCCAATCCTTATGTACCAATCTGAACATCTTCTTATATGTGCTATCAATCTGCTGTATGGTGTCTATTAATCTTGTTTAAATTACCAATCAAGTTGTCAATGTAATCAATCAGAGCTTTAATATACCAATGTGCTTTACTATACTTACTAATCTCTCTCATCTCATTTTTTTCTTGCAATGTATCTGTTATCATTGTATTAATTCTGCTAAATTAACCTACTTAAAATTATCTGTTAGATTAAGAACCTGCCCGAACGCTGCGCGTACTAGTGGCTTTACAAGATTGTAAATACTATGCTATATATTCTCTCAAACCCAATGTACCTTCTTGTATATAAATAAATAAATAAATAAATAAATAAATAAATAAATAAATAAATAAATAAATAAATAAAATAAATAAATCTTCGTGTCTACTGCTGTCAGTCGTGCGCATCCTCACGCTCCTCCCCAGAGAGGGGAGAGGAAGTAGTGAGGGGGAGGGAGGGAGTGAGGGGGAGGGAGGGAGTGAGGGGAAAGAGGGGGATGGGACGGGTGGATGGGGAAAAAAATAGGAACATGAGATGGATGTTGATAAGGAAAGGGGGTGAAAGAGTACCACAGAGTAAACATTGTATTGTTTAGTGAGTAAATAAATATATGAAAATAAAACACATGTGTTAGCTGGAGTCAGATTTTTTTTTTTTTTGAGATATATACAAGAGTTGTTACATTCTTGTACAGCCACTAGTACGCGTAGCGTTTCGGGCAGGTCCCTGGAATACGATCCCCGCCGCGAAGAATCGTTTTTCATCCAAGTACACATTT
This sequence comes from Procambarus virginalis, assembly GCA_020271785.1. Lineage (NCBI taxonomy): Eukaryota > Metazoa > Arthropoda > Malacostraca > Decapoda > Cambaridae > Procambarus > Procambarus virginalis. The sequence continues at coordinate 3,821,474 of WNGS01166011.1, read as the reverse complement.
TACTGTTGCGTTAAACAGAGGCTACAGTTAAGGAATTGCGCCCAGTAAATCCTCCCCGGCCAGGATACGAACCCATGACATAGCGCTCGCGGAACGCCAGGCGAGTGTCTTACCACTACACCACGGAAACTGGTATTTGATATTTGAAGGGCGCCCCACACATACGAGGCAGATGGGCATTAGAACGACTATGCATAAATATTGTGGGTTAAAGATACCGAGGGCAGAGTTGTCCACGGTAGACCCTCATACTATCATACTGAAGCCCTACGGTTGACTTGAGGTTATCTTGAGGTTATCGTGAGATGATTTCGAGGCTTTAGCGTCCCCGCGGCCCGGTCCTCGACCAGGCCTCCTTTTTGTTATACAACCCCCGGGAAGCAGCCGTCTAACTCCCAGTACCTATTTACTGCTAGGTAACAGCGGCATCAGGGTGAAAGAAACATTTTGCCCATTTGTCTCCGCCTCCATCGGGGATCGAACCCAGAACCTCAGGACTACGAATCCGAAGCGCTGTCCACCCAGCTATCAGGCGCCCTTTATGACTTGGCTTAAACGTCATTGGAACACTGAAATTTTTGACGTTGAGTTATGCGACACCCAACACTGAAGGTCACACTAGGCGTATCAACCAATACGATACAAGCAGTGTGTTTGTATCTAGTAATCCCATTGAGCTGCCAGACATATAACACCTACAAACCACCACTTCTAACACTGTACTCTTTATGAAACCATTAACGTTTATGAAGTTTATGAAACCAACGCAGAAAATAATTTGTATAATATCAATTTCAAAAAATAAAAACGTACTGGCAAGAATTTCATGAGCTCAGCTTCCCCTGGAGCCATAAAAGCGACTCCACAGAAATTTGTCCTGAGGTTAGGTGTCCTCGCAGGCTTCATGTTGGCTCTTTTGCTCTTTTTATTCATTCATTTTCTCTCTTAATCGCTGTGCAAGTTTCCTCCGTCGTCATTTTCACAACGTGCACTGACACATTAAATGTGTGTACACATTTATATATATATATATATATATATATATATATATATTATATATATATATATATGTGTGTGTGTGTGTGTGTGTGTGTGTGTGTGTGTGTGTGTGTGTGTGTGTGTGTGTGTGTGTGTGTGTGTGTGTGTGTGTGTGTGTGTGTGTATCACGAAAATAAACACGTGGTTAAAAATGTGACAATGTCAGACCACGGAGGAAAAATGAAACAGGAATTTCCTTAAGTACTTTCGTATATTAATAGACTTCAGAGACTCCTTCTGAAGATGTATTAATATACGAAAGTACTTAAGGAAATTCCTGTTTCGTTTTTCCTCCGTGGTCTGACATTGTCATATATATATATATATATATATATATATATATATATATATATATATATATATATATATATATAGATAGATAGATAGATAGATAGATATATAATGTTCGTTTCCTTTGTTCCGCCTCTTCGTGTTTGTTTATCTCCCTTTCTTGTCCAACTACTTCCACTTTGAAGGGTCAGAGTTTTATCACCTTTACTGATTCCTCATACCCAGCACTTTCTCCTCATAATAATCCTTCTCCTGCTTGACAGGAAGCTCAACCCCATTCTTGTCTCAAGTACATCTTTGTTGTTCATCGGTAGAGCCTTCCAGAAGGCTCTAAAACCGCCCCCATTATGAACATTATGGGGTTATAATAACGTCACACACCTCGAAAACATCACATATAAACCACACAATTATATATCATATATCTGACATATAACCTCCTCGCTGACTCACAACCTCTACCCGGCTGACTATAACCTCTCCTGAGTCTCCCCCCCCCCCTCCCTGCTGACGCCCCATGGCGGCAGGAGCAGGAGCTAGAGTGCTGGTGACAGGCGTCGCCTGCTACCTGCTCTCCACCCTGTTGCCGGAGATCATTTTTTAGGGCTCCCTTGATGGACGGTCGAGCAGCGGCTATTTGCGCCCGTTTTCTTTGATGTACCAGCTCCTGGCGCGAGACCAAGATTTATGGCATTTTTTTACTGGTGTCCGCTAGCTTGGAGGAGGGAGGGAGGAGGAGTCCTTACTTAATGTAAGGAAGTCCTTACTTAATGTAAGGAAGTCCTTACTTAATGTAAGGAAGTCCTTACATTAAGAAGAAGTAAGTAAATCCTTACACACAGAAATCACAATAGCGTGATGCATCAAATGAACAAATCCACAAGGGCCGAATTCTTTTGACCATGTCGTAGCTCAGTCGATAAGGGCAGCGTCTGGGATGATCTCAGACGTAGGTTCGAATCCTCGTCACGGTCTTTGTGGATTTGTTCAAGTAAATACTTACTTGCATTACTTGAAAAATTTTAAAAGTACAAGAATTGTTAGTTTCTTATTTGTTTGGGGGTTCGTCGAGGATTTGGTGGCTGCGTCGTTAATGTTTAATTGTGAGAGGAAGGTAAGAGGAGAAGGAAGAGTTGGAGCAGTTGTAGTGGAGTGACCAGCGACCAGCAAGGGTGAGGAACAGGTTATGTTTTACTGACGTGGTCGTGGTGGTCAAGGAGGGGACTATGGGGACGATGGTGAGGGCGGCCAGTCTTCCTAAAGTTTCCCAACGTCTAGAAACTGTCGTACTAAAATGCTCTTATCCTAACATACCAGGGGACTCAAAACAGAAAACTGGAAAGTATGACACTTAAAATGCTGTTTTTATGGGACCAAACAACAGAAGATACAAGGCTGGTGCTTTTTGTGGCGTGGTTTGACTCGGGAGCCGGTGGCTGAGCGGACAGAACACTGGACATGTGATTCTCTGGTCTCGGGTTCGATCCCGGGCGCCGGTGAGAAACGATGGGCAGAGTTTCTTTCACCCTGCTGCTCCTGTTACCTAGCAGTAAATAGGTACCTCGGAGTTAGTCAGCTGTCACGGGCTGCTTCCTGGGGGTGGAGGGCTGGTCGAGGACGGGCCGCGGGACACTAAAGCCCCGAAATCATCTCAAGATAACCAGACTGAGTTAATTGGTAACGGGTTTGTTTTTAACCCCTAGGAGCAGGAGATGGAAGGACAGTGTTTTGGTGAGTTGCTTTGACAGAGATTGTTGCTGATGGTTAAGCCATCAGTCACCTACAAGCTCAAGCACTGACGCCTGTAATCACGCCCGGCCGGGAACACACGCTATTGCACGGCTTGTTTTAAAATTAGTTATCAACACATTCAGTATAAAAAAATCCTGACATTAAACAGTGCGATGGACGTAATTTTGATTTAGATTTCGTAGCTTAATTTGTAACCAATTTAAACAAATCATTACAATTATGACCGGATTGTACAGGTGTACAGCCATAAAGCGTGCAGCTAACAATCAGAGATCTGTCACTTATATTGATTAAACATACAGCTTAAAATTAAGTAGTATGGCGTTTCCTAAAAATATAGCGTCTTGCAACATGGGACTTTTTTAATTTAATTTGACGTAGGACTTAAGACCTATGAACCGCAGGCGCGTTTTTAAGGCCATACCTCACTAGCTTACTGACTAACCAGCAAGTACACTTTAGTCCACAATACTGTCCAGGACTAGACAGTGTGTGCCTAGTCCGTGACTGTGTATATACACCGATAAGCTGGCCACCCATTACGGTATATTGGACCGGACCCGATGACCATAGAGCTGGCAAACATGGAATGGAAGGGACAGGATAAGAGGTCAGGAACACTTGAATAAGGATTAGGACTTAGGTAGGTAGGTAGATAGAGGATTAGGTAGAGACGAGGAAGTACAGGGTAGTGGAACACTCGATACAGCTGAAATGTAAATTTACGCCACAGAAACCCCACTGTACTAAATAAATATAAACAATTGTCTACAGATACGGTCCAAAGTTAAGGTCAGCAGGTAAACGGTCTCTAATAAGCTGTCAACAAAGCACCTCGCATAATACGTTGATTTTGATAGAATCGACCAATTCGTTAAAAATACCACGTATTGGTAAAAATTCAAGCATCAGAAATATTGACGCTGTCTAGGTATCAGTCACGATAGATTAGGTGAGTTGCTTGGGTTCGTATGTTTTTGGTTAGACAAAACAGCTGCACTTTTTACGGAGTAGTAACTCGACATATACATGAGAAAATACGTGAGAAATCATATATTTTCATGTACGAGTTAACATAGGACATGGAAGGGATATGAGAATAAAGATCTGGGATATTGGGGACACGGATCTGGAATATGAAGACAAAGATCTGGGGTATGAGGAAGGAGGGAAGGAACGGTGCCCAACCACGTGGACCATCGGGGATCAAACGCCGACCCTGCAAGAAGTCAACACTGTACCAACCAATCCAAATAGCCGGGCTAAAATGTTTAAGCATAAAACTTTATGAAGTCAGGTGTGAGGACACAGCTTCGCCAAATCAGATTTAGGCACATAGCTTCGTCGTCAAAAATAGGTACTAATAGCTTTGTTAAGTCAGATATAGGCAGACAGGCTCGCCAAGTCAGATATAGGCAGACAGGCTCGTCAAGTCAGATATAGGCACAAAGCTTGGTCAAGTTAGGTAGAGACACTGAGTTTCGTCCGAGTGGCTATGCCACGGGGTGCGATATCAACATCTGGTGTGCCTAACATGTAATCAAATTGTGTGAGTCTTACGCTAAGCAGTGTAAGTAGCCACCGTCTCTGGTAATCACAAAGAAAGGAGATTAATGGCTGCAACTTATCCTAAATCCGGCTTTGAAATTACCGCTAATTTGCCTCTTAGGAGGAGGATCAGGTAGTGTTGCGTGCATATCTTTAAATGCAAATGTGGCAGCAAAAATACTTGAGGTGTACATACGACCTCAGTAACGATATAGTGGGGAAAGATGGAAGATCTTTTGGGTAGTTAATCTAAGAACTTTTGAATAAGGATTAATTATCCAATGACTGATCTCTTTACTTCCCAGTGGTCATTAGTTAGGATTATAAGCAACATTTGTCAAGTTCCTGTTTTCAATGGTCTTAGCAACATTGTTGAGCTCATCTCTTTAGTTATCCTAGCAATTTTCTCGAACATATGTTTTACGTATTTTTACAACACATTCTTAGAACTTAGTTTGTGATTAATATTCCATGGTTGCATATATATTCAACACATAGATAGGACTAAGATAATATCACGACACAGTTACCCATCGTTCCTCCACCATTACAAGTGGTGAACATCAACCATCACCCTCCCCTGGTGATGCTACCACTGAAGGCTTCACCAATCCTCGTGACTTCACCAATCCCCTTGATTGTATCATTATCCTGTATGACTTCATCACCAGTCTCCTGGATTTCACTAATTCCTCATGACGGTTCTACAACACTTGTGAGTTGATCACCAATATCCTGGACATCACCAATACCCTGGACATCACCAATACGCTGGACATCACCAATACCCTGGACATTACCAATACCCTGGACATTACCAATACCCTGGACATCACCAATACGCTGGACATCACCAATACCCTGGACATTACCAATACCCTGGACATTACCAATACCCTGGACATTACCAATACCCTGGACATTACCAATACGCACGATTTCACTAGAAATAATGACTTCAACCTGAACCTCCCAGCTGTAGGAACAACTTTCTACCACAACAGGACTTTAAAAGCCTTCACCAACGTAGCATACACAGCCAGTCTTGTGTTGAACATGCGTATAACTCGTACAGATTTTCCCAAAAAAAGTTCATATGAACCTCGATCGAATTACAGTTATGTAAACCTAATACGAAGATATTATCCAATTTGTGTCAAGTTCTGTACGCGTTTATCCCCTACGCTCGGGCAGATTGTTATAGCAAAGGCCTCACTTCTTGCAGATCGGCGTTCGATTCCCGAGGGTTCAAGTAGTTGGGCACCGTTCTTTTTCATTCATCGTATTCTTGGTCCTTGTGCATATATGCATCATATTCATTCCAAATGTTAAATAGTCGTACTGACTTAGCGCTCTCTTCTAATAATTACTTTACCGGTATCCCTTGTGTACACTTTAGAAGTGAAGTGTCAACTCTCACAACACCACCACCACTATCAAACACTATCACCACCACAACCGTCACCATTACAATCGTCTGTGGATGTTCAGGTGAGTATTGCCCACTTGTGTCACCTGGGCGGGGAAGGTGGAATTTCACGTAAATGGTTAGTTAGTTATTGGACACAAGGCCTATCAACCACTGTAGGGTTGTTAAAGCCACCACAATGGCTTACTGACCACCAGCATTCAGGACAATAGTGAATGTAGTCCCATCTGAACAAGTGTTACTGTGTAAAGGAGGAAATGTATATGTTTATCTCTCAGAATGTTCGGTAATACGTTTATAGTTTGTGATGTGTGTCTATGTATGTATTAACACGATGTACTGAACGGGGTGAGAATAGCTTGAGCTACCTCATCCCTTTGTGTGTATTTTACCTCAATAAACTTATTTCAATTTCAATTTCAATCTGGACAACATTCACTAGTGTTGTGAATGTAGTTCAGAGTTAGAGTGCACTCTGAGTGTATATGCGCCGAGCAGAAGGGCCCATCCTGGACAATGACCAAATGCTCGTTACTCTAGTCGCCAAACGCCACATATATGAAGGAAAAGCACTTTACACACGACTCACAACTGATGACGTTCAAACGTTTATCGACCATTGCTACACTCTCTTCCTGTAAGCGAATCACAACGCTGTAAATGCTTCACCCAAACTACTGCAAGACAAATAAATACCATCAGAACCATAGCACTTAACCTAACCTAAATTAGACCTAACTATATAACAATTTTAATAGACAATGATTTATAATTTATATTATAATTTATACTGAACGATAAAATTGATGAATGCGCGTTTGTGGTCTTCAGCAACTTGGACAATGACAGCCTGAGGACAGGTTGAAATTTATAAACAAGAAACATAAACAAACTTACCCTACGCTTAACTATACACAATATAACAACATACAATAATATTTATGTTCGAGAAAGCGAAGATTTCGGTAACACGGTTAAAACAGACCAATGTATTTTTCAGTTCGGTTGCATTATACGATTACTTCAGACAGTGGTCAAACACACGTCTCTATTACGATAATTACTATACAACATTACCTTAATTAAATAATTCCCCTCCCTTCTCCCCGACGGAAAAATGGCAGTTAATCCCATTTGTTTAGGACGATTTTTTAATCAAACATTTACCCAGCAATACACACATTTAATATACGTTTTAAAGAGCAATACTGCATACTAGCTCGATAACGTTCCATACATCTTTAGAATTACGAAGAGACTCATGCATTCTCTTCCTTGCCTCAACCACAGTTCCCTTGTATCGACTGGACAGTTAAACAGGACCCGCGAAGAGAGTTATGCCACGAGAGTCGTGTCTCCACCTGAATTATACAGGACTTGATATCACATAACCTCAGTGTGGGACGCCAGATCAACAGGACTTTATTGGTTTTGTGTGCTTTATACCCGGATATCATGAGGTTGTGAGTTGACTCTTATTATTATTATATGAGGGTTGTGAGTTGACTCTTCTCATCAATTTTGACTCTCCTTCACACACACACACCAGCCCGTCCGCCTAAGGTTCCGTAACGTCAAGAGAAAGGTCAATGTAAGTGCCCTCTCCTAATCTATCAGAGGACCCAAAACAGAAAACGGGGCAGTACGTCACTTTAGCGAGCCGCTTCCATTGTCTAGTACGACAATATTTGGTATTATGTAATACCAAACACACACACACACACACACACACACACACACACACACACACACACACACACACACACACACACACACACACACACACACACACACACACACGCCCCCCAGACACCCACCAGTCCCCCCCAGACCCCCAGTGAAAGGGGGAACTTAGACACCCGAGTTTCCAAGAAGAGTCTCAAGGTGTGGTACACCAATGCTGATGGGGTAGCCAATAAAGCAGAAGAGATAAAAGAAAGAGTTAGTGAGGCAGACCCAGACATAGTGGCAATAGTGGAAACTAAAATAAATGACATGATCTCAGATGCAATCTTTCCGGAGGGGTACCAGGTGATAAGAAAAGAAAGAACACAGAGACAGGAGGAGGAGTGGCACTCCTAATAAAGTGGAAATGGAAGTTTGATGAGCTGGAAAATCCGGGTACCAATGAAAGCACGAGCTCCATACATGGAACTCTGACAGTGGATGGGAAGAAGATTGTAATTTTGATACTCTACAATCCCCCACCAAACAGTAGAAGGCCCAGGCAGGAGTACGAGGACAGCAACAAGGCATGTATAGATGAACTGCAGAGGGCAGCAACAATAGCGCATAGAATGAAGGCGAAGCTACTGGTCATGGGGGACCTAAACCACGGAGAGATAGATTGGGAAACGAGGAATCCCCATGGCGGGGAGGAGACCTGGGGAGCGAAGCTGGTAGACGTTATTGACGGAATTTCCTAACACAGCATGTGAAGGAAGATACTAGGGAAAGAGGAGGGATACGCCCAGCCTATTAGATCTCATCTTCACCCAGAATGTAGAAGACATCGAGCAGTTGGAACATGAAATACCACTAGGAGCCAGTGACCATTGTGTCCTAGTCTTTGACTACATGATGGAGCTTAAAATTGTGACCAACGGTCAAGAGGTACGGGGAAGGAGAATTGATTACAGAAAGGGGACTACAGAAGGATAAGGGACTACCTGGGAGAAGTGCAGTGGGAGGAAGAGCTTATAGGAAAACAGTGCAAGGTATGATGAACCAAGTCATATTGAAATGCAAAGAGGCTGAAGAGAGATTTATTCCAACAATAAAGGAAAAAGCAGGAGGGAATATATAACCCATGGTTTTGATAGACAATGTAAGGAAGCAAAGGTGAGAAGCAGGAGGGAGTGGAGGAAGTACAGAAGACAAGGACAGAGGACAACAGGATTAGATGTAACAGAGCTAGGAATGATTACATTAACATAAGACGAATGTCGGAAAGAATTATGAGAATGATATTGCAGTCAAGCGAAAAAGCAACCTAAATTACTACATAGCCATATAAGAAGGAAGATGTCGGTAAATGACCAGTGACAAGACTGAGGAAAACCAAGGGGCATATACAGAAAGCGACAAGGAAATCTGCGAGGTACTGAATGCAAATTTCCATGGAGTGTTCACAACCGAGCCTGAGCAGCTCCCATTGTTAGAAGCGATTACCCTAAATGACAGACTATCAGACATAGAGGTGACAGCAGAGGAGGTAATGAAACAGTTGACAACACTGGATGCAAACAAAGCTGTTGGACCAGACAAAGTATCACCGTGGATACTTAAAGAGGCAGCGCAGGCTCTCAGTGTGCCTCTGGCAATGATCTTTAATGAGTCACTTATGTCGGGAGAATTGCCCAGTTGCTGGAAGGAGGCAAATGTCGTACCGATTTTCAAGAAAGGTGACAGGGAGGAGGCACTTAACTACAGACCCGTATCATTGACAAGCATCCCCTGCAAAATACTTGAAAGAATAATTAGGCTAAGACTTGTTGAGCACCTGGAGAGCATTGGGTTTGTAAACAAGCACCACATGGTTTCTGGACAGGGAAATCATGCCTAACAAACCTTTTAGAATTCTATGATAAAGTAACAAGGATAAGGCAGGACAGAGAAGGCTGGGCAGACTGCATATTTCTTGACTGCCAAAAGGCCTTTGATACAGTACCGCACATGAGACTGCTACAAAACTTGAGAGGCAGGCAGGAGTAAGCGGAAAGGCCCTAGAATGGTGAAGAACTACCTAACAGGAGGAGCCAGAGGGTAATGGTAAGGGGCGAGAAGTCGACTGGAGAACAGTAACAAGGGAGTACCTCAAGGATCGGTGCTGGGACCAATCTCTTTCTAATTTACGNTATTAGAAACATGTCTGCTTTATCAAAGGCTCGGTTATATTTTGTAATAAGAAAATATACTTTCAAAAAATCGTTTGCTTGTCATAGGCTGTTATATTATTTAAGAAAATATATATTTTTAAATATTCAGACAATGTCACAATACATGGATGACAAAGACAACCCAACACACAAATCCGGGGCCAGATTCACGAAAGTTACGCAACCACTTACGAACCTGTACATCTTTTCTCAATCTTTGCGGCTTTGTTTACAGTTATTAAACAGATAATGAGCTCCGAAGCACCAGGAACTGTTTATAACAATAACAACAGTTGATTGGGAAGTTTTCATGCTTGTAAACTGTTTAATAAATATAACCAAAGCCGTCAAAGATTGCGGAAAGATGTATACGTTCGTAATACTTGCGTAACTGCTTCGTGAATCTGGCCCCGATAATTAGGGAATTTACAACGTTTCGGTCCGTCTAGGACCATTACCATCTCGGTACCACGGACCGAAACGTCCTTACTCCCTTTATTTACAGACCAATGGCTTGTGTCTTTTGAAGAATATGTTTGCCTTCTCAAAAGCTGAGTTATATAATGAAATAGACATTCGCTGTACATCCGGTCTTCAAATGATATAATAACGGCGCAAATATTTCGACGTTGGAAGCTCTAAGTTTATGTTTATGTTCCTTATCGTGCGGAGAGGTAGAATTTTCCTCCCTAATGACTCCAACAGCACATTTATAAAGCAGTTTGTAAGGTAATGAAGTCCTCGCTGTCAAGAACATAACAATACTGGAGCAAATTACGACCTCAGTTTTTATCTCTTCATTTACATAAAAAAAATAATTGATGAAAACAAAAGAGATAATGCCATTACTGTTTGCTGAAGATAATCGTAAGATTATACACGTAAAAGCTTGATTAATACGCCGGAATGTAAGGTAGTATGACTCCTTTACATAAGGGAATAATATGCAAAAACAGAGTGCGAAAAAATTATAATGCACTTTAAAGAGAGTATTATTCAAAGTAGAAATTAATACGGTGATATATACTCGCAGAGGTATACCCAGTTTCTCAGGGAATATACACTGAAGTTTACTTTGTTCAGGACTAAAGTAGACTTGCTGGTTGGTCAGTAAGCACGTCTGGTGGCCTTAAGAACCCTATAGAAATAGACTAGGCCTTAAGAACCCTACAGAAATAGACTGGCCAAATGAACCCTCCAAAGGATAACTGGACTTATTATCCTCCAGAGGTTGATTGGCCTTAATAATCCTGTAGAAGTTGATTAGTCTTAATAACCCTCTAGAGTCCTGGTTCTCAAGCTGGGGCCATGGCCCCCTGGGTGGGCCCTTTTACAATATGTAGGGGCCAATAAGTTGAGGCTGGGTACACACTATGATACCACAGGGAGGTAGAAATAGCCTAAGCTACTCTATCCCTTTGAGATGTATTTCTTTCTTGTCTCAATAAACATACTTGAACTTGAACTTGACCAGGCTAAAATTTGTTACAAACAAATTGTTCAATATGAGTGTAGGGGCCGTTATCAAGGACGCTCTGTGAAAAAGGAGTAATGACCGTAAGGAGTTTGGGAATCACTGGAACTCACTAGAGGTTGAATGCCGTTAACTGTTCAATGTTCGCCCCAGTTCACCCAGCAGTAATTGGGTAACTATTGTTATCCGATTGATGGCTGGTTGTCTGGGAAATGAAGAGGGAAAGGCTTAACATGAGCTATGGGAAGGAACGCTCTCAGCCTCCAGATAGGCCTAAGTCATCCGCTCCTCCACCCAAGTTCAAGTTCAAGTATGTTTATTGAGACAAAAAATACATCTCAAAGGGATAGAGTAGCTTAGGCTATTTCTACCCCCCCCCCCCCCCCCCCCTCCACCCACCTGTTGAAGAAACTCCCCAGTTTGATTAGCCTTAATAACCCTATTAAGAATTTGTTTGTTTACGTCCAGGGTGAACTGGACGTAATACTGCACGTCCAGATTAAGTCCAGGTGATAGGCTTTAATCTCAACACCAGGAAAGCATTAACCAACACGAACACGAAGGTCAAAGAATAATTTAACCTAAACTTTCTGACAAACAATGTATTGTTTGTCAGAAATACATGCGATACAGTCTCGTAGTTTTCTCAAGGTCCTTATGTGCCTCTACAGTCTGGCCCACAGTTCAGTCTGGTGCTAACTAATATTACATTTAATAACTTAAGGTCTGTATCTATCAGATGCTCTGGAAAGACAAGAGTAGTGAAACTAAGATGTAAACTAGAAAATGTAATAACAAAACCATACATTACATAACTACACTTGAAAAGTTACACTAACTTAAAAATCTGTGGCAGTAACTTGGCGCTCCAGTAAAGAGGATAGTTGGGGTGTATCAGGGTGTATGACCACAGAACACCCTCACTTAACGCCAGTAATTACTGTAGTGGGTTCTGTGTACCAACCTGCCGCCACACTTCACAACCGTTGACCAGACCACACACTAGAAAGTGAAGAGACGACGACGTTTCGGTCCGCCCAAGACAATTCTCAAGCCGATTCTGATGATGGAAGTAGGTGAAGGCAATAATAGGCAAGAGAGAGAGGTGAGGAGAAGAAAATCTTCGAGGAAGCAACAGAAAGGCAAAAGGTACAAAAAGTAAGGGGTAGTAAAGGTAATAATTGAAACTGTGACGGACCGAAACGTCGTCGTCCCTTCACTTTCTAGTGTGTGGTTTGGTTAACATATTTCAGCCACGTTATTGTGACTCCTCGCCTGCATTTCACAACCGTCTGCCTCACAAACTTTACTCCTGAACTTAACCTTGCATGTTTCACTAGGTACTACCATAGCAATCACACGTAGATAATACCTAATAGCACAATGTCGACGTGACTCAAAAGTTATCCCAGAGTGGGATTCGAATCCTCATATGTACGTAATTTAGCCACTTGTAACACTGCTTGCCTCTGTCTGGTGTCGGGTGGTTTACCAGACACACCCGTCAAGGTTTACAAGACACACCCGTCAAGGTTTACCAGACACAGCCGTCAAGGTTTACCAGACACAGCCGTCAAGGCTTACCAGACACAGTCGTCAAGGCTTACCAGACACAGCCGTCAAGGTTTACCAGACACACCCGTCAAGGTTTACCAGACACAGCCGTCAAGGTTTACCAGACACAGCCGTCAAGGTTTACCAGACATAGCCGTCAAGGTTTACCAGACACAGCCGTCAAGGTTTACCAGACACACCCGTCAAGGTTTACCAGACATAGCCGTCAAGGTTTACCAGACACAGCCGTCAAGGTTTACCAGACACAGCCATCAAGGTTTACCAGACACAGCCGTCAAGGTTTACCAGACACAGCCGTCAAGGTTTACCAGACACCAGTCAAGGTTTACCAGACACCAGTCAAGGTTTACCAGACACAGCCGTCAAGGTTTACTAAACACCTGTCAAGGTTTACCAGACGCAGCCGTCAAGGTTTACTAGACACCTGTCAAGGTTTACCAGACACAGCCGTCAAGGTTTAATAGACACCTGTCAAGGTTTACTCACATCCGTCAAGATTTACTAGACACCTGTCAAGGTTTACCAGACACACCCGTCAAGGTTTACCAGACACAGCCGTCAAGGTTTACCAGACACAGCCGTCAAGGTTTACCAGACACAGCCGTCAAGCTTTACCAGACACAGCCGTCAAGCTTTACCAGACACAGCCGTCAAGGTTTACCAGGCAGCTGTCAAGGTTTACCAGACACAGCCGTCAAGGTTTACCAGACACAGTCGTCAAGGTTTACCAGACACAGCCGTCAAGGTTTACCAGACACAGCCGTCAAGGTTTACCAGACACAGCCGTCAAGGTTTACCAGACACAGCCGCCAAGGTTTACCAGACACAGCCGTCAAGGTTTACCAGACACACCGTCAAGGTTTACCAGACACACCCGTCAAGGTTTACCAGACACACCCGTCAAGTTTACCAGACACAGCCGTCAAGGTTTACTAGACACAGCCGTCAAGGTTTACCAGACACAACCGTCAAGGTTTACCAGACACACCCGTCAAGGTTTACCAGACACAGCCGTCAAGGTTTACCATACACACCCGTCAAGGTTTACCAGACACAGCCGTCAAGGTTTACCAGACACAGCCGTCAATGTTTACCAGACACAACCGTCAAGGTTTACCAGACACACCCGTCAAGGTTTACCAGACACAGCCGTCAAGGTTTACCAGACACCCGTCAAGGTTTACCAGACACAGCCGTCAAGGTTTACCAGACACAGCCGTCAAGGTTTACCAGACACACCGTAAAGGTTTACCAGACACAGCCGTCAAGGTTTACCAGACACACCCGTCAAGGTTTACCAGACACACCGTCAAGTTTACCAGACACAGCCGTCAAGGTTTACCAGACACAGCCGTCAAGGTTTACCAGACACAACCGTCAAGGTTTACCAGACACACCGTCAAGGTTTACCAGACACAGCCGTCAAGGTTTACCAGACACACCCGTCAAGGTTTACCAGACACAGCCGTCAAGGTTTACCAGACACAGCCGTCAAGGTTTACCAGACACAACCGTCAAGGTTTACCAGACACAGCCGTCAAGGTTTACCAGACACAGCCGTCAAGGTTTACCAGACACCCGTCAAGGTTTACCAGACACAGCCGTCAAGGTTTACCAGACACAGCCGTCAAGGTTTACCAGACACAGCCGTCAAGGTTTACCAGACACAGCCGTCAAGGTTTACCAGACACACCGTCAAGGTTTACCAGATACAGCCGTCAAAGTTTACCAGACACACCCGTCAAGGTTTACCAGACACAGCCGTCAAGGTTTACCAGACACAGCCGTCAAGGTTTACCAGACACAACCGTCAAGGTTTACCAGACACACCCGTCAAGGTTTACCAGACACAGCCGTCAAGGTTTACCAGACACCCGTCAAGGTTTACCAGACACAGCCGTCAAGGTTTACCAGACACACCCGTCAAGGTTTACCAGACACAGCCGTCAAGGTTTACCAGACACCCGTCAAGGTTTACCAGACACAACCGTCAAGGTTTACCAGACACACCCGTCAAGGTTTACCAGACACAGCCGTCAAGGTTTACCAGCCACAGCCGTCAAGGTTTACCAGCCACAGCCGTCAAGGTTTACCAGACACACCCGTCAAGGTTTACCAGACACAACCGTCAAGGTTTACCAGACACACCCGTCAAGGTTTACCAGACACAACCGTCAAGGTTTACCAGACACAACCGTCAAGGTTTACCAGACACAGCCGTCAAGGTTTACCAGCCACAGCCGTCAAGGTTTCCCAGACACAACCGTCAAGGTTTACCAGACACACCCGTCAAGGTTTACCAGACACAGCCGTCAAGGTTTACCAGACACACCCGTCAAGGTTTACCAGACACACCCGTCAAGGTTTACCAGACACAACCGTCAAAGTTTACCAGACACACCCGTCAAGGTTTACCAGACACACCCGTCAAGGTTTACCAGCCACAGCCGTCAAGGCTTACCAGCCACAGCCGTCAAAGTTTACCAGCCACAGCCGTCAAGGATGACACCATACAATAATGATATACAAACCCAGGTTACTCAATCATTATCTTCTGAGACACAGGTAAATAGGCATATCAATCACAACATTTCAAGATACTTCTTTAGAATCTCTAGAAACACACACACATTGTGTGTGTGTGTGTGTGTGTGTGTTGTGTGTGTGTGTGTGTGTGTGTGTGTGTGTTGTTTACTATTTGCGTCTGCAGAATCGAGCTATTAGCTCTTGGACCCCGCCTTCCTAACCCCCTATTTTTTCTCTATTATGTCTACTACAACATATATTTCTCTCTAATACACGCACGCACACACAATTCCTGCTACGGACTGCTTCCTGGGGAACCAGGAAGCAGTCCGTAGCCGCTGTCTAACTCCCAAGTACCTATTTACTGTTTAGTGTACAGGTACATTAGGGTGAAAGAAACTGTCCATTTGTTTCAACAAATGAAAATGGAAGGGTATCAAACCCGGGCCCTTAGGACTTCGACTCCCGAGTGCTGTCCACTCAGCCGAGAGGCCTCTGTGTGTGTACTCACCTAGTTGGACTCACCTAACTGTGCTTGCGGGGGTTGAGCTCTGGCTTTTTGGTCCCGCCTCTCAACTGTCAATCAAATGGTGTACAGATTCCTGAGCCTACTGGGCTGTCATATCTATATTTGAAACTATGTATGGAATCAGCCTCCACCACATCACTTCCCAGTGCATTCCATCCGTTAACTACTCTGACACTGAAAACGTGCTTTCTAATGCCTCTGTGGATCATTTGGGTACTCAGCTTCCACCTGTGTCCCCTTGTACGTGTACCACCCGTGTTAAATAATCTATCCTTGTCCACCCTGTCAATACACCCGAGAATTTTGTATGTGGTAATCATGTCTCCCCGAGCTCTTTTATCTTATAGTGTGTGTGTGTGTACTCACCTAGTTGTACTCACCTAGTTGTGCTTGCGGGGGTTGAGCTCTGGCTCTTTGGTCCCGCCTCTCAACCGTCAATCAACAGGTGTACAGTTTCCTGAGCCTAATGGGCTCTATCATATCTACACTTGAAACTGTGTATGGCGTCAGCCTCCACCACATCGCTTCCTAATGCATTCCATTTGTCAACCACTCTGACACTAAAAAAGTTCTTTCTAATATCTCTGTGGCTCATTTGGGCACTCAGTTTCCACCTGTGTCCCTAGTGCGTGTGCCCCTTGTGTTAAACAGCCTATCTTTATCAACCCTGTCGATTCCCCTGAGAATCTTGAATGTGGTGATCATGTCCCCCCTAACTCTTCTGTCTTCCAAACAGAAGTGTGTGTGTGTGTGTGTGTGGTGTGTGTGTGTGTGTGTGTGTGTGTGTGTGTGTGTGTGTGTGTGTGTGGTGTGTGGTGTGTGTGTGTGTGAGCGGGGAGGTATGATAACAGCATACAAAATACTTAGGGGATTGACAGAGTGGACATAAACGAAATGTTCACACGTCCCCTGTTTACTAAGAAAACAGGGGAACATGGGTGGAAGCTGGAAACTCAGATGAGTCAAAGAGATGTTAGCGTGAGAGTAGTGGGGAATATGGAATGCACGAATGGACCACATTGTGGAAGCAAACACCATTCATAGCTTTAAATCTAGGTATGATAGAGAAGTAGGACTTCTTCAAATAAAGAAGTAGGACTTGCTTTAAATTGCTTGAAAAACATTGCTTTAAAACAACCGGCGGCTAGAAAGGCGGGATACAAGAACCAAGGCTCGATTCTGCAGGCACAAAGAGGTGAGTACACACACACACACACACACACACACACACACACCACACACACACACACACACACACACACCCACACACACACACACACACACACACACACACACACACACACACCCACACACACCACACACACACACACACACACACACACACATACACACAACCGGGGCACACTTTTTCACACTAGTGAAAAAGCTGGAGATGCAGGCCGATGTGAAAGGGAAGGTACTCCATTGGATAAAAGAGTACCTAAGCAACAGGAGACAACGAGTCAGTGTGAGGGGTGAGGTCTCAGATTGGCGAGACGTTACAAGTGGAGTCCCGCAGGGGTCAGTCCTTGGACCTATACTGTTTCTGATATATGTAAATGATCTCCCAGAGGGTATAGAATCGTTTCTCTCAATGTTTGCCGATGATGCAAAAATTATGAGGAGGAAACAGAGGATGATAGTAGGAGGCTACAAGATGGCCTAGACAGACTGAGTGAATGGTCCAACAAATGGCTGTTGAAGTTCATCCCGAGTAAATGCAAAGTAATGAAACTAGGCAGTGGAAACAGGAGGCCAGACACAGGATACAGAATAGGAGATGAAGTACTTAATGAAACAGACAGAGAGAAAGATCTAGGAGTTGATATCACACCAAACCTGTCTCCTGAAGCCCACATAAAAAGAATAACGTCTGCGGCATATGCGAAGCTGGCTAACATCAGAACAGCGTTCAGGAACCTGTGTAAGGAATCATTCACAATCTTGTACACCACATATGTGAGACAAATCCTGGAGTATGCGGCCCCAGCATGGAGCCCGTACCTTGTCAAGCACAATACGAAGCTGGAAAAAGTTCAGAGGTATGCCACTAGACTAGTCCCAGAACTAAGAGGCATGAGTTACGAGGAAAGGCTGCGGGAAATGCACCTTACGGCCCTGGAAGACAGAAGAGTAAGGGGAGACATGATCACAACCTACAAAATCCTCAGGGGAATCGACCGGGTAAAAAAGGATAAATTATTCAACACTGGTGGGACGCGAACAAGGGGACACAGGTGGAAACTGAATACCCACATGAGCCACAGAGACGTTAGAAGGAACTTTTTCAGTGTCAGAGTAGTTAACGGATGGAATACATTAGGCAGTGACGTGGTGGAGGCTGACTCCATACACAGTTTCAAATGTAGATATGATAGAGCCCAAAAGGGTCAGGAATCTGTACACCATTTGATGGACAGTTGAGAGGAGGGTCCAAAGAGCCAAAGCTCAACCCCCGCAAGCACAGATAGGTGAGTACAACTAGTTGAGTACACAGGTAGAGGTGAGCGGGCACCCCACAGGCCTGTGCCGTCAGTATGTTATCAGCAATAAATCTGAGGTAAGTACCTGAGGTAAGTAAGGTAAGTACCTGCCTCTCCCCAGCCGCCCTTGTAATGGACACTTAGAGTAGTCCTCCCTCCCCCAGCCTCCCTACCTGCTCTAATCGTCTCTTGTTTAACCTGTACATCATCGTTAACACCAAGATTTTCCCCTCGACAAGGCAGCCAGGGGAATGGCCTGGATAATGGTTTTTATTCAGCGCTAAACTGAAACGCTCACTAAGGGAGCGGAAACAGAAACGTTCAGTATGCGCGGGGAAACAAACGTTCACTTGAAAACACTGATGTGAAAAATACATTACATATCAAATAAAGTTTCTTCAACATCAAATTGTCAAAACAAATATTAATTAACATCTTCCTTATGTGTAATCTTCAACTGGTGTTCCAATTTTGGTTCTTACCTATTAGTACTTTCCTTTCAGTACTTACCTATTAGTACTTTCCTTTCAGTACTTACCTATCAGTATTTACCTATCAGTACCTACGGGGGAAGGATTAATCTCCCTATGGTCCCCGGCGTACGGACCTTGGTGTACCTGTTGAGGTATAATTTAACTGTCCTAATGTTCGAATTGCTTGTCGAATCTAGCTTCAAGGTTGTAGATGGAGGTGGCATCCACATCTTCTTCTTTTCGGTGCATTCCGAAAAAATGCACTTTTCTACAAGTGCATTCTACTTGTAGACTACCCACACATGGTACATGTATTTACCCCACATAGGGTTGTGATTGGATAATACAAATAAATACAACATTTTGCATTTTGTATTTGTTTGTAAATTCTACGTAGAAGAAATTTGTCCTTATTCTACGATTTTATTATCGTAGAGTAAAGTTGAGTACACTGCTGACGTTATTATATTTATAACATACTCACCTAGTTGTGCTTGCGGGGGTTGAGCTCTGGCTCTTTGGTCCCGTCTCTCAACTGTGCCTCACAAGAGTTAGGTTTGCTGTTACGGCCACTCCCAGGTCTCTTTCTGGAGTCGTCACAGGTATAGCCAGTTTTCCTTCATTGTGTTCTGTCCCTTTGGTCTCGTGTCGCCCTGTTTCCATTTCAATAATTTTACATTTGCTCGTGTTGAACTCCAGTAGCCATTTCTCCCAGAGATGTTACAACAGCTCTGCAACTTGTTCAAGTCCTCTTGGATGATCCTACAATCTTCAACTGTCACAACTCGTCTCATTAATTTAGCGTCATCCATCAACATCGACATAAAAGACTCAACTCCTGTAGACATGACATATGTACTCACCTAATTGTACTCACCTAATTGTGCTTACTCGCCTAATTGTACTCACCATTTGTGTGTGTAGTTCAGGATGTATGTGTGTGTGTGTGTGTGTGTGTGTGTGTGTGTGTGTGTGTGTGTGTGTGTGTGTGTTGTGTGTGTTGTGTGGTGTGTGTGTGTGTGTGTGCGCGTCTGTGTGTGTGTGTGTGTGTGTGTGTGTGTGTGTGTGTGTGTTGTGTGTGTGTGTGTGTGTGTGTGTGTTGTGTACTCACCTAGTTGTACTCACCTAGTTGTGCATGCGGGGGTTGAGTTCTGGCTCTTTGGTCCCGCCTCTCAACCGTCAATCAACAGGTGTACAGGTTCCTGAGCCTATTGGGCTCTATCATATCTACACTTGAAACTGTGTATGGAGTCAGCCTCCACCACATCACTTCCTAATGCATTCCATTTGTCAACCACTCTGACACTAAAAAAGTTCTTTCTAATATCTCTGTGGCTCATTTGGGCACTCAGTTTCCGCCTGTGTCCCCTAGTGCGTGTGCCCCTTGTGTTAAATAGCCTGTCTTTATCTACCCTATCAATTTCCTTTAGAATCTTGAATGTTGTGATCATGTCCCCCCTAACTCTTTTGTCTTTCAGCGAAGTGAGGTTTAATTCCCGTAGTCTCTCCTCGTAGCTCATACCTCTCAGCTCGGGTACTAGTCTGGTGGCAAACCTTTGAACCTTTTCCAGTTTAGTCTTATCCTTGACTAGATATGGACTCCTTGCTGAGGCTGCATACTTCAGGATTGGCCTAACATATGTGGTATACAAAGTTCTGAATGATTCCTTACACAAGTTTCTGAATGCCGTTCTTATGTTGGCCAGCCTGTGTGTTTGTATTCACTTAATTGTGTTTTGCGGGGATGAGCTTTGCTCTTTCGGCCCGCCTCTCAACTGTCAATCAACTGTTTACTAACTACTTTTTTCCACACCACACACACCCCAGGAAGCAGCCC
>WNGS01166011.1:3787498-3800234 GCA_020271785.1 Procambarus virginalis | reverse complement strand
GTAGCACACATCCCAGGGAGTGGCACACATCCCAGAGAGTGCCACCAGTAGCACACATCCCAGAGAGTGCCACCAGTAGCACACATCTCAGGGAGTGCCTCACATCCCAGGGAGTGGCACACATCCCAGGGAGTGCCACCAGTAGCACACATCCCAGAGAGTGCCACCAGTAGCACACATCTCAGGGAGTGCCACCAGTAGCACACATCCCAGGGAGTGCCACCAGTAGCACACATCCTAAGGAGTGCCACCAGTAGCACACATCCCAAGGAGTGCCACCAGTAGCACACATCCCAAGGAGTGCCACCAGTAGCACACATCCCAGAGAATGCCACCAGTAGCACACATCCCAGGGAGTGCCACCAGTGGCACACATCCCAAAGAGTGCCACCAATGATCACATCCCAGAGAGTGCCACCAGTGGCACACATCCCAAGGAGTGCCACCAGTGGCACACATCCCAAGGAGTGCCACCAGTGGCACACATCCCAGAGAGTGCCACCAGTGGCACACATCCCAAGGAGTGCCACCAGTGGCACACATCCCAAGGAGTGCCACCAGTGGCACACATCCCAGAGAGTGCCACCAGTGGCACACATCCCAAGGAGTGCCACCAATGATCACATCCCAGAGAGTGCCACCAGTAGCACACATCCCAAGGAGTGCCACCAGTAGCACACATCCCAAGGAGTGCCACCAGTAGCACACATCCCAAGGAGTGCCACCAATGATCACATCCCAGAGAGTGCCACCAGTAGCACACATCCCAAGGAGTGCCACCAGTAGCACACATCCCAGGGAGTGCCACCAGTAGCACACATCCCAAGGAGTGCCACCAGTAGCACACATCCCAAGGAGTGCCACCAGTAGCACACATCCCAGGGAGTGGCACACATCCCAGGGAGTGCCACCAGTAGCACACATCCCAAGGAGTGCCACCAGCGCCCCCAAAACTGTTAGAAAGTCTCCTCAGTTCCAGATGTCTCGCTTCTTTTAACTTACTTTAGTTCATCAGAAGTTTAAATCACCAATTTCTAAGATAGCTTCAGCTGTCACACTTGGAGACACTCGCTCTCTCCCAATATTCTTGATGCAATTCAGAGGAAATTTATGCATATCGTCATTTCATCTGGTCTCACCTCTAATATTTTTGTAATTAGACTCTTATCTTTTTTACATTCTTAATACACTAGTTCTTCCCATTATCTACCCAGGAGGCCTACTCGCGCTCCTGTACATGAATATCAGGCCTACAAAAGGCACTTATTAAGGACTTAAGGTAAATAGCATTTACCTATGACTTATTAAATGATATTTACTCTTGAATAATTGTTACAATAACCCATAACCAAACGACTTTGACTCCCTGGCAATTTAAATCACAAAGTCCTTACTGAATTTACCACACAATCCGTCATCTTTTTCAACGCACTATATTTTTTACGCAGTTAACCTCGGCGTAAAAATTCCGGTTGTTTAGGGAAATGAAAAACTCAGCAATACAGGTGCTCCGGCACGCTAGGTGGCCAGCCAAAATCTTGACGCTTTTAGTTAGGGTAAACCACTGCATTGTTTACGGAGGGGGCCAACGAGGAAACGGTCTTGTCTACTAATAGATGTTGTGATAGATCATGTCAGCATCAAGTCTTTACCTATGGGTGAATGTCAAAGACCGCTCGCCCAGCCACTTTGACTGGACGGTAGAGCGACGGTTTCGCTTCATGCAAGTCGACGTTCAATCCCCGATCGTCCAAGTAGCTGGGCACCATTCCTTACCCCCGTCCCATCCCAAATCCTTATCCTGACCCCTTCCAAGTGCTATATAGTCGAAATGGCTTGGCAGTTTCCCTTGATAGTTCCCTTCCCTCTCTCTCTCTACTTCGCCTCGTGGCCACCAGATGGTGTTGATCTTAAGTGGCAATCATCGTCTCATCACCTCCATGATGAGCCCGTTCGCACCATTTGACAAGAATCAGATTTACACCGCTGTTGCCTACCCAGAAGCGTGCGAACCTAACCCATTGAAGTCAGAGATCATTAGTCCCAGGAAACGTCAATATTACGATGCTTTCACTTTCACTAAAGCAACGGAATTTCAACGCTTTAGCCAACTGGAATATTTCAAGCCTACGTTAGACCTATATATGAATGAGTATAGGTGGATATAAACAGGAGCTGCCGCCTATGTGCCAAAAGGCCTCCTGAAATATCTTTCATTCATATGTTCCTGTGTCATACAGGAACATGAGTGCCATACATATACTGTATAATTTTCCCTTCCAAAATGACATAAGTTTATTTAAATCCAGAACATTTTACGTTTAGTCTAAAGTGAAGAACCTGTCCTCACATTCAATGTACATCAATTTGAGCTCTATTGACCCTAGAAACCCAATTCCTTTACAAGCTTATAAGCCTATACAGAAGATATACACACGCAGGGAGAACCTATTTAGTCAGGGATTGGGGGAAGAGACTTCTTCCACACGCGAGGAAAAAACAAAAGCCTCACACAAAAATCTTCCTGAAGAGATTCAGACCATAATGTAAAAGACGTCTTCCTTGAGCGCTAAATGCCATCTGTTTAAGTGGACCTCATTAGCTCCGCTTCTGAATTGGGTCATTTAAAAATCAGTGTCTCATTAAGCGGGGATAATTGAAGGTGAATTATGCTAATGGACAATTTACTCCGGTAGTGACTAGGGAGAACATGGGGGGGGATATTTCCCTAGTCTTCTCAACTTTCCCGACATCACCTCACCCTTCATAAACTCACAAACTCACAAACTCGCTTTCTAATTATACGATGAAAAATCACAGTCATAATCTCCCTCTTGGTTGAGGTGTTGGGTGATAATTAATCCCCATATGTGTTGTTAGCGGCCTTACTGGACAATTATATAGACATAGGCGTCCTATAACACGTACCTATACAAAGTAATATAGGCAACATATAATTATCTTAATAAACACTATAATCAGTATTATAACTACTATTATTATTAATGATATTGTGTTCATCTCACACGAAAGACGGAATATTCAGGCCGCCTCTCTCACTCACTCTCACTCACTCTCACTCACTCTCACTCACTCACTCTCACTCACTCACTCACTCTCACAACAACTTGTAACAGTTTTGCCTAACCAGGAACGTGCGAACCCAAGCAACCTACCTAACCTAACGTAGTCGATTCATAGAATCGTCAATATTAAGGTGCTTTAAATGTTTAGCAATGCGTCGTATTTTTAACGGATTGGTCGCTTCATCACAGCTCAGGACCTGGCACGCGTGAACGGTATCATTTAAAAAAAAAATGTCTAATTGCACATACTGGTTCACCATAGCCCGTGCTACTTGGAACTTTTTGTTCCCAGTAGCTGAATCTATAACAACAGCAATGTCTAATTGCACAAAAATTGTCAAAGGCAACTATTATTTTGAGTAAACAAAATTTTCCAACTTAATTTTTTATTTTCTTTTACCAGAACTTAGAAGAAAATTTATCTTTCTTAGCACTGGCTTGTAGAAGAAAATAAGACTAACATAAAACTGAAGAACTATAAATCCCAGTATTGCTAAATGAATGTATTTTTCTAAGTGAGAATACATCGTGTGTTGTGCAAAATAGTAGAACAAAATTTACAGCAATCGCCAAATAGTGGCGATTTCTACATTAACACAGTAGTTAATATTGTACTTAACATGATAGAAAATTCTAGTTAAGTTCCAAACAGTAAGAAAACTAATTATATCCTAATATGCAAAGAACTTTTAAAGTAAAACAGAGTTGCGCTCGACAAATTTGGGCACCATTCCTTTCCCGCCGTCCCATCCCAAATCCTTATCCTGACCCCTTCTCAGTGCTATATAGTCGTAATGGCTTGGTGCTTTACCCTGATAGTTCCCTTCCCTTCGACTGACCAACCACTTGGGCTGGACGGTAGAGCGACGGTCTCGCTTCATGCAGGTTGGCGTTCAATCCCGACCGTAAAAGTGGTTGGGCACCATTCCTTCCCCCCGTCCCATCTCAAATCCTTATCCTGATCCCTTTCCCAGTGCTATATAGTCGTAATGACTTGGCGCTTTCCCCCTGATAGTTCCCTTCTCTTCGACCGAGAAATTTAAGAACAGAGAATGTGGAATTCCACAATGAATTGCAGACTGACAAGTCTGATACAACGTGCACAGGTGCAAATGAAATATTGTGCACCTCGACAAGTTGCCAAAATATCCTGAAATATGTGAAAAAGCTTTCAATGTGGAAATAAAATATCTAGAAATATTAGAGGAAATAAAAAAGAAGCTAAACCTACAAGTTAATCAGTGAGAGTATCAAACACTGTAATCCAATTTTCACTTCAACTTAACGAATAAAACAGAATTCTTTGTTTTATTTGGGTAAACACTAAGCAAAATTTACACTAACCGTTATCAGATTTAACATAGTGCCTCGCAGGCGCGACCCAGACCCTGAAGTATCAGGATATGACTAGCTAGAACTCATGAAGAACACTCAGACCAAATATGTCCAACTACTTGGGCTGGACGGTAGAGCGACGGTCTCGCTTCATGCAGGTCGGCGTTCAATCCCCGACCGTCCAAGTGGTTGGGCACCATTCCTCTTTCCCTTCCCATCCCAAATCCTTATCCTGATCCCTTTCCCAGTGCTATATAGTCGTAAGGGCTTGACGTTTTCACCCTGATAATTCCCTTCCCTTCAGACCTAATATATATATTAACTTAAACCGAACCTAGAACCTTAAGAATCCCATATCACTTTCTAAATGGGACCTTGGACACTCAGACACAACATACTACTAGTTATACAGTACTTAGAAACACCTAGTAGTTATCACTAGTTACACGGAACACAGAACAACTACCGTCGACATATCACTATCTACATCAGACCTTGAACACTCAGACCCAAGACGCCACAAGTCAGACGCTCAGCAACTAGAAAATCTTCACAAGTTAGACCGAATATAAAAAGATGAACAAACTCAACACAGACTCAGACAAGCCTTAATGAACACATCTTTCGAATACCAGATGATGGCTACTCGTTAAAAAAATGTAAATACGAAAATACATATTTAATTTCAAACTGTCGAGATATTGAACAAAATATGATGAAAGAGAGATCAATAATTTTCGAATAACAAGGTGATCCGGCTATTAAAAACCACACAATAAGACAGTGTGATAGACCAAATAATAACAATTAATTGTGTCGGGGGACAGAAAGCCAGGTGTATTCATACACATTAGGCTTATTACGAGGTCCCTCCAAGGTCAAATTAATTCCCCCGCCCAGGATGCAACCACACAACAAGCTGACTAACTCCTGAGTACCTACTCACTGGCAGGTGAACAGAGTTATTAGGTGAAAGTAAATGTGCCCAACCATTTCTGTCCCGCCCGCGATTCGAACCCAGAAGTCTCGATTGTGCGTCGAGAACACCCCCGACTGAACTACCAAGATACCTTCTAGTAAATAATATTGTTATTTCATTATAAATACTGTTTTCGAACTCTAGAATACATTACAAGTGAATGTAATAAACCTGAACGGAGTAAACGCAATTTAGGGAAAAAAAAAGGTTGGTCTATCCGTTTCCACTCAGTAAATTGACACTGGACGAACACAGACAGCGACGAACTCACCTCGAGCTGGTAATCTCGTTATGCCTCTCGCATGTCTGCGAATCCTCTATAACCAAATGCAAAAACGTTCGAGTGAAATTTACCCTGGAATTGAAACTAAAATATATATTAGAAAACATGTCTGCTTTATCAAAGGCTCTGTTATATTTTGTAATAAGAAAATATACTTTCAAAAAATATATTTGCTTTGTCATAGGCTGTTATATGATTTAAGAAAATATATATTTTATTAAATATTCAGACAATGTCACAATAACATGGATGACAATAAGACACCCAACACACAAATCCGGGGCCAGATTCACGAAACAGTTACGCAACCACTTACGATCCTGTACATCTTTTCTCAATCTTTGGCGGCTTTGTTTACAGTTATTAAACAGTTAATGAGCTCCGAAGCACCAGGAGGCTGTTTATAACAATAACAACAGTTGATTGGGAAGTTTTCATGCTTGTAAACTGTTTAATAAATATAACCAAAGCCGTCAAAGATTGCGGAAAGATGTATACGTTCGTAAGTACTTGCGTAACTGCTTCGTGAATCTGGCCCCTGATAATTAGGGAATTTACAACGTTTCGGTCCGTCTAGGACCATTACCAAGTCTCGGTACCACGGACCGAAACGTCCTTACTCCCTTTATTTACAGACCAATGGCTTGTGTCTTTTGAAGAATATGTTTGCCTTCTCAAAAGCTGAGTTATATAATGAAATAAGACATTCGCTGTACATCCGGGTCTTCAAATGATAATAACGGCGCAAATATTTCGACGTTGGAAGCTCTAAGTTTATGTTTATGTTCCTTATCGTGCGGAGAGAGGTAGAATTTTCCTCCCTAATGACTCCAACAGCACATTTATAAAGCAGTTTGTAAGGTAATGAAGTCCTCGCTGTCAAGAACATAACAATACTGGAGCAAATTACGACCTCAGTTTTTATCTCTTCATTTACATAAAAAAAATAATTGATGAAAACAAAAAGAGATAATGCCATTACTGTTTGCTGAAGATAATCGTAAGATTATACACGTAAAAGCTTGATTAATACGCCGGAATGTAAGGTAGTATGACTCCTTTACATAAGGGAATAATTAATATAATGCACTTTAAAGAGGAGTATTATTCAAAGTAGAAATTAATACGGTGATATATACTCGCAGAGGTATACCCAGTTTCTCAGGGAATATACACTGAGAGTTTACTTTGTTCAGGACTAAAGTAGACTTGCTGGTTGGTCTGTAAGCACGTCTGGTGGCCTTAAGAACCCTATAGAAATAGACTGGCCTTAAGAACCCTACAGAAATAGACTGGCCAAATGAACCCTCCAAAGGGTAACTGGACTTAATTATCCTCCAGAGGTTGATTGGCCTTAATAATCCTGTAGAAGTTGATTAGTCTTAATAACCCTCTAGAGTCCTGGTTCTCAAGCTGGGGGCCATGGCCCCCTGGGTGGGCCCTTTTTACCATATGTAGGGGCCAATAAGTTGAGGCTGGGTACACACTATGATACCACAGGGAGGTAGAAATAGCCTAAGCTACTCTATCCCTTTGAGATGTATTTCTTACTTGTCTCAATAAACATACTTGAACTTGAACCAGGCTAAAATTTGTTACAAACAAATTGTTCAATATGAGTGTAGGGGCCGTTATCAAGGACGCTCTGTGAAAAAGGAGTAATGACCGTAAGGAGTTTGGGAATCACTGGAACTCACTAGAGGTTGAATGCCGTTAACTGTTCGCCCCAGTTCACCCAGCAGTAATTGGGTAACTAGTTGTTATCCGATTGATGGCTGGTTGTTCTGGGGAAATGAAGAGGGAAAGGCTTAACATGAGCTATGGGAAGGGAACGTTCTCAGCCTCCAGATAGGCCTAAGTCATCCGCTCCTCCACCCAAGTTCAAGTTCAAGTATGTTTATTGAGACAAAAAAAATACATCTCAAAGGGATAGAGTAGCTCAGGCTATTTCTACCCCCCCCCCCAACTCCTCCACCCACCTGTTGAAGAAACTCCCCAGTTTGATTAGCCTTAATAACCCTATTAAGAATTTGTTTACGTCCAGGGTGAACTGGACGTAATTACTGCACGTCCAGATTAAGTCCAGGGTGATAGGCTTTAATCTCAACACCAGGAAAGCATTAACCAACACGAACACGAAGGTCAAAGAATAATTTAACCTAAACTTTCTGACAAACAATGTATTGTTTGTCAGAAATACATGCGATACAGTCTCGTAGTTTTCTCAAGGTCCTTATGTGCCTCTACAGTCAGGCCCACAGTTCAGTCTGGTGCTAACTAATATTACATTTAATAACTTAAGGTCTGTATCTAGCAGATGCTCTGGAAAGACAAGAGTAGTGAAACTAAGATGTAAACTAGAAAATGTAATAACAAAACCATACATTACATAACTACACTTGAAAAGTTACACTAACTTAAAAATCTGTGGCAGTAACTTGGCGCTCCAGTAAAGAGGATAGTTAGGGTGTATCAGGGAGTATATGACCACAGAACACCCTCACTTAACGCCAGTAATTACTGTAGTGGGTTCTGTGTACCAACCTGCCGCCACACTTCACAACCGTTGACCAGACCACACACTAGAAAGTGAAGAGACGACGACGTTTCGGTCCGCCCAGGACCATTCTCAAGCCGATTCTGATGATGGAAGTAGGTGAAGGCAATAAATAGGCAAGAGAGAGAGGTGAGGAGAAGAAAATCTTCGAGGAAGCAACAGAAAGGCAAAAGGTACAAAAAGTAAGGGGTAGTAAAGGTAATAATTGAAACTGTGACGGACCGAAACGTCGTCGTCCCTTCACTTTCTAGTGTGTGGTTTGGTTAACATATTTCAGCCACGTTATTGTGACTCCTCGCCTGCATTTCACAACCGTCTGCCTCAACAAACTTTACTCCTGAACTTAACCTTGCATGTTTCACTAGGTACTACCATAGCAATCACACGTAGATAATACCTAATAGCACAAATGTCGACGTGACTCAAAAGTTATCCCAGAGTGGGATTCGAAGCCTCATATGTACGTAATTTAGCCACTTGTAACACTGCTTGCCTCTGTCTGGTGTCGGGTGGTTTACCACACACACCCGTCAAGGTTTACAAGACGCACCCGTCAAGGTTTACCAGACACAGCCGTCAAGGTTTACCAGACACAGCCGTCAAGGTTTACCAGACACAGCCGTCAAGGTTTACCAGACACAGCCGTCAAGGTTTACCAGACACAGCCGTCAAGGTTTACCAGACACAGCCGTCAAGGTTTACCAGACACAGCCGTCAAGGTTTACCAGACACCAGTCAAGGTTTACCAGACACAGCCGTCAAGGTTTACTAGACACCTGTCAAGGTTTACCAGACACAGCCGTCAAGGTTTACTAGACACCTGTCAAGGTTTACCAGACACAGCCGTCAAGGTTTACTAGACACCTGTCAAGGTTTACCAGACACAGCCGTCAAGATTTACTAGACACCTGTCAAGGTTTACCAGACACACCCGTCAAGGTTTACCAGACACAGCCGTCAAGGTTTACCAGACACAGCCGTCAAGGTTTACCAGACACAGCCGTCAAGGTTTACCAGACACAGCCGTCAAGGTTTACCAGACACAGCCGTCAAGGTTTACCAGACACAGCCGTCAAGGTTTACCAGACACAGCCGTCAAGCTTTACCAGACACAGCCGTCAAGGTTTACCAGGCAGCTGTCAAGGTTTACCAGACACAGCCGTCAAGGTTTACCAGACACAGTCGTCAAGGTTTACCAGACACAGCCGTCAAGGTTTACCAGACACAGCCGTCAAGGTTTACCAGACACAGCCGTCAAGGTTTACCAGACACAGCCGTCAAGGTTTACCAGACACAGCCGTCAAGGTTTACCAGACACAGCCGTCAAGGTTTACCAGACACACCCGTCAAGGTTTACCAGACACACCCGTCAAGTTTACCATACACAGCCGTCAAGGTTTACCAGACACAGTCGTCAAGGTTTACCAGACACAACCGTTAAGGTTTATCAAACACACCCGTCAAGGTTTACCAGACACAGCCGTCAAGGTTTACCAGACACACCCGTCAAGGTTTACCAGACACACCCGTCAAGGTTTACCAGACACATCCGTCAAGGTTTACCAGACACAACCGTCAAGGTTTACCAGACACACCCGTCAAGGTTTACCAGACACAGCCGTCAAGGTTTACCAGACAACCGTCAAGGTTTACCAGACACAGCCGTCAAGGTTTACCAGACACAGCCGTCAAGGTTTACCAGACACACCCGTCAAGGTTTACCAGACACACCCGTCAAGGTTTCCCAGACACAACCGTCAAGGTTTACCAGACACACCCGTCAAGGTTTACCAGACACAGCCGTCAAGGTTTACCAGACACAGCCGTCAAGTTTTACCAGACACACCCGTCAAGGTTTACCAGACACACCCGTCAAGTTTACCAGACACAGCCGTCAAGGTTTACCAGACACAGCCGTCAAGGTTTACCAGACACAACCGTCAAGGTTTACCAGACACACCCGTCAAGGTTTACCAGACCCAGCCGTCAAGGTTTACCAGACACACCCGTCAAGGTTTACCAGACACAGCCGTCAAGGTTTACCAGACACAACCGTCAAGGTTTACCAGACACACCCGTCAAGGTTTACCAGACACAGCCGTCAAGGTTTACCAGACACCCGTCAAGGTTTACCAGACACAGCCGTCAAGGTTTACCAGACACAGCCGTCAAGGTTTACCAGACACAGCCGTCAAGGTTTACCAGACACAGCCGTCAAGGCTTACCAGACACAGCCGTCAAGGTTTACCAGACACAGCCGTCAAGGTTTACCAGCCACAGCCGTCAAGGTTTACCAGCCACAGCCGTCAAGGATGACACCATACAATAATGATATACAAACCCACGTTACTCAATCATTATCTTCTGAGACATAGGTAAATAGGCATATCAATCACAACATTTGAAGATACTTCTTTAGAATCTCTAGAAACACACACACATTGTGTGTGTGTGTGTGTGTGTGTGTGTGTGTGTGTGTGTGTGTGTGTGTGTGTGTGTGTGTGTGTGTGTGTGTGTGTGTGTGTGTGTGTGTGTGTGTGTGCGTGTGTGTGTGTGTGTGTGTGTGGTGTGTGTGTGTGTGTGTGTGTGTGTGTGTGTGTGTGTGTGTGTTTGTGTGTGTGTGTGTGTGTGTGTGTGTGTGTGTTTGTTTACTATTTGCATCTGCAGAATCGAGCTATTAGCTCTTGGACCCCGCCTTCCTAACCCACTATTTTTTCTCTATTATGTCTACTACAACATATATTTCTCTCTAATACACGCACACACACACAATTCCTGCTACGGACTGCTTCCTGGGGAACCAGGAAGCAGTCCGTAGCCGCTGTCTAACTCCCAAGTACCTATTTACTGTTTAGTGTACAGGTACATTAGGGTGAAAGAAACTGTCCATTTGTTTCAACAAATGAAAATGGAAGGGTATCAAACCCGGGCCCTTAGGACTTCGACTCCCGAGTGCTGTCCACTCAGCCGAGAGGCCTCTGTGTGTGTACTCACCTAGTTGGACTCACCTAACTGTGCTTGCGGGGGTTGAGCTCTGGCTTTTGGTCCCGCCTCTCAACTGTCAATCAAATGGTGTACAGATTCCTGAGCCTACTGGGCTGTCATATCTATATTTGAAACTATGTATGGAATCAGCCTCCACCACATCACTTCCCAGTGCATTCCATCCGTTAACCACTCTGACACTGAAAACGTGCTTTCTAATGCCTCTGTGGATCATTTGGGTACTCAGCTTCCACCTGTGTCCCCTTGTACGTGTACCACCCGTGTTAAATAATCTATCCTTGTCCACCCTGTCAATACACCCGAGAATTTTGTATGTGGTAATCATGTCTCCCCGAGCTCTTTTATCTTATAGTGTGTGTGTGTGTGTGTACTCACCTAGTTGTACTCACCTAGTTGTGCTTGCGGGGGTTGAGCTCTGGCTCTTTGGTCCCGCCTCTCAACCGTCAATCAACAGGTGTACAGTTTCCTGAGCCTAATGGGCTCTATCATATCTACACTTGAAACTGTGTATGGAGTCAGCCTCCACCACATCGCTTCCTAATGCATTCCATTTGTCAACCACTCTGACACTAAAAAAGTTCTTTCTAATATCTCTGTGGCTCATTTGGGCACTCAGTTTCCACCTGTGTCCCCTAGTGCGTGTGCCCCTTGTGTTAAACAGCCTATCTTTATCAACCCTGTCGATTCCCCTGAGAATCTTGAATGTGGTGATCATGTCCCCCCTAACTCTTCTGTCTTCCAAACAGAAGTGTGTGTGTGTGTGTGTGTGTGTGTGTGTGTGTGTGTGTGTGGTGTGTGTGTGTGTGTGTGTGTGTGTGGTGTGTGTGTGGTGTGTGAGCGGGGAGGTATGATAACAGCATACAAAATACTTAGGGGATTGACAGAGTGGACATAAACGAAATGTTCACACGTCCCCTGTTTACTAAGAAAACAGGGGAACATGGGTGGAAGCTGGAAACTCAGATGAGTCAAAGAGATGTTAGCGTGAGAGTAGTGGGGAATATGGAATGCACGAATGGACCACATTGTGGAAGCAAACACCATTCATAGCTTTAAATCTAGGTATGATAGAGAAGTAGGACTTCTTCAAATAAAGAAGTAGGACTTGCTTTAAATTGCTTGAAAAACATTGCTTTAAAACAACCGGCGGCTAGAAAGGCGGGATACAAGAACCAAGGCTCGATCCTGCAGGCGCAAAGAGGTGAGTACACACACACACACACACACACACACACACACACACACACCACACACACACACACACACACACACACACACACACACACACACACACACACACAACCACACACAATACACACAACCGGGGCACACTTTTTCACACTAGTGAAAAAGCTGAAGATGCAGGCCGATGTGAAAGGGAAGGTACTCCATTGGATAAAGGAGATACCTAAGCAACAGGAGACAACGAGTCAGTGTGAGGGGTGAGGTCTCAGATTGGCGAGACGTTACAGTGGAGTCCCGCAGGGGTC
>WNGS01166011.1:3679538-3690211 GCA_020271785.1 Procambarus virginalis | reverse complement strand
GATACACAACATTCAGATATATATATATATATATATATATATATATATATATATATATATATATTGACATGACGTCTCACACAGGTGCCCCCGCGGCTTCAAGATGTGTCATCAGAGTTCTTAAAGAATGTAAGACTTATCACAGCGTATTCTTGTCTTTAATATACTTAATGAAATCATTCGAGGAAAGATCATCCATTCATTATCTTACCGTCTTGAGACTGTCCATTAATTACCTGGCAGTCCGTGGCAGTGTGGGCTGCGTCTCTGTCAGTTGCTGCCATTTGAACTTGCTGGTGGATACTATAGTTTTTCTCGAATGTGAAGCGTGCTTGAGAACCGTGCAAGCTCTCTCGACCGCCTGCCCAGGATTCGAACCCAGGACGAGTCGGTTGTGAGCCAACACCATTGAACCATAGTTATGTGATGTGGTTTATGTGTTTACGTCTTTCTCGAGCTCGTACAAACACATGTTTTCGTTCTTCCAAACGCGTAAATATTATGTATTTGAAAATCTGTATTTTCATGTCTTCTAAAATCATTAAAAATATCTTTCGTTCTAATATTCAAACAACTCTATAATTTTGTTGAAGCTTTATTTTTGCTTATATCATATATTTTTCATATTTCATATAGGAAAAATACTTTAAATTCTTATTTACCGTTTATATAAAATACTATCAGTAATTTAGCCTTTCGACCAAAGTATATTAAAAATAATCCATTTACTTGGAGAAATAAGAGAAGAAAGTCGTTTATATATATATATATATATATATATATATATATATATATATATATATATATATATATATATATATATATATATTGTATCTCCTGCCACACACCACCTTTAAGTTTGAGTGTCTTGTGTCTTAACTCAAGGAGATAATCTCTTTTCTTGTTCATCGTGGCGGCCATATTTCTTGAGGCAGCCCAGCGTGCTGGGGGGCACACGCGGCGCTCGCCACGGGCGCGCAGGGCACAGCTGTACCCTGTGCCCGGCCCACTGGGCACAGGCAAGGTCTCGTGCCCTTTGTTGGACTCATATCTGACGAGGTCGTTAGCCTCCCAGATTGTTCCAGGACTGTGTTCCAAGGCTGTGGTGGAAGGGAAGATATTGTTGTGGAAGAGATGGTGTTGTGATGAGAAGGAAGAGGGTGTTGTGGTATGGAGGGGAGAGGTGTTGTTGTGGCTGGAGGGATGGAGAAGTACCGTTGGAGGGAAGGAGAGCTGGGACGGAAGGGAAGGTGGTGGGAGGGGATTTTTTTTCCTGAGGGAAAGATCTGTGATGGGAGACGAAGATCAGTAATGAAGAGAGGAGAGATAAAAAGAGAGAGAGAGAGAGGAGGAGTAATGAGAGAGAGAGAGAGAGAAAGAGAGGATCAGTGGAAGCCCTCAGGAACCCTAGACGGACTCATTCGAATCCCAGGTTGCTTTGCTTTGACCATGTCGCGGTGTAGTGGTCTAGGGCGTGTGCTTGGCAGTACCAAAGCGCAGGTTCGAATCCTTCTCATGACTCTTGGTGATGTTATCAATAATAATCATTATTATTAGAGTAATAAATAATAATATTATTTTATTTTCATATTTATAGAAAGTTATAGTAATATTATTATAGTTTACATTATATTATGTAATAATAATAATAATAATAAGAAGAAGAGAAGAAGATTAGTAAAAAACAGAAAATAAAATAAGTAATAAATACATAATATTATCTAAATAAAAAAATTATAATGTTTATATTTAGATTTATCCAAACATTTTGTTATACAAATAAAAATGTTCTGGTATGGTAACATATCGGTATATTTATCAATCCCGACAACAGACACACAAAGTTGACATGTGACTACAGTGCCAACACAGGCACTATAGTTGAAGTGATAACAGTGCCAACACAGGACACTATAGTTGACAGTGATAACAGTGCCAACACAGGCACTATAGTTAACAGTGACAACAGTGCCAACACAAACACAATAGTTGACAGTGACAACACTTGCCAACACAAACACAATAGTTGACAGTGACAACAGTGCCCAACACAAACCAACAATAGTTGTTACAGTGCACAAACAGTGCCAACACAAACAACAATAGTTGACAGTGACAACAAGTCCAAACACAAACACAATAGTTTGACAGTGACAACACAAAGCACTATAGTTGACACGTTGACAACGTGTCCTACACAGACACTATAGTTGACCAGTGACAACAATACTTTAGCATGAATTTCAGTTTCACATCCTTTCCCACTCTACATGCAAACACATACAGCATATTCAGTCTCGTGCACAAACACGTACATAGCGAAGTTCAAGTCACGCACAGCACACACATAGCAAGTTCAAGTCACCATAAGCACTGCACATAGTCATGTCAAGTCACGACACAAACACTACATAGCAAGTTCAAGTCACCCACAAACACACACATAGCAAGTTTCAAGTCACGCACAAAACAAAAAAAAAAAAAGAGAAAGGAAAAAAAAAAAAACAGGAAAAACACATATATATACAGTTCAAATCACCTACAAACCACATGTTATTCAACATACCTACTAAAATATTCTCACACACACACACACACACACGCGCGAGCAGACATTTCCCTCCACACACGAACTCACACATACATACATATTCCACTCACATGCAAACGAATATGAGCATGCAAGGTCGAACCCAACATACATAGCATCATACATACATACATTCATACATACAATACATACATACAACATCTACCATACATACATACATACATACATACATATTAATTCACGCACACACGCATTGATTCAAGATTAACAAAAATGTTCGTCTAGATTTTTAAGACTTTTTCAGGTAGTTGTATTTTTTGTTCTTCAGCTCTTCCGTGTTCACTAGTGTGTGGAGGGTCTTGTTTCCTCTCGTTCGTTCTCTTTGTTTCTTTCCCCTTCTTTTGTTCTCTCTTTCCTCTCTTGTTCTATCTCTCTCTCTCTCTTCTTTTCTGCGCACTTCTTTCTCTCTGGTTTGCTCTCTCTCTCTCTGGTTGAAGAATAATCATCACATATTTATTAAGTTATAACAATATAAACTCAGGTTGGCTAACTCACTCTCCCTCTCTCAAGAAGGGACGTCGTACTCATAAATGAATTTTGGTCTTGGAGGAAAGCAATCACCATCAGCAACATGAGATCATAATAAAAGCAAGCTGCGCGCTGGGACATCTCGCTGCTGAAGGGACGATCAACTAAGACGTGGAGTTTCTCAAGGGGTCCGGAGGGTGTATTTTCAAGATCATGCCGCGTCTGGAGTGATATATCACCCCTGAAGCCGTAATTGGTTTCAGACGCAACACACACACAGCTCCAGGAGCCAGAACGCACAAATACTACTGTAAGATTTAATTTTTTTATTATACTTCTTAGATAGCTTAATGTTAAATTGAATTTCCTGAAGATTCCTTAAATTTTACATTGTGTAATATGAATGATGGAAATCCCAGTGTTTTTAAGGGTATAATATTAAGGATAGTACTCCAGATAATTATATATAGCTTTCATGTTTATTGAAGTAGGATGTTATATAGGCCAGAACTTGCTTTTGCGTGTCAGATGATACCTGCTGATATAGTAGGAGTCGTGTCCAGGGCGTGGTGGTGAGCAGACGTGTTTGTCATCGCTCTCGGCTGGCGTGTTGACTGATGAGCCTGTATGTAGCCTCACTTGTGAGCCTGTAGCCTCATTGTGAGGTCAATGTTGGGGTGGTGTACCATCATGGGCTCCTATACACTTCCACTTAAGCGGAAGGAGTCCGTTGGACTCAAGTTCAGTTGCAACACTGAATTATGACCTGATCTACGCGATGACCTTCGACGTGCTACAGATCAAGATGGATGAAATGTTTGGTTTCCAACCACCGCCAGGAAACAGAGTGATGGTGAAATTTGAAAACAGTGTTACGTTTTTCCGAGTTTCTGATGAAGTTTGATGGAGACATTATCAGTCTGCCTAATGGGAAAGGGTCGGTGCAAGTGATTAATTTGAGCAAAACGTTTACATATGCTTCTAAGACGGATGCGCCCTTTGAAATGTCGAATGGAACTATTACTATCATACTGGAACAATATGGGAAGTGGACAATGTTCGTTTCAATAAATATACTTTTGGAGCAGGAAAAGGATGTTTCAATGGTACAAGAACAGTGAAAGTGGAACTTCACCGTAATATTCCTTCGTCAGTGTCAGTAGTACGCACAAATACTACTGTAAGATTTAATTTTTTTATTATACTTCTTAGATAGCTTAATGTTAAATTGAATTTCCTGAAGATTCCTTAATTTTACATTGTGTAATATGAATGATGGAAATCCCAGTGTTTTTAAGGGTATAATATTAAGGATAGTACTCCAGATAATTATATATAGCTTTTCATGTTTATTGAAGTAGGATGTTATATAGGCCAGAACTTGCTTTTGCGTGTCAGATGATACCTGCTGATATAGTAGGAGTCGTGTCCAGGGCGTGGTGGTGAGCAGACGTGTTTGTCATCGCTCTCGGCTGGCGTGTTGACTGATGAGCCTGTATGTAGCCTCACTTGTGAGCCTGTAGCCTCATTTGTGAGGTCAATGTTGGGGTGGTGTACATCATGGGCTCCTATACACTTCCACTTAAGCGGAAGGAGTCCGTTGGACTCAAGTTCAGTTGCAACACTGAATTATGACCTGATCTACGCGATGACCTTCGACGTGCTACAGATCAAGATGGATGAAATGTTTGGTTTCCAACCACCGCCAGGAAACAGAGTGATGGTGAAATTTGAAAACAGTGTTACGTTTTTCCGAGTTTCTGATGAAGTTTGATGGAGACATTATCAGTCTGCCTAATGGGAAAGGGTCGGTGCAAGTGATTAATTTGAGCAAAACGTTTACATATGCTTCTAAGACGGATGCGCCCTTTGAAATGTCGAATGGAACTATTACTATCATACTGGAACAATATGGGAAAGTGGACAATGTTCGTTTCAATAAATATACTTTTGGAGCAGGAAAAGGATGTTTCAATGGTACAAGAACAGTGAAAGTGGAACTTCACCGTAATATTCCTTCGTCAGTGTCAGTAGCACGTCAATATATTACATTTATCTATAGTGGACAACTGAAGACTTGTTTCAAGTGTGTGTACACTACGCTGCTGCCTGCCAGGTGGGGCAAAAGTCAAGTGTGGGTGTACTGGTCACTTCCCTGCTGCCTGCCAGGTGGAGGCAACAGAACGTATCAAAATTTTTCGTGAATATGACTTTCTGCCATTACCGGAGGACAGTGTACCAGAACATGAACCCACTATTGTAAGTGCTGCAGTTCCAGGTGGGTAGATGACGTAACCCAAAACTCTGCGCTTGAAACGTCTCTGGAAGTGTTACCCAGTTCGGGTGAGGACGGTGCAGGTGACTTAGGTCAGGACGATGCAGGTGAAGCAGACAAGGACGGTGCAGGCGACACTGCTCAGGACACTATACCTGCTGTCAACCAACGTGGTGCGGGTGAGGTAAGCCAGCATAATGTGAATGTGGACGCCCAAAACATAGTCACTTCAGCTGCCCTGAGCTGCGATGTTGAAGATGGTGTTGACCCCGGTGAGGTGACGATAGAACAAGTGATTGGTTGTCAGCTGGATGTAGAGGATGACCCCATGCGTGATAGTGACGAAGACATGTCTGTGCAGAGGGCAACTCCACCCTCTTCTGTAAGGTCTGGTAGATGATAATCTACTATTAGGTGATAATCATTAGATAATCTAATGATCTAGTAGACACGTAGAAAGGGTAAGGGTCGTGTGAAAGCTGATTGAGTATCCAGTCATATGAAGACAGGTGGACATATATTAACCCAGAGTATTGATTTAAAACGTATGAAGGACTGTGACGCTAAATAAAAGGTCTGAAAAAAAAATAAAAATGTTTTATATGAGAGGATTTCCTTTTTTGACACCATAATTCCTCTGCTTAATGTGTACGTTTCCTCTGGCACCCGCAGGAAGAAAGAGAGGGAGGAATGGTTCTCTAAAGAGTTATTGTAATTTTTTCAGACATGATACACGTAATGTTATTTTTGGTGTCGACTTTAATTGTGTCACTTCTGTGAGAGATTGTAGCATTCAGTCGACCACATGTGTATCTCCTGGGTTAATTACACTTTTGAAATGTATTGGTCTCAAGGATGCGAATAGCATTAACGGGGGTGTCTGTGAATACACATATGTTCGCTAGCATTATGGTTCTAGGCTTGATAGAATATATATGCACACATTACATGATAAAAGTAGTTCTTGCAGTACTGTTCCGGTCAGCTGTTCAGATCACTGCATGGTTGTGGTGAAGCTTGTTTTTAACGATCAGGTTAAAGTGGGGACGGGGTCATGGAAGCTCAATTGCACTCTGTTGCAGAGTAGATGTGTAACTGATAATTTTTAAGTATTGTGGAAACACCTGGTTGGGAAAAGACAAAAGTTCCAATGTCTGTTGGAGTTTTAGGTGATGTATAAAATTGCACGCAAAAGTTTTTTTTCGTGAAAGTGTCCAAAAGAATGGCGACTGAAAAATATGGCCTTTTAACCTTATTGCAACACAGATTAAAATAACTTTATGCAAAGGTCAATACGGGATTAGACAAATACAAACAAATTGCCATTTTAAAGGACAGAATTAACATAATGCGGGATGAAATATCTGAAGGAGTCAATGTTCTACTCCACAATCGACTTGAGAATGGTCCAGGACGGACCGAAACGTCGTCGTCCCTTCACCTTCTAATGTGTGGTCTGGTCAACATTCCACTCCAGATTAATGATAGGATGTATGGTGAAAAACTCTCCATATTTGTTAAGTAAAGTCAACCAAAACAAGGGTACAGCACTTGTGACTAGTATCAAAACAGGTGCTGGGACGGATATTACAAATACGGATGGGATTGTATGTTATGTTCAAGGTGAATTAAAGAAATTATACAAAAGAAATAGACTATGACCAAGGTATGCGGGAGTATTACCATGGAAAATGTACACGGGTTTTAACCCAGGATGACAACATGTCATTGTTGGAAGACGTAGATAAGCAGGAGGTGTGGAATGTGGTCAAGAGTTTAAAGAAGAGTAAATCACCTGGCTGTGATGGGTTCCCGGCGGAATTTTATTTATATCTATGGGATGTCATTGGTATAGACTTTGTACAAGTGGTGCAGTATAGCATACAGCATAGGAAGTTTAGCATGTCACAATCTCATGGGATTATTAAGATGATACCAAAAACGGGTGATTTGCATATTCTAACGAACTGGAGGCCACTCTCCTTGCTCAATCAGGATTACAAAATAATTTCGAAATTGTTGACGAATAGACTTAACATTGTAATGGATAAAATTATATCCAAGGAACAGTTTTGTGGTGTGCCTGGAAGATCCATAATCAATTGTAATAATGTAACTAGGGATGTTGTGTATTACTTCTCTGAGAATAACGTTCCTTCCTCCATGATAAACCTCGACTTGTCGACAGCTTCTGACTGTGTTGATGTTCAGTTTGAATTAGAAATATTGGATAGGGTCGGAGTCTCACAAGAATGTATTGATTGGATCTCTATGCTTTATAAACAGTGTTGGAGCAGCGTGTGTATCAATGGTGTCTTACGTAAACTATTTTCAATAGAATGATCGGTACGTCAGGCATGTCCCCTTTCAATGATGTTGTATGTTATTTTTCAAGAGCCATTCTACTTGGCAATAAAAAGCAATGACTTTATTGTTCCACCTTGTCTTCCTAATGCTATGACACTTCCTGTTGTTGGTTGTGCAGACGATACAGCTATATTTGTGTCGACAGAAGACTCGGTGGTGAATGTTCAGGATGAGTTAGACAACTTTGAGAGGGCAACAGTTGCTGTCATTAACAAGAACAAAACGTGTATGATGGGGCTTGGCAGTTGGTGTAATAAAGTTACCTGGACAGGTTCATGGTTCAAGGTAGTGGAGTCCATTCAGGCTTCCGGGATTTGCTGGTATAAAACATATGGAACAACATTGGTTACGAATTGGCAAGTACTATGTGGAAATATAACAGTAGCTACGAATATGTTGTCAAATCGGAAATTAACCTTGTCCAGAAGGCTGTAATAATCAACTGCTATTTTTTTTCTAAAGTGTGGTATTTGTCTCACAGATTTCCAACTGACAAGTAAAGTGCTATGAAGATTAACAAAACTATTTTTAGATATGTATGGTATGGTAGATACCAACCAATTAAACGGACTACACTATGTAATTACAAGAAAGACGGTGGAATAGTGAGACTGAATGTGTAACATAAGTCATTGGCTACCTTATGTGTTACCTTTAGAAAGGAGATAATACAATGGAATAGTGTAACTGTTTTATGGCATTATTTCTGTAAAATACGTGTTAGCTACTTGATACATATGCCAGAGTATACTGACCTTGCCTATATTTCACCGCACTTATATTCTTGGTCAATTAATGTTCTCAGGCTGATTTGTAATGTTAAAGGTTGTTTAATAATGAACAGAAAACATGTGTATGATGTTCTGCTCCCACAAAAAGTTCCTAGAGTAGAGAAGACATATTCACTTATAAACAGGCGAGTAATATGGGCAAACCGTCATGTTAAATTTATTGCCCCTAAACACTATGTGCTATTGTATCGCTATATTCACGAGACCCTCCCTACTAATGATAGGTCGTTGATGTTGGGCATTAAGGACAACAATAGGTGTGACCAATGTACTGATATTGAGAATAATATGCATATATTTTATTTCTGTAAGCAGAAAGTTGTTCTTGTAAACTGGATTAGAGACACTCTTAAAGCTTCATGTGGACCAAGCATTACAGTGGATTTAATGAGATTTTTGATGTTTCATATTGACATCAAATTCAAGAAAATTAAGAACACAATAATTACGCTGCTTTCTGGTCATATTTTTTGTGTGTTGATAGGCAGGCAGGAGGGTTACTGTGTGTGGATAGGCGGACAGGAGGGTTACTGTGTGTGGATAGGCAGACAGGAGGGTTACTGTGTGTGGATAAGCAGGCAGGACGGTTACTGTGTGTGGATAGGCAGGCAGGACGGTTACTGTGTGTGGATAGGCGGACAGGAGGGTTACTGTGTGTGGATAGGCAGACAGGAGGGTTACTGTGTGTGGATAGGCAGACAGGAGGGTTACTGTGTGTGGATAAGCAGGCAGGACGGTTACTGTGTGTGGATAGGCAGACAGGAGGGATACTGTGTGTGGATAGGCAGGCAGGAGGGTTACTGTGTGTGGATAGGCAGACAGGAGGGTTACTGTGTGTGGATAAGCAGGCAGGACGGTTACTGTGTGTGGATAGGCAGACAGGAGGGTTACTGTGTGTGGATAAGCAGGCAGGACGGTTACTGTGTGTGGATAGGCAGACAGGAGGGTTACTGTGTGTGGATAGGCAGACAGGAGGGTTACTGTGTGTGGATAAGCAGGCAGGAGGGTTACTGTGTGTGGATAGGCAGGCAGGAGGGATACTGTGTGTGGATAGGCAGGCAGGAGGGTTACTGTGTGTGGATAAGCAGGCAGGACGGTTACTGTGTGTGGATAGGCAGGCAGGAGGGTTACTGTTTGTGGATAGGCAGACAGGAGGAGTACTCAATAGACAGAATATTGAAGTTCTTGCGAGACAGGATCAAGTATAACATTTGGAGTTTACGGTTCATGCTCAGATGATATGGTAAATTGGTTTACTGAGAACTAAATAAAACTATATATAAATGAAGTATTTTTCCTTGTAAATTGATGTAAATATGATCTTTATATTGTATATTACTTAATAAAAAACAATGACATAGTCGGTGTTGTCACCCTCACGCTGCTGACGGTCATGTCACCCTCATGCTGCTGACGGTCATGTCACCCTCACACTGCTGACGGACTTGTCACCCTCACACTGCTGATGGTGTTGTCACTGTCATATTTACATGTAACTATGTCAGGCCTCAAGGCAGTCCTAAACTTGACACATAAAGGTAAATGATTTCTGAAATAAATTCAACAAAAAATATCTTATTGAACTGAGAGTATACTGGACATTTTTTGAAAAAAAAACACGCAATAAATATAGCGAATAAATGCTGTTTTGTCTCTATTTTTTTATCTGTTTTGGGCTTTTGGTTTTTTAATGATCCTTAATTCGATTTCGAAATATGAAGGATTTTGTTTTTGACAGAACTATTCTGAAAATAAGAGTGTGTTTATTAATGCTTGTATCTGGGGAGGCTAGGAGATTAATGGGTGTGGGGAGATTGTTGGGTGTGGGGATATTAATGGGTGTGGGGAGATTAATGGGTGTGGGGAGATTAATGTGTGAGGGGAGATTAAGGGTGTGGGGAGATTAATGGGTGTGGGGAGATTGTTGGGTGTGGGGATATAATGGGTGTGGGGAGATTAATGGGTGTGGGAGATAATGTGTGAGGGGAGATTAATGGGTGTGGGGGAGATTAATGGGTGTGAGGGAGATTAATGGGTGTGGGGAGATTAATGGGTGAGGAAGATTAATGGGTGTGGGGGAGATTAATGGGTGTTGGTAGATTAATGGGTGTGGGGAGATTAATGGGTATGAGGTAATGTTGGGTGGGGGATATTAATGGGT
>WNGS01166011.1:3614938-3629320 GCA_020271785.1 Procambarus virginalis | reverse complement strand
GGGACGACGACGTTTCGGTCCGTCCTGGACCATTCTCAAGTCGATGGATGGTCCAGGACGGACCGAAACGTCGTCGTCCCTCACCTTCTAGTGTGTGGTGTGCTCAACATACTTTAGCCACGTTATTGTGACTCATCGCCTGCGAAGTCGTTATCGTTATTATGAATAATGCGGCGAATGTACATCAAGAGGTTTACCTTAGTCTATGTTGACAACGAAGAATACTTGATGGGTTGGTCAGTATAAGCTCTAGTGGTTACTAAGCCTGAAGCCCAACACCAAGCTGTTGGTTGTCGTTAACCTGGTTGATGGGGTTCTGGGAGTTCTTCTACTCCCCAAGCCCGGCCCGAGGCCAGGCTTGTGTTTTTATGGATTCAGCTACACGGAACAAAAAGTTGCAAGTAGCACTATGCTG
Organism: Procambarus virginalis; assembly: GCA_020271785.1. Lineage (NCBI taxonomy): Eukaryota > Metazoa > Arthropoda > Malacostraca > Decapoda > Cambaridae > Procambarus > Procambarus virginalis. The sequence continues at coordinate 3,628,905 of WNGS01166011.1, read as the reverse complement.
AGCCCGTAGTGGACTTAAACGGAACAGGAGTGAAGCTGTGAACACCAGGCTCATTCGTCCCCTATGTCAAACTCCTTTACTCTCTAAACCTTAATTTGCTCGAATACATTTGCTGAGCTAAAATTATCCCACTATACAACCACCTGATCACTGAACACTTCAGTAATCTGTTACAAAACCCTTAACAACCTATCACGTCCAAGTGCAGGAACCAATACTGAACACCTGTAGTTCAGTCTCCTGGCGAAGAATTACTAAGCGTTCAAATGACTAGTAAGTAGTATATATGTGTGAGGGGCGAACCCAAAGGGCTCGCAGAGCGGCCTGTGCCGGAGCCCAAGAGCCTCTCAGCCCCGACTAGTCCCATCATCATCCGAGAGATTAGCTGATAACAGCAAAAAAATATATTTCACAAAAATATGACAGGGGTTCGAGGCAAGTAGACCACAAACTACCTCTTCTCCAACCCAAGCAGGACACTGAATGCGGAGAGATGATGATTATGACTGATGATGATGGAAACTAATGTTGACCAGCTCGACGGTTCATAATGTTGAATGAGAACCCTTAGTCTCTCTCGTATCCTTTGGAAAGTTAAGGGTTTCAAAAGCGAGTCTCGGGTCAAAGAACCCATCCAAACCGCGAAGTGTTCTTCCACGGACGCAAAAGTAACCGATGATGATTTCGACAACTTAGGAGAAAGCAGAAGATAATGGAAAGCGCTAGAGGAGATTAATACGAGAAAAAGCAAGAAGAGAAGCCGAAGACGGAACGGAGGAGGAAGGAGAAGAAGAGTTCTGTTGAGAGTGAGAAATGCTTCACCTGATGGCTATCAAAATGGCCCTCTCACCTTTTTACCTCAAGACACAAATCTATGTCAGTCTTGGAAACGCTTCCTCCTGAAACACTTCCAGTCCGAGTCTTTCCTACTCCGTCCTGCTCCTGCAACAGTTGCAGGCGTTCCCCGTGCCCAGTGTTGCAGCTCCCACGACAATTGCAGGATGCGTCCTCCCTGCAAGATACTCTCTAACTATTCCCACTGCGAGTGGGTTAATGAGCCAAGCCGTCCACAGAGCGCCCTATGGTCCCCAACTTTGATCACATTACATTAAATAATTATCACTTAGTATAGTATAAATTTCTCTCACTACCGTCCAGTGTGGTCACAATGTAACTAAATAGCCAGTTAGGGAAGGGAGTCTACCAATGTGGTCTTTTCCTCTCCACTAGCAAACAGGTCATTACCCCTCCCCTAACCACTTAGTCCCCCCCCCCCCCCCCCCCGCTATCTCCCGTCACCTCCCACCAAATGTTTTAAGGGGGGGGGGATGAGGAGTAGAGATAAAGAACAGATAGTGTTAAAATCGTGGAAATTCAGGATATATTGTGAGTTATGATAGCATGTACATATATCATGTTGACACGGTGTGTGTATTTAAACATGTCATCTAAAAGGGCGTTTATTGGCTGAACGTACAGAAATGGACTGATGCACACACACACACACACACACACACACACACACACACACACACACACACACACACACACACACACACACACACACAGAAGAGAATATTCAGCGGTATGCCACCAGGCTCGTCCCGGAACTGAGAGGAATGAGCTACGAGGAAAGGCTAAAGGAGCTGAACCTCACATCCCTGGAAAACAGAAGAGTAAGGGGAGACATGATAACCACCTACAAAATTCTCAGGGGAATTGACAGGGTGGACAAAGACAAACTCTTCAGCACGGGCGGGACTCGAACATGAGGACACAGGTTGAAACTTAGTACCCAGATGAGCCACAGAGACTTTAGGAAGATTTTTTCAGTGTCAGAGTAGTTAATAAATGGAATGCACTAGGAAGTGATGTGGTGGAGGCTGACTCCATACACAGTTTCAAGTGTAGATATGATAGAGCCTAATAGGCTCAGGAACCTGTACACCAGTCGATTGACAGTTGAGAGGCGGGACCAAAGAGTCAGAGCTCAACCCCTGCAAGCACAAATAGGTGAGTACACACAAAAAGCAGGTTTTGTACTACATTTTATAGAGAGCACGAGAAAGTAGGCAAAAGTGTTCGATAGGTAAACATACCTTGCTCTCTTTTGCCTGAGCTGGAGAGTGTTTGTGAGATCCTTCACGTGTATTTCAATATGTGTGTATTGACTGTTTTGGAGCAGTCCTATATACACACATATACACATTCCGATGGTTATGTACACATTTTGCTGTTTCTCGTTGCAGTCATACATCTTTTTATTTTATCTCTGGGGGAAGGGGGGGGGGATGCCCTCAAACTGTTCAAGGTGGTTGTTGTGGCCAGCTGTGAAAACTAGGCGTCTCATCTTGAGTGTAATCTTTCTTTCAATAGATTTTTTGTAATACTTCGATCGTATTTCATACCTCGGTGGCTTGGTTGTGGTGTTCAGTGGTTGTATGTTCAAAGGTTTACCACAACTTCTGCATTGATATGCAGGCGACGAGTCACAATAACGTGGCTGAAGTATGTTGACCAGACCACACACTAGAAAGTGAAGGGACGACGACGTTTCGGTCCGTCCTGGACTATTCTCAAGTCGATGAGAAGTCATTCTCACGTCATCGACATGAGAATGGTCCAGGACGGACCGAAACATCGTCGTCCCTTCACTTTCTAGTGTGTGGTCTGGTCAACAACTTCTGGATTGTCTGGTCATACGGTACGCGGTAGTTTGCAGCTCTACTTAGTGCNAAAGCGTCAATATTACGTGCTTTAAGTTGTCCTACTTCGTTACATTTTTTTAACTGGTCGATTCCGTTCAAAATGCGACCTATTATTAGTTGAGAGAACGGGTCACTGACCCAGAAATCTGGGGCCAGATTCACGAAAGCACTTACGCAAACACTTACGAACCTGTACATCTTTTCTCAATCTTTGGCAGCTTTGTTTCCAATTATTAAACAGTTAATGAACTCGGAAGGACCAGGAGACTGTTTATAACAATAACAACAGTTGAATGGGAAGTTTTCATGCTTGTAAACTGTTTAATAAATGTAAATAAAGCCGTCAAATATTCAGGAAAAGATGTACACGTTCGTAAGTGCTTGCGTAACTGCTTTCGTGAATCTGGCCCCCAGCCACAAGGTGCTTGAACTGTCGAGCTAAGTAAGACATCTTCAGGTTCGACCAGGTGGCGGGCTGAGTCAAGGAGCCCCGGGTCTTGGCAAGCCAAACACCCAGTCGTCTTCGCATGTGTCCCCAAGCCAAGACGTGTTATTTTAAGCGCTCTTTTACCTGCATGTTTCCGTATGTTCGTGTCGAAGCCGGCTATAATCCACGGCTCGGTACGTGGCCACGCCTACACGGCCTCCGTGCCCTCCTTAAGTCGTTTAATTTGTGATCGAGTTTGGGAAAAAATGTTAGTATAATGGGATCACACCATGGGATCAGTTACCCGCATCCTTGCACTCCTCAGAGACGCGGGTTCGATCCCATCACACGCTCTTGTGATTTCATTGTACGATGAGGAGACTATTATTCGAGTAGTAAACCATTTCTCTAGACTGGAAGAGTTACACTTGCAGGCACCTTAACCCTTTTGGTTTACTAAATTATTGATTATTTTCTGCGCCTGCTCACAAAGTTCACCTGTAAGTTTTAAATAGTGTTTCAGACATCCCTAACCCTTAGAACACAGGGCATTTCTTATAGGACACAGGGCATTTCTTATAGAACACAGGGCATTTCTTATAGGACACAGGCATTTCTTATAGAACACAGGGCATTTCTTATAGAACACAGAGCATTTCTTATAGAACACAGGCATTTCTTATAGGGCACAGGGCATTTCTTATAGGACACAGGGCATTTCTTATAGGACACAGGGCATTTCTTATAGGACACAGGGCATTTCTTATAGTAAATATTTTCACCGGAATGGAACTAAGGTGGAAGTTCACTTTATACAATTTATCTTTTTTATATAATTTTATATAACTATCCTCACATGATTATAATTTTTATCAAACCCGTTTTGTGGGTGATGGAATAACTGGCAAACCAGGCCGTCTTATAACAGGAACCTGGAACTTTGCAACCCACTTTATACCTCTCGTGTTTCTGCGGATATCTCCATAATTCATCCAAAGTTCGCCAGTGAACACATAGAAATCACAATAGCGTGATGCATCAAATGAACAAATCCACAAGGAATCCACAAATCTACCAAGTCGTAGCTCAGTCGATTAAAGCAGCGTCTGGGATGCTCCCGGATGTAGGTTCGAAACCTCGTCACGGCCATTGTGGATTTGTTCGTCAGTGAAGACTACTGATCATATAGCCCTGTATAGCTACCCATCTTGCAAGATTGGCACCTTTGAGTGTCATTGTTCCGTTATGAACTCTTGTGTTCTTAAGAATATGTTCTTATTTCATTCAAAATTTAGTAATGTAGGCTACCGATAACTTGGCCTTTTATGGCTGATTACCCTGCAATATGGGCATTGTAACCCCTTCATAAATGCCATTGTGTTTAAGCATCTTAATGTAAAAGTTTGACAGGACTGGACACAAGGAGAACATTCTCTCTTCACCTAATCCTGTCTTGTACTTTCATCTGCTTTTCCTGCGCCTTTTAATTTTTAATTCGTTCATACTTCATATTCTATATCCCTTCTCCCCCCTCCCCCCACTCTCTCACTCGTGTTAAGGTGAGGATATAAGGGCGACTGCACCATGCACTATCTCCCTCTCTCACTATCTACCTCTCTCACTATCTACCTCTCTCACTATCTACCTCTCTTACTATCTACCTCTTGCACTATCTACCTCTTGCACTATCTACCTCTCTCTCACACCATGTGATCTTGTTAATATATTTCTACTTCACCATAACACCCCATCATTGTATTAGACACGTTCCTACAAGTAGTGCCTGACCAACCAGCTTGTACGTGCACGCCTGCGGACCGCTCCAAGCATCACCTGTATAAAGTTATCACTAAAGAAGCTGATTAGAGGCGAGGCTTGGTGAGTAGAACTTTCGGAACTGTCACTGATAAGATGAATTTACCTGGTAAGTACCAGGTAAATGTCTCTAATCAATGGACAGATTTTAAATAACTCAAAGTGTTATCGCAAGGTCTGTTTTTAGCAGCTTCCATTCAGGTCTCTCCAACACACCCAAGTCCCGATGGTTAGACAGGCGGGGTCCAAGAGCTAACAGCTCGATCCGGCAGGCCCAAATAGTAAACACACACACACACACACACACACACACACACACACACACACACACACACACACACACACACACACACACACACACACACACACGGAAGGGTGGGCCGACTGCATATTTTTGGATTGCCAGAAAGCCTTTGATACAGTACTACACAAGAGGCTAGTGAAAAAGCTGGAGATGCAGGCTGGAGTGAAAGGGAAGGTACTCCATTGGATAAAGGAGTACCTAAGCAACAGGAGACAACGAGTCAGTGTGAGGGGTGAGGTCTCAGAGTGGCGAGACGTTACAAGTGGAGTCCCACAGGGGTCAGTCCTTGGACCTATAATGTTTCTGATATATGTAAATGATCTCCCAGAGGGTATAGACTCGTTTCTCTCAATGTTTGCTGATGATGCAAAAATTATGAGGATGATAGTAGGAGGCTACAAGATGACCTAGACAGACTGAGTGAATGGTCCAACAAATGGCTGTTGAAGTTCAACCCGAGTAAATGCAAAGTAATGAAACTAGGCAGTGGAAACAGGAGGCCAGACACAGGATACAGAATAGGAGATGAAGTACTTAATGAAATGGACAGAGAGAAAGATCTAGGAGTTGATATCACACATAACCTGTCTCCTGAAGCCCACATAAAAAGAATAACGTCTGCGGCATATGCGAGGCTGGCTAACATCAGAACAGCCTTCAGGAACCTGTGTAAGGAATCATTCAGAATCTTGTATACCACATATGTAAGACCAATCCTGGAGTATGCGGCCCCAGCATGGAGCCCGTACCTTGTCAAGCACAAGACGAAGCTGGAAAAAGTTCAGAGGTATGCCACTAGACTAGTCCCAGAACTAATAGGCATGAGTTACGAGGAAAGGCTGCGGGAAATGCACCTTACGACACTGGAAGACAGAAGAGTAAAGGGAGACATGATCACAACCTACAAAATCCTCAGGGGAATCGACCGGGTAGACAAGGATAAACTATTCAACACTGGTGATACGCGAACAATGGGACAGGTGGGAAACTGAGTACCCACATGAGCCACGGGGACGTTAGAAGGTACTTTTTCAGTGTCAGAGTAGTTAACAGGTGGAATGCATTAGGCAGTGATGTGGTGGAGGCTGACTCCATACACAGTTTCAAATGTAGATACGATAGAGCCCAGTAGGCTCAGGAACCAGTTGATTGACAGTTGAGAGGCGGGACCAAAGAGCCAGAGCTCAACCCCGCAAGCACAAATAGGTGAGTACAAATAAGTGAGTACAAACACACTTGGACCAACTCAGACTCACAACAACTAGAAACCCCGTTTATACAAGGCTGTAACCAGTTTAAAACGTCTAAGATGCTAATAGTACTACGCCATTGCAAGCGAGCCCAAGACGAGTCGATCTTGAGTGGGGAAAAAATACAGTTTGGTGCCTCCCCCCCCCCCCCGCTGCAGCTGCATGCATTCATTCATGCTGCATTCTTACCCCCCCCCCCCCCCCCGCTGCAGCTGCATGCATTCATTCATGCTGCATTCTTACCCCCCCCCCCTCCTCCCCCTTTTAGAAATCTAATTATTTGCATTTTTACAACCATAACAACTATACATGTCAGGACCAACATCACTGAATGAAACGATCCGTCATCAGATCATCCGATATTTGATTCTAGAATTCAATTATGTCCAAAATTGACTTCTACACGAAGTGTGTGGGATTGATAAGAAACTTCAGCTGAAGGAATTTTCATTATATTTCTTGTTACTTCATTCTATTATTTACTTTGCTTATTAAAGGATGGGACGCATCTCTAGTATTCAGCACCACACGTGTGGACTTGTACAGGTTTGGTGCATTATATATCAGATGTGTTGGAAGCAAGAGAGGTGAAATAACAGGGATGTGACAGGTAGGCAGGTGTATAAAACAGGGATGTGACAGGTAGGCAGGTGTATACAACAGGGATGTGACAGGTAGGCAGGTGTATAAAACAGGGAGGTGACAGGTAGGCAGGTGTATACAACAGGGATGAGACAGGTAGGCAGGTGTATAAAACAGGGATGTGACAGGTGATCGTGTATAGTCAAGTGTGACAAGTGTGTAAAAAAAAACAAATATCGAGATCTTACCTGTCCTAAGCACCTCTCTGCTCGCTGACACATCCCAACACATCACATACCTGTGAATGAATGAATGAAAGAATGAACGACAAATCATGTGAAACAGAAGTCCCAAGATTGACTTCTAAGAGACGAAGGCATCTTTACAGACCTATAAATATTTTGACAGAACATTAAAGGAAGATATTAAATTAACGTAAATATATTTACATAAATGGAAGAGATTTGATAAAATATATATATATATATATATATATTATATATATATATATATATATATATATATATATTATATATATATATATATATATATATATATTAAACCAGTTTGTACACAGGAACGTAGGAACTATAGGTTTCGCCCAAACATGTTTACACATATTGTTCAGTGATTGATGGAACACTCAACCACAGAAGGAGAGTGTACAGGTACAGGGAGAAGGGGAGGGGGTGAGAGTGAAGGCTTTTTCGTTCTCTATTTGTTAGAATGTTAAGGTAATCATTAAAAGACGCTAATTGGCCATTAAGTCTATGTAGCACTAAAACTGTGGGATAAATCTAGACAACTAAGCCCTAGAAACGATGACCCTGGCTAGGTAATATAACACCAGGGCCAAACCCTTCAAGCATAACACAAAATGACGTTGTGGCTAGTATCACACCATCTAAACTGTCCAAGCAGTCCTCAGATCAAGTTCATTCCTTCCAGCTGTCGACCCCACAGACGCATTCATAAATTTTTACATGCTGCTCTTCAAAACGGAAATTTTCTTAAATTAATTAATATCATAATATATTAGTATATTGTGCATATATATAGGTATAGGTTAGGTTAGGTTAGGTTAGGTGTTTAGGTTCTGTTGGCGATTATTTGTACAACCCGTCCTCGACTCAAGTCCATTACATCCAGCTGTCGACCCCACAGACGCATTCATAAATTTTAACATGCTGTTCATTCAAAACAGGAATTTTCTCACGTATAAATTAATATTATAATATATTGGCATATTGTGTGTATATAGGCATAGGATAGGTTAGGTGTTTAGGTTCTGTTGGCGATTATTTGTATTTGTAGTACGTGGGTGAAGCATTTATAGCGTTGTGATTCGAACAAAATTCGTCAGTGAAGCACTTGTTCCGGATATGTTCGAACGTCAGCAGTTGTGAGTCGTGTGTAAACCGCTTTTCATTCATAAACAGGGGGTTTGGCGGGTGCATGGAATCACTTTTGGATCTTTGTTTGGAGGACGGGCTGGGTATTTGTAGTACGTGGGTGAAGCATTTACAGCGTTGTGGTTCGAACAAAATTCGTCAGTGAAGCACTTGTTCCAGAAGTGTTCGAACGAAATCAGTTGTGAGTCGTGTGTAAACCGTTTTTCATACGTAACAGGGGGTTTAACGGGTGCATGGAATGGATTTTAGCCTTTGTTTATGAGGACGAGCTGAAAAAGTAACCGAGCCTAGGTATCGTAGCAGCGAGACCAAAACATAGGTATCGTAATCTAAAAACACCAACACCGAAGCCGAACTCTGTGAAACACCTAAGCAGTGTTCAATGTAACACCAAAGCAGTGAAACACCTAAATCGAAGCAGTGAAACAGCCTAACAGCGACAAAGACTCACACAGCAGCCACCGACACCGTGCTCGCGTTCCGACATTTTCACCCTGTAAAATCAGTACGAGAGAAGCCATCTAAGTCACGATCGAGTCCCAGAGTAATAGCGACGTCATTTTTGCCTGCCAGCCCCGTGTCCCAGCAGCTTAAGGCGAGCCCCTCAGGATACATTCCCAAACCTTTTGACTAGAGACGAGCCCAAATATGCTCTTTTTAAGAATCACGTACAAACTAACTACCAGGAATTCGCTAGGAAATAACAATGCCGCGCATGGTAGCTAGGCTTGTTACCGTACCGCAATTCAATTTGGGTGTACTGGAGACCGTTCTAGAGGCATTATGCCAGGGGCCAAACTTGCACAGAACTGCGTCGTAGTTTGAGAGAAGTTGAAATTCGCGCTGGGAATTCTGAAGCCCATTTTCTATTCATGCCTGGAGATGGGCGGGGAGCCTGTTTTGGGGAGGGAAGGGCATGAGGGAGGGAGGGAGGGAGGGAAGGGCAAGAAGGAAGAGAAGGAGGGGCAAGAAGGAAGAGAAGGAGGGGCAAAGACTGAGGGAGGGGCAAGGACGGAAGAGTCGACGGTTTGGGTCAAACGCGGCATGTTCGTCTAGTGTAAAATATTTCGTATAATAAGGCCTAGGGTAAATTATGTTAGATGTTTTGGTTCTCATAGCAATTACATGCAAATGCACTACGTCAAAAAGTAACTTACCAGAGGGTAACTTAACAAGAGGTAAAAGGTAACTTCAAAAGGTAACTTGCCCTCGGGTGACGTTCGTCCAAGCTTTGGCTGCCGCCAAAGACGTATTAATCAAATTGAATTAATCAAAAAGTGTATTTTCTCAAATGTAAAAAAAAAAAAGTTGAATATTTAGGCCTAGGATAAGTTAGTTTAGTTTTTTTTTATGAAGTTGGCCATTATTGGTATTGACAGCTCTATATTCCCATATATCAAGTTTTACTCAACTACTTTCCCTGGAACGCGATCGCAATATGATTTACAACCAGGATGATACCTGGTTGATACCTGGTTGATGGGGTTCTGGGAGTTCTTCTACTCCCCAGGCCCGGCCCGAGGCCAGGCTTGACTTGTGAGAGTTTGGTCCACCAGGCTGTTGCTTGGAGCGGCCCGCAGGCCCACATACCCACCACAGTCAGGTTGGTCCGGCACTCCTTGGAGGAATAAATCTAGTTTCCTCTTGAAAATGTCCACGGTTATTCCGGCAATATTTCTTATGCTTGCTGGGAGGACGTTGAACAACCGTAGACCTCAGATGTTTATACAGTGTTCTCTGATTGTGCCTATGGCACCTCTGCTCTTCACTGGTTCTATTCTGTATTTTCTTCCATATCGTTCACTCCAGTACGTTGTTATTTTACTGTGTAGATTTGGTACTTGGCCCTCCAGTATCGTCCAGGTGTATATTATTTGATATCTCTCTCGTCTCCTTTCTAGTGAGTACATTTGGAGGGCTTTGAGACGATCCCAATAATTTAGGGGCTTTATCGCGTCTATGCGTGCCGTATATGTTCTCTGTATTCCCTCTATTTCAGCAATCTCTCCTGCTCAGAAGGGGGAAGTGAGTACTGAGCAGTACTCTTGACGGGACAACACAAGTGACTTGAAGAGTACAACCATTGTGATGGGATCCCTAGATTTGAAAGCTCTCGTAATCCATCCTATGATTTTTCTGGCTGTCGCAATATTTGCTTGGTTATGCTCCCTAAACGTTAGGTCGTCAGACATTATTATTCCCAAATCCTTTACATGCTGTTTTCCTACTATGGGTACATTTGATTGTGTTTTATACCCTGTATTATGTTTAAGGTCCTCATTTTTACCGTACCTGAGTACCTGGAATTTATCACTGTTAAACATCATGTTATTTTCAGATGCCCAGTCGAAAACTTTATTAATATCAGCTTGAAGTTTTTCAATGTCTTCAGCCGAGATAATTTTCATACTGATTTTTGTTTCATCTGCAAAGGATGATACGAAGCTGTGACTTGTATTTTTGTCTATATCTGATATGAGAATAAGGAAAAGCAGCGGTGCAAGGACTGTACCCTGAGGTACAGAGCTTTTAACTGCACATGGACTAGATTTTATATGGTTGGCCGTTACTCGCTGAGTCCTGTTTGACAGAAAACTGAGTATCCAACGTCCTATTTTACCGGTTATTCCCATTGACTTCATTTTGTGTGCTATCACGCCATGGTCATATTTATCGAAAGCCTTTGCGAAGTCCGTGTATATCACATCTGCATTCTGTTTTTCTTCTAATACCTCAGTGACTTTGTCGTCACAGTGACTAATCACTCTCTCACATACTTTTATTATATGCGATGTTAGTGCAACTGGTCTATAATTCTTTGCCAATGCTTTGCTCCCTCCCTTGTGTAGAGGGGCTATATCTGCTACTTTAAGCGCATCTGGTATCTCCCCCGTGTCCAAGCTCTTCCTCCACACTATACTGAGTGCCTGTGCTACCGGCACATTGCATTTCTTTATAAATATTGAATTCCATGAGTCTGGACCTGGGGCCGAGTGCATGGGCATGTTTTCAATTTCTCTTTCAAAATTTAGTGCGCTCGTGTTGATATCAGTTATATTTACAGGGGTTTGAATATCCCGCATAAAGAAATTGTCTGGATCTTCCACTTTCATGTTATTTATTGGAGTGCTAAACATGTCCTCATACTGCTTTTTTAGGATTTCACTAATTTCTTTGTCATCCTCCGTGTATGAACCTTCACTTGTACGAATAGGTTCAATACTGGCGGTGGTTTTTCCTTTTGATTTCGCATATGTGAAGAAGTATTTTGGATTTTTCTTTATGTCCTGAATTGCGTTCTGTTCTAACTGCCTTTCTTCAATTTCATATGAGTGTTTCAATTTCCGCTCGATTTATTCAATCTCCCTATTTAAATTATTCCTTCTTTGACGGGAAATTCGTGTCTGCATAAGCAGTTCCGTTATTTTTTCCTGCGTTTATAGTGTCGTCTGCGTTCTCTTTCTACGTTTGATCTCTTTCTGGCTTTCCTCAAAGGAACATGTTTCAGACTGACTTGATACGCTTCCGAAGTCAGTTTTTCTATTCCTTCTGTAGGACTTGTATTACTTAAAACAGTTTCCCATGGAATGTTTTTAAGTTCCCTGTTTATTACCCACTTACTGTGTGAAAATGATCAAACAGTTAAGGACTGTTGCCCAGTCGTTCCCTCCCTATCCACCCCGGGGTCACACCCCCCGCTGTATTGTATTTACCTAGTTGTGATTGCGGGGGTTGAGCTCTGGCTCTTAGGTCCCGCCTGTCAACTGTCAATCAACTGGTGTACAGGTTCCTGAGTCTACTGGACTCTATCATATCTACACTTGAAACTGTGATATTGTATACTTGAAATTGAATACACACCCACGTGCGTAAGTTCACCCAATAATACATACACCAACTCATACACATATACGACCACTAGGCTTCTTCCACACATGAAGTGGAATGCAAAATCTCTCACAAAACAATATATAAATAATAAATAAATTTGTAAACAGAATCATTTGCAAAATATAACAACAGAAATACCCTCAGTATACACACACAAAAAAAACTGCATTTAATACACTCTTGCTGTCCATATATACACATACTAAAGTACACACACACACACACACCAGGGTTATACGTAACTCAGTTTATTCACTATTTTTTCAACATACACTCAGGCCTATATACGAACCTACGCATACATGCACCTCAAACATACAAACACACACATACACACACATCTGTATATTTGTGCAACAATTTTCAGCATTTCACAGCTACAGGGAAAAACACACACACACACACACACACACACACACACACACACACACACACACACACACACACACACAGAGGGGGCCAGGTAGCCTGGTGGATAGCGCGCAGGATTCGTAATTCTGTGGCGCGGGTTCGATTCCCGCACCCGACAGAAACAAATGGGCAAAGTTTCTTTCACCCTGAATGCCCCTGTTACCTAGCAGTAAATAGGTACCTGGGAGTTAGTCAGCTGTCACGGGCTGCTTCCTGGCGGTGTGTGTGTGTGGTGTAAAAAAAAAAAAAAAAGTAGTTAGTGTAGTTAGTAAACAGTTGATTGACAGTTGAGAGGCGGGCCGAAAGAGCAAAGCTCAACTCCGTAAAATACAACTAAGTGAATACAACTAAGTGAATATACACACACACACACACACACACACACACACACACACACACACAACACACACACACACACACACACACACACACACACACACACACATAACTAGGTGAATACAACATCTGCGGCGTATGCGAGGCTGGCTAACATCAGGACAGCCTTCAGGAGCTTGTGTAAGGAATCATTCAGAACCTTGTATACCACATATGTAAGACCAATCCTGGAGTATGCGGCCCCAGCATGGATCCCGTACCTTGTCAAGCACAAGGCAAAGCTTGAAAAAGTTCAGAGATATGCCACTAGGCTAGTCCCAGAACTAAGAGGCATGAGTTACGAAGAGAGGCTGTAAGAAATGCACCTCACAACACTGGAAGACAGAAGAGTATGGGAAGACATGATCACTACCTACAAAATTCTCAGAGGAATTGACAAGGTAGATAAAGATAAACTGTTTAACACTGGTGGTACACGAACAAGGGGACACAGGTGGAAACTGAGTACCCAAATGAGCTACAGGGACGTTAGAAAGAACTTTTTCAGTGTTAGAGAAGTTATCAAATGGAATGCATTAGGCAGTGATGTGGTGGAGGCTGACTCCATACACAGTTTCAATTGTATGAGTTTCAAAATTCAAATACTGAGTGGATTCTAGCAGTAAAGGATCGCTGCACGTTCTCCAGATTAGCAATTTCTCCAGCTTTGAAAGGGGCTGTCATTGTGCAGCAGTACTCCACTCTAGAGAGCACAAGCGTTTTGAAAAGTATCATCATCGGTATAGCATCTCTAGTGTGAAAAGTTCTTGTTATCCAACTGTCATTTTCTTG